>CM031239.1:87919103-88251603 GCA_018340775.1 Taxus wallichiana var. yunnanensis
TTGCATGCAGAACTTTTAGAACTCATCCCTTACAATATCCATTCTTCTTGGTGAATTGCATTGGACCAAACTTAGGTTCTATAGACCCACACTTGTTTGAAGTAAGAAATCACATAATGGAGTGATCCTTGTTCTATTGCATTTGTTCCTGTCTCTCTTTCTAGTGACTTCCGGGAGGAAGTCGAGTATAAGGGAGTGGGATGTAGTGCCCACTTCCCTTCGAAACTTTTGATATTGATCATGATACCACTAACTATATTATGGATATTAATATAGTTTTGATTTAGTATGGTGTTAGATGTCGAGATCATGGATTATTGTTGATTATGATTCATATGTGATGCATGATGATTGTTGGAGACAGTTAATATAGATGTTGACATGCTATTGAACATGGTATATATATATATATATGGATGTTGGTAGGATGTGTGATATTTGGATATATTGAGTAGACCGAGAAAACTGAATTTAAAATTGATGATTATATAGTTCTTTGATGAAATTGTAAGTGATATTGTTGATTTTTTGGATGTTGTTGTGATTCATATATATATATATATATATTGATGTTTTTGAAATTATATTATATTCATTTGGATGTTCGATATGGCAATGAGGTGAAGGGGTATTTGTATTGTGCAAGTTAAAAATATCACAGCAAACATCGGGGATTCAAGACCAACCACACCGGAATTCTAGATGAATTCAATAGGGTCACCATGACAACTTGTATTGTTCGTGTGTGTGTGTGTTTGATTGTTAGAGATTCCCATCGGGGGATCAAACTTTAAATGTGACAAAGGGTTATGTGTATTTATTTATTTGGTTCCTTTTTATTGATTTTTGTATGTGTTTATTAAGTGATGAGTTTACCCCTATCATTATTTATTAATTGTGGTAAACTAATGTCGAGTAAACATGTTAAAATTAATTAATCAAATTAGAACATAAGAAAGTAATTATTAGTGTTGTTGGCCTAATATTAAAGTGTTGTAATAAATGTGTAAGTGATGTGTAAGTTAACTTTTGAGTGTGAAACACTCCACCTTCTTGGAAATTCAAATTTTTCCTTGGAGGCTAATTTTGGAGGCTTGTCGGAAAAGTTAAACTTTCCCCATACCTCTTTAATTTATCTACCAACAATAAATATGGTTGGAGAGTTGAGATTAGACCTTTTAATGCTTTTTGATAAGGTAAATTGTAGGTTTTAATTACACTTTTCCTACATGATTTAATTTTAGTCCTTTGGGGTGTGGGTTGGATTTGAGTATGTAAGTAAAGCTGTCATATTATTCACCCACATTTTTATTATGCATTGGTGAATGAAGTTGAATTTTGGGGTTAGGGTTGACGATGTGTGATGTGGCATCCTACATGGATCCACCATATCCTCTTCTCTTCCATATTCTATAAAATTTGAATTCCTTGCCTTTTTTTTGGGTTGCTCAACTTTGGAGACTTCATTCTTGGGAGAATTCCTTGTTGTTTTAGGAGCTCTCGCTTTTGGAAAAGCTTGAAGATTGTTGCATGCTTTTTGTTTGGTGGATTTTTGGATTGTTTTATTGGAAACCACTTGCTTATTTCAAACTTGGGAAACTCCATCATGGAGACGTAAGAGCTTAGCTCTTGAAAATATGTTCTTTTATGAATGTAAATGTTAATGTGTGAATGTTTCTTACATGTTTGTGGGTTGTTAGGTAGATGGCCTAGGAATGGTGTAGGAGAAGAATATGGGGTTTATTTTGTGGGAGGCACAAGTGTTTTGGGGAGGTATAAACTTGGAGGGAGTTAGGATTTGGGTTCCACCTTACAAAGAAATAACTTGCATTTATTTAGTCGTTATGGGGTGCCATAAGTTGGGGAGGCATAAGGAAATGTGAGGAATAAGGGGTACTTGGGAGAGGCATAAGGATTGTAAAGGTTTGATATACTATATTTTGGTGGTTTGTAATTTAGGCGGTGATATCCATTCTTCCTTTTGGGAGGCATAAGAATAATCCCCATAGTTTCTTTCTCCTTTGGATTGCTTGATGAAGCATCAGTAATGTTTTTTATGCTTTAATGTATTTGTAAACTACCTTATGTTTTGGACGATTTTTTAATTGTGAAAATGCTACTTGTATGTTTTTGGAAGCGTGTTATTGCCATGAGTTAGATCAAACCTTTTATTACATTGTGGTTAGGGCTTGGGGAAAATTAAGAAGGATGACTTCTCCTCTTCATTGGATGTCTCGGCTGGGAGGAGAGTGTTGCCTTTCCCCTACTCTTGTTGTGATTATAATTTGGAAGAATGAGAAATATGAATGTTGTTGTTCGGAGCTAAGAAAAGACAAGGTTTGTGAGTCCCTTGTGAAATGAAATTTTATTGTAACCTTTCCCACTTGAACTGGATGAACTTGTATATGTCTTGTAATGGAAAGATCTTGTATTGGTTATGAAAGTGTAAATCGAAATGTGAAAGAGACATAGTCATTTCTGTTCTTTTAAAAACAAGAAATTGTATGTATGAGGAAATTAAGGAAAGAAAAAGGAAGTTGTAAAGTTGTCTTTTGGAATCAATAAAGGATTGCATAACCTTCCTCAATTATGTCATTGTATTGAATTTTATTATCTATGTGTGAGTTGTAATCTCTGTTTGAAGGAAAGAAATGCTTATAAAGGAAGTGTAATACTCTGTCTTTAGAAATATGTGAAAATTTGAAAAAAATAGATGTATTTTAGCTTTTGAATAGTTGAATTGAATCAACTAAAAGTATTATATTAGAATTGGAATGAATTCTAATACTTGGAATATGAAAATTGAATAGATCCTTTAAAATTTGATCTTTGTTTTGTATTTTGAAACTGGCAAATACTTTATCCAAAAATGCATAGTTCAAACTTGCAACAATGAAATAACAAGATAAATGATTAAATTGAAGTAGTATTCCCTAAATGAATCAAATTGCACAAAATACTTAAGGAAATCCTTAGAAAACTTAGCAAAAACGTGCTCAGCCCACATACAGTTGTTTTGCTTTCAAGAGATGTAAATTTTCAAATTGCAAATCAATCAGACAAATTGAACCTTGAAATCCTTCTTAAATCCATATAAGAATGCTTCTCCATGTCAATTCGACATGTTCGAGAGAGAGGAAGAAGATCAAATTGAACAAATATTATAAGTTAAAATTTACCAGTTTGCTTTGTAAAGGCCTACAAATCATTTTCTTGAAATTGACTCCTTAAACTTCATAAACTTCAAATTTAATGATTCTTGAGTAAAGAGGAAGTCGAGATATTTCCTGAAATTCCTTGTTTTCCGTAAGAAATTGAGTTCCCAATAAAAATTTATGGCCTTCTAAAGTTTTTACTTCATTTCGTGCTCAAAATAATCTAACTGTCAAATTTTAAATGAATAAAATATTCTGGGGTGGACCTGCCGGCTAAAAATTTCCTTTTTTTTTTTCTTTTTTCCCAAAAGGTGCATAGTATTGAAGTTTATCGCCACTCTACTAATCCGCAAGCCTTAATTTTGTCTAAAAATGATTTAAGTCAAAAAAGTTAATTTAGAAATTTTTCCTCTACGGCCCGCCACCTCACACCCAATCATTGATCGACACATGGCTTCATTGGGTGTCGGTGGAGGCTCAGATTGATTTTAACCTTAAGTGCTTTCAAAAATAAATTTCATAAAATTTGTAAGTTTTCCCTACAATTAGGTGCTACCACGTGGTTTCACGAGGCATTGGCGGAGGAGAGGATATTTTTAATCCTTAACGCTTGAAAAAAATTTTGGGAAAAATTTTCTGAATGTTCCCCACCAACCTGTCGACCCACGAAAATAAGAAGCTACCATGTGGCCTCCTTGGGCATTGACAAAGGTGCGGGTGTAAAATTTGCTTTGTCCCAAAAGGGAAAAAGTGCTAAATGCCTTTCCGCTCCATCGGTGCGCGTCTTGGAAAATGTTTATTCCTGACTTCTCTAGTCCACTTTTCTCCTCCGGGTGAATTTTCTCTCTAAAGCCTGCTAGCCTGAGTTGGGGAAAATTTTCCTCCCTAGGCCCACAAGCCCGCTCTTGGGAAAATTTCACCCTAAGTTCCATCGGTCCATAACTTGAAAAATATGAGGAGTTAGGAGGACTTCTTTATATCACTAGAAAGGTGAGGAAATTACCTATCTAATGGGAATTTTTTCAGAAATTTTTAATTGTGTTAATTTAGAGATAAATCAATTTGAATATTTAAAGCCTATTAAAGAGTGGGTATGTTGAGGAATTACCCTCTGCACCTAATAGAACTTTCCAACCCTAAATTTTAGATCATGTGACCTCTAAAAATTGTTAATAAAATAAAATTATATCCCAGTGGATTATATTTGTTCTAAAACTTGTTAGTGACAACTATTTTCTTGTAACCTGGTTGTAGACTCTTTTAAAAAAGGAACAAAATTATTCCATAATTTTGTAACTAAACCTAGGTTGTTCATGGGTCTTTAGGGGAGATTTTAGCGGGTGTTACATGACTCTTCGACAAGGCACAACATAAGAGACCAACCACAATACATAGTTATAGCTCAGGGCATCCCATGGTGTAAAATATTTTAAGGTTATGCATTTACCAGAAACATATTTCAAGACCTGACTTTATGATCAAGGAGATTCATGTCTTGATTCGAGAAATTCTTATTACAAAAGTGAACTTCTTTCTTTTATATTGTTGTCTAATCAGCTTAGGATCAAGTTTTCTGAAGGATAAACATTCTATAATATGCCAATAAATTGCTTAATTCATTGATCTAAGAGAATTTTCCATTTCCCACAAGGTTAATTAATCTTACACAAGCCACTGAAACTTGTTCCACACCTCTATTGCACAGGTGATAAGCACAAGCTCTGATTGAGGTAAAGTACCATTTTAGGTTCAGAACAATAATCTTCTTTGCTAAAGGATCTAAAGTTTAACATTACTTAAGAAAGATTACAATGAATCAAGGCAAGGGTTAAGGGGGAAACATGTCAAAATAATTCAGCTTCAGGGTCCCATGGGTTATTACTCAGTCTTTTATTGAGGCTAAGAATTTATCAAGATTATTTAAAAGTTTTATTTAGAATTTTATTGATTAAGATTAGTAAGGGTAAACCATTTAAATTTAAAATTATCGAGGGAGAGATTGAAGGGTTTCTTAAACAATTTCCCTCCTACTTATATAACTTCATTATCTTCAAAAACTAAACATTGATTTCAGCATAAGATCATTTAAGAATTCACCATAAAAGGATAATGTTGATTAATTTAGCTTGGGGACAAACAAGGTGTATATATATATATATATATATATATATATATATATATATATATATATATATATATTATTACAAAATATAGTTTCCTCTTTGATCGCTTAGGGCTCAAAAGTTATCAAATAGATCACAACTACATTATGTAGACACCCATAATTATGCCCAAGCGATTCAAATACATAAATTGCATTAATTATCGTCTTTCTCGCAAATCGATGATATATCGTCAAAAGAACTCATTTTCCCTCATATTATCATTAATTAATTACACTAAGCTAATTAATTAATTAATCACCTTTTCTACCTAGACTAATTAATTATTATTAATTAATTAGCTTTCCCTTCCATTTAACCAATAAATCAATATTTAATTGATTTAATCACCCCTTCTACCTAGACTAATTAATTATTATTAATTAATTAGCTTTCCCTTCCATTTAACCAATAAATCAATATTTAATTGATTTAATCCCCTTCTAATAGCCTAAATCATACTAATATTCTTCTAATTGGCTTCTATAAGCTTACACCTACCTATTAATTAATCACCTTTGATTAATTAAAGCACCCCCAACTCCCATGACTTGCTAAACATGTATTAAACCCTTCTAAAGTAAGGTTACCTTTAATAAAGCAACCTTATCCACTCCTAATCATGTTTTACCTTTATCCCACATTCATGAGAATGTGTTGAATCCTTTATCCTTTGGGCTATATAAAGAGCCCTCCACCTATCTTTTTACTTACACCTAAACTTTCTAAGAGAGTGAATGCAAAGCATATAGCAAAGACTAAGAGCTTGCCTTTTACCCTTTTGAGAGTTCATCATCTTGAAGAGTTAAGCCTCTTTCTTAAGTGCTTAGGTCATATGGGAGGTGTCAAAGGGGTCTTGTAGCCCAACTTTGATAGGCCCTCATTCCTAGGTTACTTGGCATACTAAGGACAACTATTTTGATAGCCATGGAGCTTACTTAGGTCCATTCATTTATTTGTTGTTAGAGAATAGAGGAGTTTAGATATTTAGCATTGTTAGTTTCAAAGTTTGTATTTATGAATGCTAGCATCTAACCCTTGTTTAATTCTTATCTTGATGGTGTTTAGTTTGTTGTTCAATTCTTGTTAAGTTAAGGCTATTTAGGTGTTAGTCTTTACTCATATTAGCATTATTTTGAAAACAACACATGCACACATTTGGCACACCTGGTGGGAATTACTCCATTGTCCTTTGCACTTAATTTCAAGTTTTGTAGTTAAGTTTCATTTTTGGTTACTAACCCTCTTTTACACATGTTGATCTAACTTGTTTTTCTTAACTTGTTTTGTTGAGTTTGCATGTGTTGAGTCTTCCTTGTAGGTATAAAGGAGGTGAAGTGCTGTCAAAATTGGAATTGATGGGAAAATTTCAAGATTTCTCCATGTTTTCATTTTTAGAGCTTACTTTTTTAACATTCTACATGCTAGTTTTGTCAATTTCTTGAAAATTTTAAATTCTTGAGCATGTAGGTTAGTGTTTGATAGTGTTGAGTCTTCTATTTACATATTAATGTGGTGGGTTGCTGTCAAAATTTAATATTGGTGAGAAAATTTCAAGATTTCATCATGTTTTCATTTTTAGAGCTTACTTTTTCATCATTCTACATGCTAGTTTTGTCAATTTCTTGAAAATTTCAAATTCTTAGGCCTGTAGGTTAGTGTTTGATAGTGTTAATTCTTATATTTACATATTAATGTGGTGTTTTTCTGTCAAAATTTAATCTTGGTGAGAAAATTTTAAGATTTCATCATGTTTTCATTTTTAGAGCTTACTTTTTCATCATTCTACATGCTAGTTTTGTCAATTTCTTGAAAATCTTAAATTCTTGAGCATGTATGTTAATGTTTGATAGTGTTGAGTATTCTATTCATATATTAATGTGATGGGTTGTTTTCAAAATTATATCTTGGTTGGAAAAATTTACCCGTTTTACAGATTAAGGGACGCATTTTTGGACATTTTTTGAGTGCTTGTCAAGTGCATACCCGTGACCATAAGAGCATATGCGTAACCCATCTTCCGAAGGCCATAAATTTTGATACCGAACTCGAAATGACTCCATTTTTTTGCATTGGAAAGGTATTGAAGTTAAATATGGAATGAAAAAATAAATTTAGAATTTATACTTATAGAAATTGTAGGTTTTTTTGTTAGTTTAAAACTGGTCATTTTCTAACATGTCTAATGTTTTGATGAATGTTGTATTTCTATACTTCCTCGATTTAGACCAAAGTGTGCACGTATGATCTTCTCTTGAACTTTTTGGTGATCTTTAGAATCAAAAACAACTTTGATCTATATCTTTTTAACATTGGGATTAAACTTGGAAATTTGTTTATTCATTTTGCTTAAGGAATGAACCTTTTACAAAGTATTTTTCAATGGTCCTTTGATTTGAAGTTTTCCATTTCTATATAGTTTGGATAAAGTTTTGTATGCTCTTCTATTACACCGTAGGGTGATCTTGAGAATCAAAAGCAACTTTAGTCTTCATTTTATAACATTTGGTAAATTGGAAACTTCATCTTTCACTTTTGGTTTAAGGAAATGAACCTTTTACAAAGTATTTTTCAATGGTCCTTTGATTTGAAGTTTTCCATTTCTATATAGTTAGGATAAAGTTTGTGTATGCTCTTCTCTTGCACCTTAGGATGATCTTGAGAATCAAAAGCAACTTTAGTATTCATTTTATAACATTTGGTAAATTGGAAACTTTATCTTTCACTTTTGGTAAGGCAATGAACATTTATCAAGAATTTTATATGGTTCATTGATTGAAAATATTTTATTTACTTTTTAATTGCATTATTTGTTGTGTATGCTCTTCTCTTGCATCCTTGGATGATCTTGAGAATCAAAAGCAACTCTTAATCCTCCTTTAAATAATGTGATTTTCTTGGAGAACTATTAACGCTTGAGTACAGGACCTAAAAACTCTTGTCAAAGAAAGGAGGAATCAAAATGAAATAAAAAACTACTAATATAGTTGTTATACAGGTTGTCAAAAGGTGTTCAAGCAAACCACACCTAATTAAACATGATAAAAAGAACAACATATTCAAAACACTATATTGCAGGTTTCCAAAAAGGGTACATCCCTCTCCGATCAACTAGAACATAACCCTTTGGCATAACGCCTTAAGCTACAATAATGGGGGTCGTTCCAGAACCCCAAAGTAGTCCACACAAGAGGGAGCCTTGTGGACGAAATGGGAAGTGCTCCGCACTACCTACTTGTCTAGTGATTCCTTTTGAGATATCGTCACAGGTTGTCTTTTTGGTGACCCCAGTGATAGTACACATAGATGCACTAGTTGCCTACTATTCTTGAAGGGGGTAAAGTAAAGCCGAGATACTCCCAAACTAGTCAGTGTGAATTTTTGGGTAAATCACGCTCACTCGTGGCAACTTTGTAACACCTAGGGTGAGAGAACCACCTAGGAGAATATAATTTGGCCAAGAGCCCACTTTGACCATTTTAAAATAGTGTTGAGTTGTGAACCTTCTTTTTGAGAAATGTGTGATGTATTACTTTCGCCTAGTTTTTACTTGCCTTAGGGCGAGGTGAAACTCTGCCGAAGTGAGGCTAGCATTTTTCGTCATTTTTCTTGATTTATTTCCTTCATATTCTTTTGACACTTTGTTGATCAAAAGAGGTGTGATTACCTTTGTGTTTCCATTCGACTGTTTCTCTCACTTTTATGTCCGTTTACGCCCATCCATGTTTGCGGCTGGGTTAGTTAAACATCTAAAGTGAGCGGAGGCATTTTCACATCATTGGTAGCCATTGTGATCTTGATACCCATGTCAAGGTCGTCATTGTAGTTAGGCGTGGTTCATCACCATGGACTTCCTTAGAAGAGTTAGCTTGTTTATATCATATCACTACAATTTCGATATTTACGTCTTGTTTCTAGTAAACTCGACATAAATACCTATATTGTACGGTTACGTTGCACACATTTTAAACTATTCCTAGCTATACTTTGAGATTTTTAGTTCGGTTCTATTATTACCTCGATTTCAAAGAGTGCTAGGTGTTACCATTTGTGCATGTTATATCAATAACACCTCGATATTAATTCTTCACTTTCTCGCAAAGTGGGTTAACATATCTTGGTGATATTGTTGTGTCAATCACGAATTGTAATTGGAAATTTTTGAGATATAGGTCTTAATTGAGATTGAGCTCACTCATTGTATATCTTGATTGGGAGATCACATTGACTTCTTGTTTTTACTTACGTTTTGTTCATTTCCTTGAAATTGGCATAAATGAAAATGTCTAGTTGATTATCTTTGCATCACATTTTCATATGGTGTATTTCCTTGTTAATTGGCTTTGTGTTTCACACTTGCATGATTTTTCCTTGTGATTATTCATTCAGAAAACTTATTTTCTAGGACAATCCCTCTCGATTTCATCGATAATATTGCATAATCATGATGTCTATTTTCCATAAACCTTCTTTAGAAAATCACGCACACATATCAATACTTACAAAATGTCTAGTTGGTTATCCTTATGCTACCCAAATCGACATGTCATTTCCTTCCCTTTGAAGGAGTTCCATCACACTATCTAGATATAGACATTTGTGCTTAAAACAGTGCCAAAAATGACTAACTAGTGCATGGTTCCCCATACTTACAAAACTACAAAACCAGGTTTAGAAATTCAAATCATAGGATTCCCATCACAACTAAACCTTGTTTGGTTCTTTCTGCTAGAGATCCCATATGGTTAACTTGTTCCCCACCTTCATCTCATAGTCGGTGGTATGATTTGGACACGTCTGATCCAAATTATTATTCGAGTTCCCCCCACTCTTCTTCTAATTCTAATCCAAACATTTCCTCTTCTTCTAAGGATTCCAATCCAAATATTTCCTCTGACTCTTTTGAGGATTCAGATCCAAACTACTATTCAGATTCATCTAATTCAACTCCTAAGTCATGGTCCTCCCTTTCTTTGCAGGATCCTCTTCATCAATCATCTAATGTGACTCTTATGTCATGGTCCTCCCTTTCTTTGCAGGACCCCTTTTATCAGTCGCCCCAACGACGTCTTCTTCCATTGAAGATACACGCGACTCCAAATCCCTCCAATCAAAATTATAATAAAATTCTTAAATCACGGTCCTCTCTTTCTTCGCAGGACCCTTGTCATCATTCATCTAATGTGATGCTTGAATCACATTCCTCTCTTTCTTTGCAGGATCCTGTTCATCAATCATCTAATGTGAATCTTATGTCACGGTCCTCCCTTTCTTCATAGGACCCCTTTTATCAGTCGCCCCAATGACATCTTCTTCCTTTGAAGATACACATGACTCAAAGTCCAATCAAAAGTATAATACAATTCTTGAATCGCAGTCCTCTCTTTCTTCGTAGGACCCTTGTCATCATTCATCTAATGTGATTCTTAAATCATAGTCCTCCCCTTCTTTGTAGGACCTTCTTCATCAATCACCCCCATGGAATCTTCCTTCTATGAAGATTCGTGTGACTCAAAGTCCTTCAAGACAAATATCTGAATCAACCTATGTGTCGCAATCTATAGACTTTGGACTTAATCCTACTATTTTACATACGACATACCATTGTATAGGTAGGTCCACACCACCTTCTTCTACTCCTGAGACATCTAGCTACACATATTCTTCATCCCCCACATCATCTTCTTCTATCAATAATCATCAAACATCTTCTAAGTCTTCCACACCAAGTGAACCTATTTCTTCCAATAAACCCCTAGGGATCGATCAACAACTCATACCGATTGATCTCTTTCAGAATGAAGAAACAATCAGGGCATTTATAGGGGCATATGAAGATATTCCTTTAGTAGATTACAAAAAGGATTCTCTTTAGAATTTTATGCGTCTACATATTGTGAGGAAAAGGTTGATTCCTTTGATCAAGAAATGGAGGAAGAGCCTCAGATCATGCAACTTGATCCTCCTCTTATTCTTCCATCTTCACATTCTTCATTATGTGATGAAACTCCTTGGTCTTGCATAGATCCATGGCCTATCTTCTCATCACCCAATAACTCTTCATCTATCATAATTCCTCAATCACAATCTCTTGTGGGGTTAGTACCAAGTAGCCCTTCATCTTCATCTAGGTGTGGGTCACCTTCTAGTAGCCCTCCATCTTCTATTTGTGGGACATTTTCGAGTAGCCCACTATCTTCAATTATTAGGGCACGTCCAACTAGCCCCTTATCTTCTATATATGGATCACCCCGGGTAGTCCATCATCTTCTATTCTTGGGCCACATCCTGGTAGTCCATCATCTTACATCTATGGGTCACATCCTAGTAGCCCTTCTTCTTCTATTCTTGGGCCACATCCTAGTAGCCCTTCATCTTCTATTTATGGGTCATGTCCTAGTAGCCCTTCTTCTTCTATTCTTGGGCCACATCCTAGTAGCCTTTCACCTTCTATCCATGGCTCACCTCCTGGTAGCCCATCCTCTTCAATTCTTGGACCATATCCTTTTCATCTATCACATATTTCTTCTATCAATGGTTGTGGCAAGCCCACTACCATTCCTATCATCAATCGTAAATGTTTGCATTCATCTCCTTCTCGAGGTCAGAAAATTCAAGCGTCAGCTTATAAGAAACCCAAACAAGTTCATTATCAAGCTCAGGTCAAAACTTCCAAGAGCTGAAAATCCCCAACAACTGGAACAATCTCAAAGTTGTAAATCAAGTGCGATTCAAGAACGCACATCAACATAACCATCAAGTATGGAAGAAAGTGCATAAACCTCTAGATAGGGAACTCAAGCTCCCACATATAAAATCCATGTTTTAGGATAAATCACAGTCCTTTGTTGAGTGTGAACTCACCATGATCATCGAGATTGGGGAAACATGACTCTTGATAAACAAACATGCTTAGTCTCCCTTATCAAGGAAATCGTAAACATCGTTGTTATATCCTATCGCACATAGTGACTTTGTTAGTAACAATGGTTCAAAAAATATCAAAAATCTAAAAATAAAAAAACAATGCAAAAATATAAAAATACAAAAACAACAAAAATCAAAATTACAAAGATCAAACATTACAATCCGATGTTGCGTACACATGGATATTTCTTTCTTCCCTTCCTTGCTATTCTTCGCAAGTCTTCCTATGATTTTCATCCTTTTAGTGATATTTTGGTTAGCTTATTCACATGCATTTTGTGACATTTATTTCTATGGTATCTATTTGCCCCGGTTTTTATCACCTTGGTAAATTAAAGAACAACTGACCTCATGGAGATCCTATCACATTCAAACATCTAATAAACTTGTTGTGAAGAAATTTTGGACATATTTGTTGACACTATCTAGTGTCGTCATCACAATCACTTCCACCTCCTTCCATCAAGCCATCAAGTGGTTCTTAACCCTTGTCAAACAAGAGAGCTGAAATAAGTTTTTTAAAGTAAAAGATTTAAAATCAATAAAAACTCAAAAGATAAAAGCTACAAAGCAAAAGTAAATTAATATATAACTCTCTCTTGGGGTATTTCCAATAATCTCTATCGGGGCTATGGACACCTGATTGGCAGTAGAGTAATGTTGTGATTAGAATCAAATACATCTCCATCGGGGCTATGGACACTTGGCTGGCAACAGAGCAATGTACGGCTATCCTTTCACCCTCCATTCACAAAATCACTTATCAAAATAAATCATTCCTACACATTGGCTAGGGTCTCTTCACTTTTTGTCTATTAAATCTTCACTTCAAGAGGTAATAAAATCCACGTGCACACACTGGATCTCTATGAGTAAACAGGATTAGTATGTTACCAAGTGTCTTTTTTGGACCTTGTTCAGACTCTTACTCTAGTCCATATCTCGTCTCACAATTTATGCCTTTGGCTAATCACTTCTTCATCGCGAGGCTTCTAAGCTACATTCATATCATTCACATCATTCTTCTACTTCGTTCAGAACATCCATGTGTATAAGATTACTTATTTTCCATGTTTGTGGAAACCTTTGTCCCCTTCCACAAAAATAATCTTCTCCTTCTTTTTTTATCATGTGATTTTAGGCAAACTTACACTGGGGGCATCCTTTCCTCTTCCCAGCACTTCATGGGTTTACGTTCACCATCATGTTGAACCTATCCATAATGGCCTTGGGTCCCATTTCTACCTGTGAAGAGTTTACCTTTGAATACTCCCACCTAATTGTTGGGGAATTTTTGCATCTTCACCTTTCTGGTATGCACGTGGCCTTATGCCCTTGTACATCCCATCTATCGCTAGGGGCATCCATGCTTCCTTATATTCCTATACATAGTTTCATAAAACTTTCAAAATCAACCAAAACATTCAAATATGTTAAAAAAATCATCAAAAACATTCAAATATGTTTGAAAAACTTATAGAAATTGAAAATCATCCTACAAAACGTCACTCTTTGGTTCTCACTTGTTCATGTGTGCGACTTGCGGATCATCTTGATCTACCTCCATCAACAAAAGCTAGGTTGCTTACTTCATCCGTACTCTGGGGCACAACGAGCTGCCCTGGCATTTTCATGTTTCATAGTGCACATTGCTTTTCCATCGACCCAATTGTCCTCCGTTATTCCCTTCACATGCATCCTTGCTTGGGGCACCATCATCAACCCCTTGTTGTTAATTTACATAGGTCAGAATCTGAAGCTCGATAATAAAAACATTATATTATGTTTCTCTGTTAGTTTAGCTTGTTTACTTTCTTGTATTGCATTACATTTTATATGTTGCATGGAGTTAGGCATCTTTCACTTTCTCGTATTGCATTGCATTTTGTATGTTGCATGGAGTTGGTGTTTTCAGCAATGGACAATCATTCGTAGTATGGCTTTTCATGTCGTTCTACCTTTGTCGTATGCTTATATTTTTCATAAGGACCAATGACATAGCTCTTATGGCAATATGATGACACCGAAATTGTTCCAATACACAGTGGCTAGAGGCTAATCTCTTCTCTCCCCTCCTCCATATTCATTCTACATCACTTTCCTCTCACCCCTATTCTTCCATCTTACCGGGGCATCTTGCCTCTTCCCATTCTTCTATCTATCTCTCACCTTTTTCGATTGTCGATCGTCTTCTTTCATCACCCCATCGACACTCGAGGGGGCATCTCTCACTTCTACTAATTTTTCTTCTACCTCTTCAAAATTCCACCTGTCTACTATCTTTGAAGTGGTGTCACTTACGCCAGCCCAATGAGGGGAAAATGTAGAAACCCATAATTACGCCCAAGCGATTCAAATACTTAAATTGGGTTAGTTATCATCTTTCTCGCAAATCGACGACATATCGTCAAAAGCACTCATTTTCCCTCATATCATCATTAATTAATTACACTAAGCTAATTAATTAAGTTGACTATCCAACAAATACCCTAATTAACGACCATCCGTTAATAAATCACCCCTTCTACCTAGACTAATTAATTATTATTAATTAATCAACTTTCCCTTCCATTTAACCAATAAATCAATTTTAATTGATTTAATCACCCCTTCTACCTAGACTAATTAATTATTAATAATTAATTAGCTTTCCTTCCATTTAACCAATAAATCAATATTTAATTGATTTAATCCCCTCTAATAGCCTAAATTGTACTAATATTCTCTAATTGGCTTCTATAAGCTTACACCTATCTATTAATTAATCACCTTTGATTAATTAAAGCACCCCCAACTCCCATGACTTGCTTAACATGTATTAAACCCTTCTAAAGTAAGGTTACCTTTAATAAAGCAACCTTATCCACTCCTAATCATGTTTTATCTTTATCCCACATTCATGAGAATGTGTTGAATCCTTTATCCTTTGGGCTATATAAAGAGCCCTCCACCTATGTTTTTACTTACACCTAAACTTTCTAAGAGAGTGAATGCAAAGCATATAGCAAAGACTAAGAGCTTGCCTTTTACCCTTTTGAGATTTCATCATCTTGAATAGTTAAGCCTCTTTATTAAGTGCTTAGGTCATATGGGAGGTGTCAAAAGGGGTCTTGAGCCCAACTTTGATAGGCCCTCATTCCTAGGTTACTTGGCATACTAAGGAAAACTATTTTGATAGCCATGGAGCTTACTTAGGTTCATTCATTTATTTGTTGTTAGAGAATAGAGGAGTTTAGATATTTAACATTGTTAGTTTCAAAGTTTGTACTTATGAATGCTAGCATCTAACCCTTGTTTAATTCTTATCTTGATGGTGTTTAGTTTGTTGTTCAATTCTTGCTAAGTTAAGGCTATTTAGGTGTTAGTCTTTACTCATATTAGCATTATTTTGAAAACAACACATGCACACACATTATTCTTATTTTTTTTGAATAACTTTTATAAGGATTACTAACCCACTTTATTATGCCTAGGTTTACATTTATGTCATGACCTAGAGGGAGCTATTACACAAAATTTTAACTCAAAGATATGTTTATCATTACCCTTTTTGTGAAACTATACATGGTTACACATTTTATCCATCATGACATACAAACCCAAAGGTGGTGAAGGATTCTAATGAACTTTGACTTGAAAACAAAAAGGTAACAATATTGGTCAAATCCAAGCTAAGCTATCTTTCAAATTTTTATAATACAATTAATTACTCAAACAAAGTTGTGATCTAGTTATATTATTTACAAGTTCTTTTTAGACACATGCGACAACATTACCCATAGTACAAATTGGGCCCATCAAACTTTCCAAACAAACAAAAATTTAAAGGCTCTCAACAAAAATAAAGCACATACAAACAAACGAGCTTCGAAGCAACACCGATGCAACTCTCCCTTTTCTACCCACGAAGGCCATCTGCACATTTATAGCCTAAGTCAGTTCGCGAGAACTGAGCATGATAAAGACTACACATAGGAATAGTATGCTACCATTAACAATATCATGAAATGAACCTTCTATTTAATGAAATAGTGCTAAGCTCTAAACCTCTACAACTTCTTTAATCATGCTAGAAGATTTAGTATTTTCACATTAAGAATGAAGCCATAAAAATTTGTTATGAACATTGTTCCTAAAACAACCAAAAGTCTAACCATCATTCTAGTAGGGTCAATGACCCAATGAGTTCGAAACAAAGTGATGAGTGCATTGGGATGTCAATCATGTAATCGTATGTAATATATGATTGAAACCCCAATACTCAAACATCAATCAACATTTCCTTAAATAAGCCAAATGATCTAATAGATTTAAAGTTAGAACTTCAACATCACATACTAACCACTATTTTCCCTTCCAAAGAAAAGTCAACATAAGATCATCTTACCATGCTATGTACAATAGTCAAAAGTAAGATAAAAGGAATAACCCATATTTAGTAAATCAAACAATTAAAGTAAATCTAATGCCACCGTCTTACCAAGATTTAAAATTACAGATCAATCAATTTAATTACCCTTGAACCTATATCAATAAAATTTAAGCAAACCATCCCAAAGGAACTCATATGATGATGTTACACGAATTACACTTAGCCATATCACCTCCAACAGATCACCAAAAAAATTCCTAAATTTCCTTAATTTATTCCAACACCCTCATTTGAGTCAAATACCTTAAACAACTGAAACACAAGTCTTTATATTAAACAAATAAAACCCTCTCTCTTATTTCTTTTGAACATAAGCATATTCTTTTATCTCGCCACTCCTAAGTACCTCCAACTCTCAATTAGGAATATAATGAATAACCAAGGATTAAACCAGGTGAAACTTTCCTTAGTCACATCAAATAATAGTAATTATAATTAGTAAATAACCAGAGTCATGTCAAAAGTAATACTTCCCTCTATCATCACAAATAAATCATGATCCTTCCTATTTGTAATAGCTAGAGGGTAATCACCCTTATCCAACCTACTAGGTAATGGATTTCCTTAAGTTATCAAAAGATGGAAACAATGATTCCCGACCGTAATAACAAACAAAAGAAGATAATCAACCAAACTCCTCTCGTAATAGTTAAGACTTTACCATTATCCATATTTCTTCTTATTTTATCACAAAAGGGTAAGGTGTCGGCTAGAAAGAGGCATCCTACTCATTAAGGTTCATGTAGCCAAGTTAGCTAGACCTTTTATCTCGTAGATACAAATGCATCTACTCACCAGCTTTAGCCCGAGCCCCATTTACCCTGTTGTCCTCATGATACTGACTTTACATGCATAAAGGAGAGTATAGGAGGGTACACAACACTAAACCTTGTTTAGAAGTTAAAAAAGTTCTCATATCTTGAACACACTTACCCCTCAGTTAGATATACTCAGATTCACAACCTCAAAATGAGGAAAACCGGATTTAGACTACAACACAGAAACCCATCAAAACTTGCCAACGTAGGTTCACATAACCTAACGGCCCCTCCTAAGTGGAATTAAAAAAATGCCAATGGTCAAAGGATAATATTATCTCTCATGTTTATAAAAAAATAAACACCGGGTTAGAGTATCCAACTCCATTAACAACTCACATCAACATAGCAAATACTCATTCAAGTAAATCAGTAACCCAAGCTTATCAGTGCACTCTCTATTATTTTTATCAGCTGCATAGACTTGAATCTTCATTGAAGTGGTGTTTATTCCTAAGGGATAATGCCTATATTATCTTATCATCCTTCCCAAACTTAGGGTAGGTTTATCAAACTGTATTTTCACATAAGAAAACATCATCAAAAGAGAGACATGATGATCAAACGGTGAGCATCTAAGGGACACGGCTAAATTTTAAAGTATCCATCCCCAAGAATAAATCCCATGAAGTGTGACACTGCTAATTTTTTTCTACACAAAACCCAAGAACAACCTAGGACAAGCTAGAAAATTATGGAAATTTTTTTTTTTGAAAAACATGCCCACAAAAAGGTTTTGAAAACAATAGTTGTCACATTAATGTTTCTAAGTCAATTATATTTAATAATAAAATTTTTCCCATTATAACAAATTGTTAAAAACCCACATTATACTTTAATGAACTGAATTAGACTAAGCATGGTTAATTTTTCTCTAGGTGTTATTTTAATAAACAAATTAATTTCCACTATAGTTAAATATCCCACAATTAAGTCTCAAGGGTAAAGGGCCAATATAAATAAATACTAAATTTATTTTATTTCCACAAGGTTAAAACAATTAACAAGGTCCCCATTTGACATGGGGTTAGAATAATAAACATCCCTCACCCCATAAAGTGACCCCTTAACAAAAGTCAACCCATGTATTTTGAAATTAAAACATTTAAATTTAAATTCAAATTCCACTCACCCACTTCCCACCTACTTTTTTGTAGGGATGAATCTCATCCCTTGGATGGATTCATTTAGGACCTTTGATGAGGGAAAAGACAACTAACCCTAAAGCATGCTTAAGAAGCTACTTTCTCTTTTCCTTTGGCTTATTGTTTCTCTTTTGTTTTGCAGGTTGTTGGAGGAGGATGAGAAGCCATTGGAGGCCCTTTAAGCTTTTTGGGAGACATGCAAGCTCCATTATTTTTCTTTATTTGTGCATACCCTCATTTAGGTTTTTAAATGTATTTTTATATTTTATTTAGCTCATTTTCCTTGGATTTTCCCAAATGGGCTTGTGGGTTTTGCCCATTTTTTTATATAGTTAAGATTTGATAAGTATTTCATTTAGGTGTGTGAATATATACATATACATATACATTTACATGTACATGTACATATACATACATACATACATACATACACACACACACAGATATATATATATATATATATTCTTAAAATTTTAAAAGGTTTAAAAATATGAAATCACCACAATGCAAAGTGATTAAAATGTATTAGAATAAATATGTCTTGTGTGTGTGTGTGTGTCTAGAGAGAGAGAGAGAGAGAGAGATTTAGGTTTTCCCGTGCAGAGAATGAGGATCCACGACCACTCCCGTAACAAAATGTAGCTTCCAATAACAATGTGTGGGTACCCCCTTTGGGGGTTTTCATTTAATTTAGGGCTATGGGGATGGGGTCACCTACCCCACCCCACCACTACTTTGACACCTTTCTAAGATGAGGGTTGCAGCCTAAGTGTTCCATCACATTTTTGTTTAAAAAGGTTTAACTTTAAAAAGTTTGTTTTATATAATGCATATATATATATAAAACCTTATTTCAAGGACTAAATTTGTAATAGCATACTTTTTATAATATAATAATGTTAATAGAATATTAATAGTATTGTATTTTGATATTAATAGATCCCCTCTAATATTAAAGTATTTTTTATTAATAATATTTAAGAGTAATAAAATTACTATCAAAGTGAGGATAAAACAATAGATAATAGTATTGGTGGGTTGAATACTTGCACTAATACTTTGTTCTCTAACTGTTTAATAAACATAGTATAGAGGGTAAGAGAGATTACATTTCTTTTCCATTAGCAAATTTGTGATAGATTTGCATTAAATTTTTTAAAATAATAATTACATACTAGAATAGCAATAAGACTACTTCATTGGGCCTATTGAAAGACAATTTTAATATGAGCTCTTTCCATCAACAATACAAGAACAAGTATAAATAGTCTAACTTTTCCAATACATGCCTTTCAAGTAACACAATGAAATGTAATATTTCTTAATACAAATTTTCAACATTCCACAAGAGAGTTTACAACAATATTTCCAATAATTTATTTAGAACAAGAACAACACACTTTTGTGAGGAAATAAATCAACTACAATGGAAACAAATTGTTTTCCCTTTTTAACTTCATTCCCATTACAACAACTAGCTTTACTACAAAAAAAAATTATTTCCTTTGCAAAATACAATGCAATCTTGGTCACTAATAATCAATGCAACTTTTCATCACAAATATTAATATAATATCTTCCACTTCAAGTGGGAAATTTTACAATAATGAAAGCTAAAAGGAATACAATATTATATGTCTTCCACCTTAAGTGGGAATAACAAGGAAGTTTTCTCACAAGGAAATATTTCTTGAGGACACCGAAAATGCTCCATGTTTCACATCACTAACAAGAGAGCTCCACCATACTTCATTTTATCACAACAAAAAAGGGGAGAGGAAACACTCTCCACCCAACCAAGAATTCCAATGAGGAGAAGAAGCCATCCTCCTCATTGGCCCCTAAGCCCCAACCACATTGCAATGAAAAATAGATTCAACTCATGGCAACAAAACAAGCTTCCACATCACAATATAGGATTTTACAACCATACCAAAACACAAACAATATAACTACAATCACAAGAAGGAAAGAAACAAAATATATAAGGGTTAAACATGTAAGAGCCAAAGGAGTAAGATCTATGGGAAGTCACGTATGCCTCTCGAATGGGGAATGGGTGCCCACCTTAAAACCCTCCAATGAACCTGTAAAAATCCCTCCACACTCTTATGCCTCCTTTAATAACCTCTTATTCCTCCAAAATTCTCTTATGTCTCCCTCATAGAAATAGACCAAGTAAGAAATGCAAGAAATTTTGTGTGCAAGGTGGAGTACCCAACCCTACTCCCTCCAAAATATGAATTGAACTCTATGCCTCCCACATGTAATATCCCCATACTCTCCTCCTACAACTTACTTAGGAAATCTACCGAAGCACCCAACAAGCATACCATAACACTAAAAACATGCACATATACACAATATAAAAGAAAATATTTAACAAGAGTTTAGTTCTACCTTTCCATGGTAGAGCTTGATCCAAGAGTCCCACACCAAGGTTCTTTAAGAAAAACCAATCACCAAGAATCTCCAATAAATCCACAAGTACAACAAAATCCTCTAACTCCCAAAAATACAAGAGCACAAACAAATGAATTAACCCCAAACAAGAAGAAGAACTTGAATAAAAAGAATATGAGAGAGGAGGGTGAGCTAGATCCATGTATACGATGCCACATCACTCATCCTTAACTCCACCTCACAAGTCAAACTTCAACTCCAATGCACTATAAATTTGTGGGTGAGAGGAATGTAAAAATACTTACACACACAACCCAAGCCCACACCCCTAAGGAAAAACATAATTACATGAAATAAAGTGCAATAAAATTTTACCTTTTTATCTTCCCAAAACACAAAATGTGGTCTCATTTTCACCCCCAATCCATAGGTAGGGTTGGTATAATAGTTTAAGAGGTGTGGGACAAGTTTAACTTCTCCCAAAGTCTCCAAAATTGGCCCTTAAGGCCAAATTCGAATTTTCATGAAGGGGTAGAATGTACAACACTCAAGATCACAAACACTCAAATTACAACACATAACTCGAGATCCATATAATCTAATAAATGAAATAATTTTGACCCACCCACAATTAATGTAGTAAAAAATATTAATTTACTAATCTAGACAAAAATTATGTAATTAATAAAAGGAGAACACATCACTTTAAAATTATATACAAAAATTAAATAAAGGAAATTAATAAAAGAGATAACACACAACCCCTTGGTAACAATTGGAGGTGATTCCCCCCATGGGGACCCCCTAACAACAATTCAAACACACACACATAACAAAATACATGTTTCCATGGTGACCCTTGTTGAATTCATCTAGCATTCCAATGTGGTTGGTCTCCAATCCCCCATTGTTTATTGTGACATGTTTACCTACAAAACACATAACACCTCCTTCAGCCTCATGGCCGCATCAAAACATCCAAAAATAAAATATACAATATAAATCCACAATCATTTATATATGAATCAAAACATCATCTAGGAAAGTAATGATATCATTTACAATTTCTAACAACATCTTGATTCTACATTTCATCAATATTCATATGATCACAAGATTAGTTCAATTGTTAAGGTCTACTCAAAATGACGAAAGTATCGCGAGTCAGAAATATATATAACCATGTCAACAATGTATCATCATCAATATAATTTGTCTCAAATAATCCACATACATCATACTAAGAATCGAAATCAACAATAAGTCTAGTATTTTTAACATCGAACATCATGCTAAGTCAAAAAGATAAAATAATATCAATTAGTACAATCAACAAGATCGGAAATCAATAATAAAAGTGTCGAAGAGAAGTGGGAACTATAAGTTTCTAAAAACAAATCCCCTAAGGCATCACATATTGGTCTCAAAGTAAGGACAACAAATGCATTCATCAAGATTCATGTAAAAGAACCCAGCAACCTAGTCCTTAATATTTACGTATGATTTAAAACATAATAACAAGAAGAAAGTTAAGTATCCCTGCAACCATTGGTATACAAGAAGCAGCAAGAGAAATTTAAATTTTAAGTGCCAAGACCATTTGTAGAACCAAATCTAGCAAGGGATCATCCTAAGAAGTAGCTAACATAGGAGAGAAACTAAAAACATAACTTGGAAGATGAGAATCGATAGCAAAACCACAAAATAACCCCAAGCAATAGCCACTTCAGTAAATAAAAGAAAATTTATTTCATGTTATGGTTAATGTTAGCATAGTAGACAGATGAGAAGAAATTATCATGCCTGGAAAATGTTTCTACATGCTCAATGCATCTGACATGGCCTTTGATGCAACAACTTAGCAAATCTTCCATTTTTTTACCTACTGGGCATCCAAAACAGTCCATGGCTCACATTTTTGGTACAAGCAGGGGTATGCAGCAAAGCTAGGAGGCTCAAAACTAGGTAATCACATTTTCCTAGAGTTTTAGAGCATTTTCAGATAGGACCAACAACCATCGCTCCACCAGGTCCACGCAGCCAGAACTCAAAGGAAGAAGACACTCCAACAGTTTTACACACTGTCCCACACAAGATTTCCTCCACCAAATTTTTTCCACATGGCCAACCAAACTTGGCATGAGCAAGGTTACACAAAATCCAGGAAGATAAAATAAAAAGAACTTGTAAAAGGAACATGCACCTAGAATAACAAAAGTTTCAAAGGCTTCTCAACAACCTCCAAATGCAGTCTTTCACCAGAGGCACTCACGTTGCCAGAGAAGAGTGGCGGATGTAGTTCGTAATTTTCGAGAGAAGATTGAATAGAACAAGAGCTACAAATTGAGTGACCAAACTTCCTAGTTGGGCATTTCTTTCCCCAAAACATGAGTAGATTATCAATTGACCCAAGAAGATTTGTAAATCAAAAAGTAATTAAAGGAAGGGTGTGGAAAACACGTCTTGACTTACAAATTATTAATGGATTGGTAGGTGCTCCTCCTCCAATGCATTAATATGACCAGTCTTTTCAAAAAAATAAAACAAGTGTGTGTGGAAATGAGGGATGAATAATTAGTGGGGGTGGGTGGATGCCTCCACATAAACAAAAAACATTTTATCAACAAAATTCTATATTTACAAAGCATGCAATGATGACTAGGTGACTAAGGAGTAAACATTAAAAATTAAACACAGACACCATGTCCTAAACAAAGGTGCCACCAACAATAATCTCCTCTTGTGTTAATCAAGGCTCGGGCGTGATAGCAAACAATAATGAAATAAAATAGCTTAAAGGTAATTAATAATATTCATGAAAATCGACACAAAATAAAATAATCGTTAATCAACAACTAAAATTATAATATTATTATTATCATTATTTTTATTAATTTTATGACTAAAAATAAAATAATTATTAATCATATTAATAACAATCAATAGGCAAGCTCAATAAAGTGAGAATAATATTTTCCTTTAATAAGATAATTGAATGGGGCACGCAGAGGCCCTCCACAAGAAGCACCGAAAAGGACACGGGAAGACAAGACGGGGAGGAAGGATGTTATTCCTTCTCCGTGATAAGCTCAAAGCTAACTAATAACTAGTGGAACTCACACCATCTTTCAATGCCTAGAAACAGGGTAACTAATGTGGGAATTGAAATAATTGTTGAATGAGGCATTACAATACATTTGAATTTTTTAAATAAACTTATTTGATATTACAATAATGGAATATCATAACTTACAAAGTCCAAATAATCCCTCGGTATTCATCAAACTTTCATCACAAAACTATATTTCTACAACACCATTTTTATTGACAGTTGAGTTTTAGTTCCTTGTATGATGTCGATTGTTTCCTTGTAAAAACCAGTAAAATGTGATTTTTGGAGACTCACAAAACCACCTTATGAACCCCGAAAGGATCTCATTAAGCATCGTATGTTTTCCTTGCTATGAGGAGAGTTGCATCAATTTTTAGATTTCCGCCAATCGATAGTTTTTACTCTTTTCACCACTCCTCTAGGAGCCATGTTACCTTGTTTTGCACTTTTAGGAAGTTGTTAAAATTGAAAAGTTGGGTTTCTTATTGGCTCAAAGTATGTAATGTTAACAACAAAATTATTTTCCACGTTCTCAAACCGATAGTATATTTACTTTAAAATTTCCTAGAACCTTCATTTTGGGAAAAACATATTCCTGGTTAGTTTGGCAAATGGGTTTCGTAGGCCTCCGCTTTCTCTTTACCTAGGTCAAACTTGGCCGATTACGACTAATGGCTCCAAAACCATTCACCAATTATACACCATTCGCTAGTTCTGAATCCAATCAATCCATGTGGATTCTTGGTATATAGGTGGACATGTAGGAATTCATCCATCATGAATTTACGTATCGAAGATAGTTCTTAAACACACTTTCTTACCCTTCGAGCCAAAATTTGGTGTGTTTGTAACTAGTAGAAAAATGTAAAGTAAAGTTTTAGGACCCTAGTCAAGTTACAAGAACATCGTAGAAAATTGTTAACACTTGTAAATAACTGTTTGAAACTCTATCTTGTGACTTGTGTGAAATTTGAATTTTGGAAAAATAGTGTTTCTCTCTCCTCTCTCTCTTCCCTATCTCTTTCTCTCTCCTCCCTTAGTTAAGGAATGAAATGAAATGATTTTATGCGCATAACCCTCTCTTACTACATGTGTATTTTTATCATCATGTAAGTTGAAACCTAATAACCTTAATTATGCTAGATTTAGGTAGATGCCATGACAATGATTTATCGCTGATTTCATGCTCGCATAGTTTTGCAGTAATCAAATAATATGGAAAAATGACATGGTTCTTATTCACTGTGTATTATTGTAATTTATATTTGAAACAATGTAATTGTAGAGGTTGAACAAACTTTTTGTAATGTATTGAAAGACTTATTATTGAAGTTTGGTAGTATGTATGAGATGCTAGTTTTAGGGTGCTTTGGGAAATGTGCATTTAACCATATGTGTCATTTTTATTTAGATATATGTATGGAAACAAAAAAGGGTTCAAATATATGTTAAATGAAATTTAATTTAATATATTATAGTGAAATTCTAGTGTGAAATTGATGATTAATTAATTGGTGTGTTGTGTTCCTTACCTTGAAAATGTAATAAAGAAATATAAACAAAAAGTCAACCCTAGTATAAAATTGTGCATAACTATTGTTCATGTGTGATTATATTTAATTAAAACCTTAGGATAAAAATAACACTTTACACTTGATGAAACCTTGTAGTTAATTAGATAAGATCCTAAGATGAGATTTCCATCCTAGCCTCCATGCTTAGCAACATTGTCGTAAACTTGACAATTAGGAATGACATAGTTTAACTTTGTTCTTGTGTATTTGGTCCCCTCATAGGATTGATAGTTGGGTGTGTAGTCAGGAGAGTGTAGTCTCCTAGGGTAGTGCACCATAGGAAACCTACATTAAACATAATGTAAAATCCTCTTGGACCGACATACATGTTGAGTGGTAAAGATCACCAACTAACCTTAGAAGTCACCTTTAAGAGTTGGGATCATAAATGAACTTGATACCCAATCTCATTTGTAATTTTGGTTCTTTGATGCAATACTAAAAGTTAGTGGTGAAACTAAACAAAATTTTAGTATATGACTAGTTTGAGAAAATGTAACCATAAGATGATGTGCATGGAGAAAGGTGAATCTTGAATTGATCTTATAACCTATTTAAACCATCTTATGTTGAGAAAAGGGATCCACATTGTGTAAACTCTAATGTAAACCTTAACCCCTTAAAACATGGACTACTCCATCTTTCTCTCCCACCTGTCCTAGTTTCTAATGGATGTATGATATAAAACTATGTGATCATGGTGTTGGAGACAAATCTCTTAGGACAAGGACTAATGGTCTCATTGAGGATTTAAGTGCCCCTATAGCAAATAGGTTTCACGATTCATTTTAAAACGATATATGAACCTAATTAGGGATGTTAGGTTGTGGAGCCAGTTTTCATGTGTGAAAGTGTTGAAGACTATACACTAAGAGTATTGTTTTCATGTAAAAAAAATTTGCCTCGAAAAACTCACCCAATATAGTGGGAAATGTGATTTTCTCATATGGGAAGGATTTTTGACCCATAGCTTTATGGGATGGTTTTGGCCCATTATTTTTATACCCACGATTTTGTAAAACTACTAAAGTAGTTGTCTACTTCTATGGTTATGTGCATATGTTAGGTATAATGTAAAATTACATATGTGTATGAATTTGGATGTGAATTTGTAGAGTTTGTTGAGCATAACTCTAAACATATCTAGGTATTGTATTGAGAGAGTAAAGTGGCTTGTAATAAAATATGAGAAAGTGATTCTTAGTGGACGTAGCCCAAATTGGGTGAACCACATTAAATACTATCTCTTTTGTTGAGTTATTTTATTCTCGTACTTCTATTTGAGATCTATAATATTTTTTGTATATTAGTTTCTACTGTTGCAATTCTGTGAGAGATTATTCCACATATTTTATCCCTTATTTCCTAACAATTGGTATCAGATCCTGGTTTGGTTTGTTAAAGTGTTGAATCATAGGGAAAGTTTTTCTTGAGTGGGAGCTATGGAAATTTATGGAAGATTAAGGCTTGATAAATTAAACGGGCGTAATTTCATTCTTTGGAAGATGCTAATGGAAGATTACCTTTATCGAAGGATATTTATATTCCGTTGTCCGAGAAGGTGAAAAATCCTCGAGCATGAGAGATACATGGTAATGGGATTTTCTCGATAGGAAGGCGCTTGAGGAAATTTGTCTATATTTTACATCTTCGGTATTATTTAATGTTTCAAAGGAAAATACAACGAAAGAACCAATCGATGCATTAGGGAGTTGTATGACAAAACCTCTACCTATAACAATATTTTTAAATAAAAAAGTGGTTTAATATGAAGATTTCGAGAATGGTTTAGTAGCATATCATTTAATTGATTTTAATATGGTTTTAAATATGCTAGCTTCAGTTACCATAGAATTTGATAAAGAAGTTAGGATTTATTAATTTTGTGCTTTTTCTTGAGAGTTGGAAAAGCCTTGTAATGTCGGTAAGAAACTCAGTTCTAAATAACTCAAAGTTTAAGTTTGAGGATGTTGTGGGGATGATTGTAAGTGAGGAAATGCGAAGGTAAAGCTATGAGGAATCTTTTACTTCAGGGAATGCTTTGACAATGGAAACTATAGGGAGACAAAAGAATAGAGGAAGCCGTGGAAAATCGAAGGATCGGGAAAGGTCAAAATTCAAAAGCAAGATAGTATCGGCACTATGGAAAGTCCGGGCATGCAAAGAAGAACAATTGGGAGCTTCTAAACAAGAAACAATAGGATGAAAACAAGGAGGTAAATGCGGAAACAGTAATGTATATAAGGATGCTTTGATTTTTTCTATGCATAATATTACTAAATGTTGGGTTTTAGATTTAGAGAATTATTTCCATGCTACTCCACATAGGCATTATTTTGTTGATTATGTTCAAGGATATTTTGGGCATGTTTTTCTTGGTGATGATGAGCCTTGGAGAATAGTTGAAAAATGTTTTGTTTAGATTAAGATGTAGAATGGGAATACTTGGCTATTGAAGGATGTCGACATGTGACTACATTAAGATAAAAATTGATATTGATGGGGGTAGTTGGGAAGTGATGGTTGTATTGTGATATTTACAAAGTGGAATCTTGGAAGGTTACTAAGGGTGCTCTTGTGGTGACAAGAGGTCGAAGGTTGGAACCTTGTATTTAATCACTTATATCACTAATATTTCTAATCTTGTTGCTTGAAGTAGATACAACATTGTGGCACTATAGGCTCGGTCATATGAGTCATAAGGGCATGTAGATCATAAAGAAGGATTTTCCTGGATATACATCAACAGAGTTTGGAGTTCCGTGAAGAATGCATATATGGGAAATAGAAGCTAGTAAGTCTTCTCAATGTTGGACCTACAAAGAAAGAGAGTAAGTTAGATTTGGTGAATTCGATGTGTGTGATATGGCTCGGGTATCATCTCTTAGGTGTTAAAGTTATTATGTTAATTTTATTGATGATGCAACAAGGAAATTTTTGGTTTATTGTATTAGAATTTTTTTATGTATTTGACACTTTTGTAAAATGGAAATCGTTGTTAGAAAATGAAATAGGTCTTAACTTAAAATGTTTTAGGTCAGATAATAAGGGGAGTATTGCAACAATGAATTTTATGATTCTTGTTCTAAGAATGGAATCCACATGCAAAAGACGGTTTCAGAACTTTATGCAAAATGGGGTGTTATAAATGATAAACAAAACAATAATGGAATGTGCTAGAGCATGAGGTTACATGTAGGATTGCCTCTTTCTTTTTGGGCATACATTGTGAGCACTATTGTGTACTTGATAAATAGAGGACCCTCATGTGGCTTGGATGGAAGCATACCTAAGGAGGGCTAGTATGGTAAGAAATTTGATTATTCATTTCTTAGAGTCTTTAGATATGAGGTGTTTTTCCATATAGACAAAGATGATAGGACCAAGCCATAGGCTAAATCAGAAAAATGTACTTTCATTGCTTATGGTGGTGATGAATTTGGATATAAATGTTGGAGTATTAAAGAAAAGAAAATTATTCGATTTAGGGATGTGGTATTTAATGAGAAAGTCATGTATAAGAAATAGTTACAGGAAAATAGGGAAGAATCTAAGAAAGAATATATAGTGGTAGAGGATCTTTTGGATGGGAAAGTGACACATGAATTAGTTTAGTAACCTCCTCAAAAGGAACCCCAAACTCCTATATTGAGGAGGTCTTCTAGGGTAAGAAGAGAACCTAAAAGTTTTTTTCCTTCTCTTTATTATTTATTACTCACTGACATTAGAGGGCCAAAGAGATTTGATGAAGCAATACAAGTAGATGCCACAAAGAAGTGGGAGCAAGCCATGGGTGAGGAGCATCAAGCTCTCATGGAGAACCAGACATGGGATTTGGTGAATCTACTACGAAGGAAAATATCATTCTGAGTAACAAGTGGGTGTACAAAGTCAAAGAGGAAGGAGGAAAGAAAAGATACAAGGCCCAATTTGTGGTAAAAGGGTTTTGAAAGAAAAAAGGTATAGATTTCGATGAGATTTTTTCTTTTGTAGTAAAAATGACTTCTATTAGAACTGTCATTATTGGAATAGTTATAGCAGAAGACTTGCACTTAGAGTAGATTTATGTTAAAACTACATTTCTCCATGGTGATTTAGAGGAGGATCTATATATGAAGCAATCAAGGGCTATGATGTCAAAGTAAAGAGGATATGGTGTGCAAACTGAAGAAGATCTTGTATGGATTGAAACAAGCTCCACGCTAATGGTATAAGAAATTTTATAGCTTTGTGATGGAGAAAGGTTATATTAGTCACCATTTTCACCATTGCGTGTATACAAATAAATTTGTCGATGGTAGTTATATTATCCTATGTTTGTATGTGGATGACATGTTGGTTGCAGGTAAAAACACGTAGGAAATAAAAGCACTCAACAAGTATCTACATGAATCCTTTCTAGGAAGGATTTGGGGAATCTAAACAAATCCTTGGTATTAAAATATCTCGGGATAGGAAGGAACAAAAATGAGTTTATCTCGGAAGAATACATTAGGAAGGTCTTAGAGAGGTTTAATATGCACGATGTTAAACTATTTGGGACTCCTTTGGCAAGCCATTTCAAGTTATCAAAGGAGAAATGTCCTAAGACAAATTAGGAGAGAAACCAAATGTCCAAGGTACCTTACTCATCGGTTGGTAGTTTGATTTATGCCATGGTGTGCACTGTGCATGATATTTCCCATAGAGTGGGAGTGGTGAATAGATTTTCGAGTGATCCAGGTATAGATCACTCACAGGAAGCAAGGTGGATCTTTCAAAGATTTGAGAGGGACCATGGGGATAGTTTTTGATACGGATGGATAAGACACCACTTTGTGTGGTTATATAGCTTGAGATAGGGATGGAGATGTAGATAGTATGAGGAGAACAACATGTTATATTTACACCGTAGGTGGGACAATAGTGATCTAGATTTATAGACTACAAAATTTGGTGGATTTATGAACCACTGAGGCTTAGTATGTTGTTTCCACAGAGGTAAGAATAGAAATGATTTGGTTACAACAATTTGTTGAGGATTTGAGGCATAACTAGGAGGAAGGAAAGATGCATAGTGATAGTCATAGTGTTATACACCTAGCTAAGAACTATGTTTCCCACTCTAGGATGAAGCATATAAAATTAAGGTATGATTTCATCGGGATAACTTTGGAGGAAGAGAAGTTGAATCTAGAGAAGATTCATATACAAGTCAGAATTCTATAGACATGATGACCAAGGTGGTCACAAGGGAAAACGAAGTTCTTTTCAGCTTTTTGTTGCCTTCATGGAAACTAATGAAGGGTTAACAAGATTTCTCAGAGGAAAAATAGTCTCCAAGTGGGATATTGTTAGGTTTTGGAGTCTGTTTTCTTGTGTGAAAGTGTTGAATAATGTAAACTAAGAGTATTTTTTTCATGTCAATTTTATTTCCTTTAAAAATGTCTTTGAATATACTAGGAAATGTGTTTTTCTCATATGGGCGGGATTTTTGACCGATAGGTTTATGGGACGATTTTAGACCATGGTTTTGATACTAACGGTTTCTTAAAACTACTTAAGTAGTTGTCTACTTATGTGTTTTTGTGCATATGGTAGGTATAATGTAACATTCAGAGATGTGTATGAATTCGGGTGTGAATTATGTATAATTTGTTGAGCATAGCTCTAAGGAGACCTAAGTATTGTATTGAGAGAGTGGTGGCTGCTTGTAATAAAATTTGACCAAGTGATTCTTAGTGGACATATCCCAAATTTGGTGAATCATGTTAAATACTATCTCTTTGTGTTGTGCTATTTTATTTTGCACTATTATTTGAGATTTGTAATATTTTCTAGATATTAGTTTCTACAGTTACGATTATGTGAGGGATTGTTTCACATATTTTATCTCTTATTTCATAATAAGAGAAAATCCTCTTAAGTTGGACGTAAAATAATACTCAGAAACCTAATCTAGATAACAAAAATAAGGAAGTATGTTTCCATGTTAAGAGTTTTCGAATCCTTAACTAATTTTGGAGCATAACTATAGTAAAAATTATAATTGACACTTTTCCTTGGGAAGGGTAATCATGAGATGTTATTCCACAGGTAAAGTAAAACATGATTTTCCTTATAATATGATTAAATTCTCTTTCGTGAATAAAGAACCTACCTTGTATATAATACTTATTGTGTATTAGATCAATTACCAATTTATAAATGAATGAAAGAAACTTGACCCTAAATCCTTGAGAAAATGATGCGAACCTTCCCTCCTTTGGGCTCACACTTGTTCCGTTGTGTAATTGAGGTATGATACAAGATCAAGATGCATTCCCTTAGGAGTGAATCCTAGGGATAATAACTTTAGCCTTGTGTGTAAATAAATACCATAATAACAAACGAGTGAATTAAACAAGTAATTGCAATAATGTAGATGATCCTTATTCAATGAGATACTTTGAAAGTTAAATGTTAAACAATATAGAGGAAATCTAGCAAAAAGGAAAAGGGAATGTATGATTCACATATTATGAACCTTTCTAGGACTTAAGTTAAAGATTGAAACATGATTGTAATAAATTTGTAATCCTAAAATATCATGTCGTGGGTATAATGCAAAAACGTTTACTGCACAAAATGAAAAATGAACAAATGTTGAGTTATAAAAATTACAAAATATTTTTTTTTCCGAAACAAAGTTGCATCATTTAGAATATTCCTCGGTTTGACCAACTATCACTTTAATTAATAAATAAAATTATATTACTCTATTTTCAGTTTGGTTTAAAGATCAATTAATAATTTACTTTTGAAGGACTAGATTTAACTCTTCCATTTTTAATAAACAACATTATTCAAATAAATCCAAAATTATAAACATTGTCTAAATAATAGGGTAAGAATGTACTTTAATTAAACATAACAATAACGTAATAAAATTACTTCTACACCACTTAAGTGGCCCCATTTAAAAAGACCCATGCATTTCCTTTTCAAGTATTCTCACATACCCTCACCTAACTGTTAGTGCAAAATCACAAAGACACCCTAGATGCACATCAAAGCTTCTAGGTTGATCACTCAGGCATCCAGTGTGATTGCACAACATGGAAACCTCTCTCGAAGCATGGGACTTGTGAAACTGAGAGAGGAATCTCCAGAGAAGGCTGGTTCCTACTCCTAAACTACCTGCCACAAGCTATTCCAGTGCAGGCAAGCTAATCTAATCCTAATCTAACAATGCCAAGGAGACAGAGAGAGAGAGAGAGAGAAAGGAAAAGAACAAAAGCCTACACTAAAATGGTGATACACCAGAGAAGGAGAATGTTGGACATCTATCAAAACTTCCATGGGACAAAGAGAGGTGAGCAATGGGAAGGATGGACAGATGCATCACAGGCCCAAGGATAGATTTCACACAGAAAATGTCCCAAAACTCCATGAACACAGCTCCAAACCTGCAATGAACATTCAAACATGCACAAATACCTGCAATGAAGAGAGGCAAGAAGAGAACAAGCAAAAACGAGCAAGGATGGAAATATGCATGCATCACAAAACATGTTTTGTTGCTCAGTAAGTTTCGCAGAACATCATTTCAATAGTAAAAGGCAAAAACGCCATTACAGAGCAAGGGAGGAGGTTCGAACTCCATTTTCAACCCTAGAGAAGAAAAGAAGGGAGGGAAGAGCAGAAAATATGAACAACCCTTTTTTTTTTTTAAAATGAGCCAAATCTGGCTTTATACAATGCATGGGTCGAGCCCAGGAGACAGAAAACATAGGAAAATGTGTAAGCAGCCCAACCATTTACCAAAACACATTCTTCATTAAAATCGGTGGTTGAGACATCACTTCTGGCCATGCTGAAGAAGAATGCGACCCATGTGCATTAAAACTGGTCGTTGAAACATCGCTTCTGGCCATGATCACACGTCAGATCCGTTTCTCAATTTTCTCTCTCCATACTACACCAAAATTCAAGATTGATCCCAGAATCATGTAGATAATTTCATAAGCTTTCCGTTGATATAAAGAACGTGCAAATCCGAGCTCTGGATCGAAAGTTATGGAGGTCTGAAGTTTTAGGGCACAAAACAGGTGAAAACGTGTTTTGAAATCTTTCCCGCGCTCTGCCACCTGGATGACACGTGGCACGCATTGATTGGTCATGTGATTCTCTCTCCTCTGCCTTTCAGCAGGCTTTCTTTTGAAATTTCCTTGTGGGCCCCTTAAACTTGGACACATGGCATGCATTGATTGGCCGACAGGGGCGCGGGGCAGACCTTGGCTTTTAGCTTTTCGGCCAAAACTCATGCCAAATTCTCTAACTCCTTCCCTAGCTCCGCATTCCCTATTCCATAGGACACGTGTCCTCTTTTGATTGGCTCGGGCTGACCCCTCAAAATTCACCCTTTGACCTTTGGACTCTTTCCCCTGCGACACGTGTCGTGATCTGGTTGGTTCTCGGCCCTTTCGGCTCCTTCGGCCCTTCGCGTCCTTCGCGTCTTTATGTCCCGGATGTCCCAAACTGCTTGGGCCAAAAACTTCCGATCCACCCGAAATGGGCTTCCTCGTCCCTCATTTGGCCGATGACACGTGGCGTTGTTTGATTGGCTTTCGGCTCCTTCGGCGATCCGCGTCCCGCGCGTCCCTTCGTCCCGGATGTCCCAGTACAAACTTTCTCTATTTCGGGTGAACCAGCCGGTTCACGTCATCACGGCCCAAATGTCCCAATTGCTTTTGGACTGTTTGTTCCCATTTCGGCCGATCCAGCCGGTTCGTACTTCGCGTACTCTTGTCATGAACTATCCCGCCACAGATTAGTCATTTTTCTTCCTCTTTCTACGGATCGGCTTCGCGCCGCGCCATGTTGCACTTGTCCCCAGATGTCCCTTTGCTTCACGGGCCGCCTGGAGGCTTTTCGGCCGATCCGCGCCTAGATGTCCCAAATGTCCCGACTGCCCCTAGGACTAGGACTTAGTCATTTTTTATGATTTTTCCTGGATCAATCTACATGCTTGGAACTGCAAAACTCTGATGCATGTTATCAAAATTTACCCTGGGGGGTGAAATTTTGACAACAGTTTGGCGACTCAGTGGGGTCATCTGCTGCTAGATGAATGATCAGTAGCCTGAAGCAATCCATTGGGCATGGAGTCATAAGCAAGCCTGAAAACTGATCTGAACTTTGAAAACTTCCCTCTGAGCCACTTGAAACCCACCGGACATGGAGTTGTTCTTACCAAAATGCCACTGAAATGAACTGTGCAAGAGCAAAACCAGCACAACAAAAACTATGTACAGAACTGAAAATCATACATGCTCCAAAATGAAACATGCAGAGTGTGCACAAGCACTTCTTCTGCTGAAAGCAAATCTACCTACTCTACTCTAACTGGAAGCAAAGGCAAGCTAAACAAACCCTGCAATTGGTTGTGAGAAATAGCTTCCCTTTCTCAAAAGTGGTGGCCATGCAATTGATTTGGAGCTGATCATGGCTGTTAGGATGAGTGGAAAATCAACAAGAAGCTGGTATTCCACCCAAATCATCAAGGTATCAGCTGAAGGCAAATTCAATACCTCTTTTAGTTGCTCTGCATTTGGATTGAAGAGGCATGACAGCTGGTCCTTGGTACTTTGTAGCTCACCCTCATGCTCAGAAGCAAGCATGACTGGTTGTGACTTCTCCTTTGGCTCCAATGAAGCCAAAACACCGATTGGGCAAGGTCCGATCCTTTGAGTATGCCCATTTCCCGATTTTCAACTCCAAGAATGGAGTCTTCTTCATGACCTTCTTGAATGGATGATGTGGAAGAAATGGTGAAGTTCCTTTGTCCCTTCTCTTCCTCCAATGAAGAACATGAAAGATTAAAATCTTCCAATCTTGATTCCGAAGAGTTGTTATCAGATGCAGGCTGCTGCAAATGAATGTTCTCCTTCATGACAACAGACTCTTGTGTTTGGAATGTGGATGATGAAAGAGAGAATGGTGGAAACTCAACCGGTTCTTCTCCATCAAAACAAATCCTCCAAATCGAAGGTAAACTACCTCATTCTTTGTCCCCATCAGAATTCTCAACTTCCTCCATGGTGTCTTCTTGATCTGTAACTTGACCACCATGGTTTCTTTCTCCCTTCAACATTGAGTTTGAGAGGTCAAACTCCTCTTCAGCACTGGAACTTGAGAGAGGTGAAGTAGAAAAAAGAATCGAAGGTTCTCCTATAGCCTCGCTTTGTGCTCGAGCTCTTGGATCTGCACTTTTCTCCCCATAGCTGGAATGTGCTCTCTCTTCTTTGGATTTGGAGCAGCTTCTCCTTCCTCCATTGTTTGAAGACAATCTTGCTCTTGATTGAACTCTTCCTCCAGCATGAAGTTTGTCAAGTCAAACTCTTCAATCTGCCGCTTTCTAGAGGACAAGTTGGGACTACAAGATCTTCTTCTTCTGCTGCAACAAAATCAGTCCTAACCACCACCTGTTCTCCAACCCTAGCCTCTTCTGTAGGTTTAACCATCAAGGGGATCTTTGTCATCCCAAATTTGGCAGCCAAACTTACTAAGCTCTTAATCATTTCTTTTTTTTTTGGCTCTTCCTCTTGCTGTCCTTGATGACTGAATTTTGCAATTTCTTCTTCCCCACATGGAATTGGGAATGCAAGAGGAGGGATGGGTTGTAACTCAACTGATTTGACAATTTTTTGTGGTGGTAAAGGAGATGAAATCTCTTGTTTCTTTAGAGGAGGGGGGATTTCTTTTAGCTCTTGTGGAGAGGATGACTGTTTGGAAGGAAAAAGGAAAGAAGAATTGAGGTGTGGTGGAAGACTGAGAGGTGGAGACATGGGATCAACATTTGGGACAAGCAGATGGAGAGTTTAAAATTTGCAAGTCCAAATGAGATGATGCTTGCTTGAGTAATGGGAAGAGAAAAACCAGATGATGGTGTAGAACTTACCCATTGACAAGGTTGTTCAACACCGAATGTATAGGCCTCTATTTCTGTTGTCCATTGTGCAAGTTGGGGCAGCATCTTTATCATGAAGTCCAGCTTCTCTTGAGGGCTGAAGTGTCTTGGAAAAGGGCCTCCCCATGGACAAGGAGTCCTGCAACCAATTCTGAAAGCTCTCATCTGAGCTGTTGCTCTGGACTGCACCATCTTTGCCTCCATCTTTTGGATTTTCTCCAATACAGCAAAGCATCTTGGATCTGATGGTCTTCATTGTATGCATACTCTTGCTCTTGGAAGGCTCCATAGCCAAACTGACTTTGGCACTGCTGCTCATATGGGTATGCATACTGATCTTGAATCTGCTCAAAATGTTGATTTGGAGGATTTGTAAAACATGTTGGAGGTGGAATATACTGCTGTTGTTGATGTGAATTCCATGATGGAAATGAAGTCATGATTGCACAACCTCATGGAATGGGAAAGAATGAAAGAGATGGAAAGAAGGATGAATGGGAATGGATGGAAAATGGGTCTGCAACTTCAGAAATGGGTTGCTGATCAGATGGAGTCGCCAGATGTGTTTGCAAGTGCCTCCAAAGGCTGAAATCTTCACAGGAACACACCAACCTGCAAAAGATGAAGTGGAAGACCTCTAAGGTCCCACCGGGCGTGCCAAAACTGTTAGTGCAAAATCACAGCACCCCTGGATGCAGATCAGGCTTCTAGGTTGATCACTCAGGCATCCAGTGTGATTGCACAACATGGAAACCTCTCTCCAAGCGTGGGACTTGTGAAACTGAGAGAGGAATCTCCAGAGAAGGCTGGTTCCTGCTCCTAAACTACCTGCCACAAGCTATTCCAGTGCAGGCAAGCTAATCTAATCCTAATCTAACAATGCCAAGGAGAGAGAGAGAGAGAGAGAGAGAAAGGAAAAGAAAAAAATCCTACACTAAAATGGTGATACACCAGAGAAGGAGAATGTTGGACATCTATCAAAACTGCCATGGGACAAAGAGAGGTGAGCAATGGGAAGGATGGATGATGCATCACAGGCCCAAGGATAGATTTCACACAGAAAATGTCCCAAAACTCCATGAACACAGCTCCAAACCTGCAATGAACATTCAAACATGCACAAATACCTGCAATGAAGAGAGGCAAGAAGAGAACAAGCAAAAATGAGCAAGGATGGACAGATGCATCACAAAACACGTTTTGTTGCTCCAGAAGTTTGCACAGAACATCATTTCAATAGTAAAAGGCAAAAATGCCATTACAGAGCAAGGGAGGAGGTTCGAACTCCATTTTCAACCCTAGAGAAGAAAAGAAGGGAGGGCAGAGTAGAAAATATGAACAACCTTTTTTTTTTTTAAATGAGCCAAATCTGGCTTTATACAATGCATGGGTCGAGCCCAGGAGACAGAAAACATAGGAAAACATGTAAGTGCGGCCCAACCATTGACCAAAACGCATTCTTCATTAAAATTGGTGGTTGAGACATCACTTCTGGCCATGCTGAAGAAGAATGCGACCCATGTGCATTAACACTGGTTGTTGAAACGTCGCTTCTGGCCATGATCACGCGTCAGATCTGTTTCTCAATTTTCTCTCTCCAGACTGCACCAAAATTTGAGATTGATCCCATAATCATGTAGATAATTTCATAAGCTTTCCGTTGATATAAAGAATGTGCAAATCCGAGCTCTAGATCGAAAGTTATGGAGGTCTGAAGTTTTAGGGCACAAACAGTGAAAACGTGTTTTGAAATCTTTCCCGCGCTCTGCCACTGGATGACACGTGGCACGCATTGATTGGTCACGTGATTCTCTCTCCTCTGCCTTTCGGTGGGCTTTCTTTTGAAATTTCCTTGTGGGCCCCTTAAACTTGGACACGTGGCATGCATTGATTGGCCGACAGGGGCGCGGGGCAGACCTTGGCTTTTAGCTTTTCGGCCAAAACTCATGCCAAATTCTCTAACTCCTTCCCGAGCTCCGCATTCCCTGTTCCATAGGACACGTGTCCTCTTTTGATTGGCTCGGGCTGACCCCTCAAAATTCACCCTTTGACCTTTGGACTCTTTCCCCTGCGACACGTGTCGTGATCTGGTTGGTTCTCGGCCCTTTCGGCTCCTTCGCGCCCTTCGCGTCTTTATGTCCCGGATGTCCCAAACTGCTTGGGCCAAAAACTTCCGATCCACCCGAAATGGGCTTCCTCGTCCCTCATTTGGCCGATGACACGTGGCGTTGTTTGATTGGCTTTCGGCTCCTTCGGCGATCCGCGTCCCACGCGTCCCTTCGTCCCGGATGTCCCAGTACGAACTTTCTCTGTTTCGGGTGAACCGGCCGGTTCGCGTCATCACGGCCCAAATGTCCCAATTGCTTCCAGACTGTTTGTTCTCATTTTGGCCGATCCGGCCGGTTCGCGTACTTCGCGTACTCTTGTCCCGAACTGTCCCGCTCAGCAGTTAGTCGTTTTTCTTCCTCTTTCGGCCGGATCGGCTTCTCGCGCCCGCCGCGTACTTCTGTCCCAGATGTCCCTTTGCTTCACGGGCCGCCTGGAGGCTTTTCGGCCGATCCGCGCCTAGATGTCCCAAATGTCCCGACTGCCCCTAGGACTAGGACTTAGTCATTTTTTATGATTTTTCCTGGATCAATCTACATGCTTGGAACTGCAAAACTCTGATGCATGTTATCGAAATTTACCCTGGGGGGGTGAAATTTTGACAACACTAACTTTTGTAGGGAACATTCTTACCCATTGGATGGGTTCAATCTAAGCCATTGGTTCTAAGGATTCACAAAACCCTAAACATCTGTATGGAGTCTTTTACTCATTTATTTTACAAATTTCCACATTTTTGTTTTGTAGAATTATGGAAGGGGAAGAGAAGGAAGCCATGGAAGATGAAGAAAGAGCTTGGGATGGATACACACACCCCATTTTATTTTATTTTCATGCATGTTATTCTATTCCACCCTCTCCTAGGGTTTGGTTGTAAATTTCATTTTTTGTTGTAAATTTGTTTCAATGAAAATACCCATTTGGGTATATGGCATTTGCCCAATAGATCTATTTGTTTCTTTTTGTACAATATATACCTCTTTTCCTTTCAAGTATATATACATAGGTATATATTTCCTTATATATAGGTTATGTAATAAGATAATAAATATATATGTATACATATACATACGTAGTATATGTGTATATATATATACATATACTCTATGTATGTATATGTATACATATATATTTATTATCTTATTACATAACTATATATATACATACATACATATATATATATAATCATTTAATAACATCAAATAATGTCACGGTTAAAGAAATTGCATAGACTACGTTTTGAAATAAGGCTCCACCGATTAATAAATAAAATTGCGGTGGAAAATAAATAACAGTGGGGATTGAATGAGTTTGGGGGAGGGTTGAGGGTAGGGTTGGCGACTATTCCCCTTTTTCTTATTAAAAACAACCAAACGGTGGGCGTGTGGGCTTTACCTATCGGCCATTACTTTTTTTTCCATTTTATTTTTAATAAAAAGTTTCTTCTTAGTTTTTGTTGGTTTTATAACTTTTTTATTTTGAAATGTAGATATATTAATACATATATTAATGTTAATATATATATATATATATATATATATATATATATGTGTGTGTGTGTGTGTATATATATATATACATATACATATGTGTGTGTGTGTGTGTGTGTATATATATATATGTATATATATATGTACATATATATGTATATGTACACACACACACACACACACACACACATATGTATGTATATATATATATATATACACACATATATATATATATTAACATTAATATATGTATTAATATATCTACATTTCAAAATAAAACAGTTATAAAACCAACAAAACTAAGAAGAAACTTTTTATTAAAAATAAAATGGAAAAAAGTAGCGGCGCATAGGGTAAAGCCACACACCCCACCGTTTGGTTGTTTTTAATAAGAAAAAGGGGGATAGTCGCCAACCCTACCTCAACCCTCCCCCAAACTCATTCAATCCCCATCATATTTATTTTCCACCGCAATTTTATTTATTAATCGGTGGAGCCTTATTTCAAAACGTAGTCTATGCAATTTCTTTACCATATATATATACATATATACATATACATATACATATATATATATATATATATATACATATACATATACATATATGAATATTGATATTTCACTATTACCATCAAGTGGTAAAATATAATAATATTAATTATATTAAATTAATTAAATTAACTTAGATTCTTTTTTAGTTCATTATTCACATTATAAAATATTACTATTTATTTTCATTCATTATTATAATTATCAAATTTTATTATATCTCGGTATATAATAAAATTGCTAAGTAAGTTATATAGTTAATTGAAACTATAACTTTGTGTGTACTTACATTTATTTTATTTTTGTTTCACTTAGTTTGAAGGGACAACTTGATTTATAAGACAGGTAAATTTACAAACAAATAATTTTAGATATTTTTACATATTATTACAAAAGTAACTAGGACAAAATTTTGGAAAACCTTCTTATTAAATCTAATAAGGTTTGGAAGGGAAAATATTTACTTCAACTTGATAAAGAATGTAGCTATAAATTTTACCATTTTCAAATTTTATTTCTTTCAATAAAACAAATAACCATCTACTTTCATTCACCATAATCAAATTTCAAACCACTCCCAACAACAAGTGAAATTTCACAATACTTTAAAGGATTGTAAAATGGAAAGAATAACACTTTAGAGGAAGTGAAACAAAATTGTATTGAAGGAAATGTATTGCATTTTTACACATTTCAAACTTTCTACTTAAAAAACACAATGAGATAAATTGGTAGTTTTCCATTCACAAATTGAACACATTTAAGAATACAAAAATTTCGCATTCAACATTCTTAGAAGAGTACACAATTTTAGGGATATCCAAGTAAATGAAAATACAACTTTATTTCAAGCATAAAAATTTACAATCATCCACTCAAGTGGGAAAAACAAAAAGAAAACTTACAAAATAAGGGCTATCTACAAGGCTAAATTACAAGTCCACAATTTGCATGGCTTCTTCCCAATGTAGCTCCGATCTAGCTCACTTCAATATTTCACAAAAAGGATAACAAAGTGCAAAGGAATGGGGAATAGGAGTTGATCTCCACCAAATGTTTAATATATTAAGTGGAGAATCCATACCCTTAATGGCCCACAAGCCCCCACCAAACAACCATGAGGGATCATGAGAAATTTTTGACAACTTTCAACAAATATGGCTTCTAAAAACAACATACATTCAAGACATTCAACACAACCAAAATGACATATTAAATAAGTTTACAACTTCTCAAACAATATAAAGGTTTTAAATCAAACCAAATGGAGCAAGGACTATGTGAAAAAACCTCCTTATGCCTACCAAGTGAAGTGGGAGTTTCACCCTAAGCCTCCAATTCCAAAAAAGAAACAACAAAATATCCTTATCTCTCCCTTGCAAGTATGAAACAAAATGACCATGATTTACTTTCCACTCCCCATAGGTGAAACTCCCAATAACACTCACACAAAATGCATGCCCAAAAACTCCATTTTACGTCCGCAATGGCCCCATAAGTCCCTCTCCCACACCAAACATACGGCATACTACCCAACCACATACAAGCATAATCACAATACTGACACAATTTTAACAAGCACAACATTTCCACATCCATAACCATAATAAAAAATAAAAATATGGCTAGCCTTCCTCTCCATCAAGTTCAAAAATATTCACTCCAAAAGCTTTAAAACCTTCAAGCCAAGCAATTCCAAGAAAATCAAACATGTTTTTCCCCAAATCCAAAAAATGCACAAGAATAAAAAAGAACAAGTAACCCCCATTCCAACAAAATCCAACAATAAATAGAAATGGAATGTGAGGATGATGAGGTGGCTCCATGTAGGATGCCATTTCATCATTCCTCCATTCCCACACTCAAGTCAACACAACATGCCAAAGACAAAAATGAACATGTAATAACTACAACACCTCATATGGCACACAAACTTGCACACCATGCCTTCTAAGGACAAAATTTATTGTGAAAAAAATAAGGTGTAATTATTTTCACTCTTTTACACTCCAAAAAGGATAAATAAGTCAAAAATAAACTCCCCAACCCATAGGTAGGGTTTTGGGTAAATTTAAGAGGCATGGGACAAGCTTAGCTTGTCCCACAAGCCTCCAAAACACCTCCCAAGTCAAAATCTGAAATTTGAAGTTGGGGTCAAGTAAATCACACAAAATCATCAAAAATCTCACTTACAACAAGGACCACCTAACCTCATAATTATCTATTTATCACATCTTTATTTTAGTTAACCAAATAAGAAGGATTAGCTTAATTAAGACACATTATTACTTGCTAATAAAGTGACAACCATTACAAAAATTAAATGCATAAAACACAAATAAAGCATATACAAACATTAATAGAAAATCAGAAAACATATTACCCCATGGCCAAACATGTGAGGTCACCCCCATGGGAAACCTCCCTGCTAGACATGCAAAAACACCACAGAATAACATAAGTTGTCAAAAATTTGCCACGTTACTCAACCCCGACATCCTTCCATGGTTAGTCCCTTATCCCCTTTTGATGTATGTGATAAAGTTTCCTATAACACAAACAAAATACCTCTTTGGTCATTAAATGCGTATTAACAACATCAAGACAATATATATACATATATATAATCAATAATCATCATTTGATATTAGTAATTTTATCATCTAGCATCATATAAATAATTCTATTTTGGAATCTATAAAATCATAATTTTATTCAAAACATCCAACACATGCTATGCATAAAAATTACGACATGTTAGTATAAAAATCAAAATATCACAAATCAACATATATAACTATTTATCATCACCATCTAGTGCATCATAATAAAAATGTAAACCACATAATGTCAATATTTTAAATATCTACATAGTCCATCATCTACTAATCAAAATATAATACTCAAATGTATAAGTATCAATCCAATAGTAATAATATCAAAATGAAATAGTGTCAAAGAGGAGTGGGCACTACATCCCCCTCCCCTTAGACTTGAATTCCTCCTAGAAGTCACTGGAATAGATGAGGAAACTAGGCTCATAATAAAGTGGCATCCTCCCATGTGGCTGTAGTCTCATCATACCTATCCCCCACTGGACCTGCACCTAGTCAATCTCATGGCCTCAAAGGCCCAAAGTCATATGCTCTATGATGGGAATGGTCTCCTTTGAAACTTTCTACTGCTCCTACACATGAGAGGGGTCTGGAATATATCTCCTAAGTACAAAAACATGAAATACATCATTGATGCGAGAGAAGATGGGTGGAAATTCAAGATGGTAGAATAAAGGACTGATACCTCCAAGATCTTGAAGGGACCCACAAATCTAGGAGCTATCTTAGAGCCTTTTCCATAACGGATAGGACTCTTATGAGGCTTGACACAAAGAAACACCTTCGTTCCCACCTAAAAAGTATGACCTATCCTCCTCTCGATCTCTATATTTTTTCTATCTACCATGATCCTCCTATACTCTCTATCAAATCATGAAAACGTACTTCTCCATACCATGTAATAATGTCATTGCCCAAGAGAAATTATGTACTCTAACCTATCCCAACTCAAAGGTGTCCTGTACTCCCTACCATACAATTCCTATCATGTATCCATACCAATCGAACTCTAAAAAAATTGTTGTAGGAAAAATAAACTAATTACAAGTACTCCTCCCACCTATACTTATGGTCAATGACATACATCTGAAACATATCCTCCAAGATCTGATTCACCCACTCTGTCTATCCATTTGTCTCTAGATGAAAAGTCGTACATGAATTTGATACACATCCTAAGGAAGCTGTACATGGTAGTCTAGAAATGAGATGTGTATAAGCGATCTTGGTTAGAAATAATCTTCGCAAAATTCTATGCGGTCTAACAATCTCATCTAGGTATACACGTGCCCCGCACTAGCTATATAAGTGGTCTTCACTAGAGAAAAATGATCCACTTTTATTAATCTATCCACCATGACCATGATGGCATCATGGTGGTATCTTGACATCGGTAGCCCTACTATGAAATTGATGGCAATGGTGTCCCATTTGCACTCTTGTTTGGCATGTACATAGATAAGGTCGGTTGGATGCTCATGCTCGGCCTTCACCCTCCAAAAATGTAAAGAATGTGACATAAACTAAGATACATATCTCGTAGACAGCTCCAATGGTATAACTGTCTCAAGGTGGTGTGCATCATCTTCACCCATGAATGGGATGAATAAGGTGCACGATGAGCATCTGCCAAGATATCATGTCTCAATCCTACATCTATAAGAACATAGATCTAGCCTATGTTTCTTAGAATACCATCTATCTCTAATTAAAATTCATCAAAATTCCCCTCAAGGGGTCTCTAAGACTTAATCTCTGATCTAGTTGTAAGGTAGAAGTTTTCATGTGGAAGTTGTTGCAAAATCCTGCTCCACAAATCTGTACCCACTAAAGTAGCCATAACCAAATGTCTCCATCTACTCAGAGAATTTGCAACAAAATTCTCCTTCCCCTTCACATGCTTTATCTCCATTTAATACTCATAAAGAAACTCCATCGAATGCTACCGATGAGTGTTAAGATTGGACTGTGTGAAGAGGTGACGAAGACTCAAATGATTAGTCCTGAGAGTGAATGTCTTGCCTAAATGGAAATGTCTCCATTGAAATAAAACATGCACAAATGTTGTAAGCTCAAGGTCATGATTCGGATAATTGAGCTCATAATCCTTGATTTTGTGAGACTCAAAGGCTACTACATGGCCCTCCTATATTAATACACCCCCTAATCATGCCAAAAAACATTTTTCATATGAAGAACTCTTCATGTGGATTTGGCACCGCAAGAATGGGTGATGTTTTAAGGAATTCTTTCATCTTCCTTAAGGATGACTCATATCTATATAACCAAATCAAATTCTTCCCTTTCCGCTAAAGAGACGTGATGGGGAGCACAACTCGAGAAAATTCCTAAACAAATCTCTTGTAGTACCCTGTCAACCCCATGAAATTGTAAACCTTGGTCATACTAGTAGGTGATGGAAAATCGATAATGGTTCTAATCTTGAAAGGATAGCTGCTGTGATACCTTCCCCATAAATGATGTGACCTAAATATCGTACGTCTGATCGAGAGAATGCACACTTCTCCAAGTTCTCATAAAGTTGATACTCACGAAGATACTTAGAACCTAACGAAGGTCTTCCTCTTGCTCCTCACGTGTATCGATAAGATCAAAATTTCATCAAGGAACATGAGGAGAAAGTGTTCTAAAATTTCGAACACCATTCATCAAACTCATGAATACTGTAGGGGTTTTCGATAGATCGAATGATATAAGCGTAAAATCATAGTTGTCATATCTCATTGAAAGGCTTCCTCGAATATATATCTCTGCAATCCTCAATGATGGTAGCCTAACTTAAGGTAAATATTAGAAAATATAGTTCCCCCTTCATCTGATCAAACAAATCATCTATGCGAGGAAGGGGGTGATGATTATTGATTGTTATTTTGTTCAACTGATCATATTCCACACATAACCGCAATGAGCTTTCATTTTTCTTCACAAAAATCCTTGATTTACCCCAACGGGATACACTATGACCAATAAGGAATTTCTCAAGAAGGCCTTCTAGCTATAACTTGAGCTCACATAGCTCAAGTGTGGTCATCCTATAAGGAGCGTGTGAGATAGGTTCCACTCCTAGAACCAAATCAATGTGAAAATCTATCTCACACGGGGAGGCATCCCTAACAGATCACTAGGAAAAACATCAGAAAACTCCTGCAAAATGGGGTGATCATTGATGAAGGTCCAATAGCCCCATCATGTGACCTATCACTAATTATAATAGCATACAAATAACAACCCTATTACACACATTGCTTCAAATGCATAGAGGATATAGTGTGAATAGAGATGGGTCTCCTGACTCCAAGAATATTTGACTCTACTCCCAAATCATCTGCACAAGATATAATCTTACTGTGATAGTCAACCCTAGATTTGAGTGTAGATAGCCAATCCATGCCCAAGATAACTCCATACGAACCCAAGGGAAGGATACGAAGATCCAAAGTAGTGGTAAAGGGTCTTAGGTCCACTATGCACTCCTTGACTAAGGATTCTACTAAGATATTTTCTCCAGAAGCCATCTTGATATCCCAACTAAGGCCTTGCCTAACTTCAACCATCTGAAATGCTCTACTTAAGATTTAGAAATAAAATAATCTGATGAGCCTGAGTCAAATAAAATAGGGGTATAAATACCACCAATGCTACTTGTGGTCTCTATCACCATGCTCTGGTGCTTTTCCGGCGGTTCTCGACCGCTACATACATCTCGTGGTTCCTAGCATTGTCACCAACCATAGGCTTAGAAATAGGTGCCTTACCTTAATTAATAGGGTTATGAGGGAACTCTCTCCAATGATGACCATACACACCACATCCACAACAAGTACCTAGTCCTCTCTAGTTAGTAGACGACCATCTAGGTGGCCTAGTAGTATGTGTTGAAGAACCCTGATTATCTTATCATAGATCTCTATGGGTATTGTGGTGGATGTAGTCCCACCGAATGTGCTAGAGGTGGAGCTTGTATCATGTTGGGCCCCCTAACTGGAGGTCCCATGATACACCCTCTCTGAGCATCATGGTGTTGTTTAGGTCGAAAGGGAGGTAGAGTCTTCTGTTGTAGTTGAGGAAGTGGAGGAGGGCGGAAGGAAGACTACGCTGAAGTGTGTCCACCATGAGGAGGAGCCACTCCCCTTGATCTCCTATCCTTTAAGTCCTATATGTACCTCGTTACTCTTTCACGATCCTATTCAGTCTTCCCCCATTTTCCTTTGGAATATCTTCCTCCTCCACGGCCCCTAAAAGTGTCATGGGTAATGAATACTCACTACCCCATCCAAGTGTAAGTTCAAGTCTTAGATGAACTTGTGAACTCAAACACTGCTCATCCCGCATGTAATCCACATACCAAAAATATCTAAAAACTGACCCTGATACTCTGCCACTATCATGGAAGCATGTCACAGATCATGGAACTCATTAATCCACTATTGGATGAATCTTTTAGATATGTATCTACTCTTGAAATTCTCCTCAAAGATCTCCCAAGTAATTGTCTATGAATCCACATAGAGCTTCTACTCCTTATTCCTCCACCAAAATCCAGCTCTATCTCTCAGAAGGTAGATGGCAACACAAGATTTTGTGTTGCTAGAACAAGGACATATCTTAAAGAATCCACTCAAGCTAACCAACAATGCCTCTTCCTAAAATTCCCCTCTATCTCCAGTGAAATGAGGTGGGTGTAACTTTAATATCTCTCTAATGTGATCCTTTGTTGTCGACTGTCAGTGCCTAGGTCTCTATGCATGATCATCTCTCATCCTAGGGCTCCTATACCTATCTTTTTGTCCCGTAGTTCTATATTTTTTCTCCTTATGAGGTGACCCATGTGTAATCGAATCAAAATGGAAGTTCTCTTCCTTATCCTCGGGATCTGTGACATGAAGGTGCATAAGCGTCCATTGATGTCTCTCTATCATGTCTATTAGGTCAACCTCCTAAACATCCTCTGTGTATAGCGGCATTAACATCCTCTAGTTTATGCAATATTTGAGGAAAAATAGCTACTACAGGTTTGATCTAGGGGTGGTAAATCTAGGTCCACATGTAGGAACCCTTCATCTTAACCATTCCTCTTGTATAGACCAAGGCAAGAGTTAGTTATCATCATCTAAGATTTTTTTAGTTTTCTAAGTTTTCTACATTTAACAAAATATCATGAAATGTTGTGTGTTCTAGGTTTAGAGTTGTGCTAGGTTTATTTTTTTATGTTTCATGTTTGTAAGTGTTCCTAGGGCCCAAGCATTGAACCCACAAAATGTTACCCACACAAAACCTAAAATTAAAAAATACATTGAGTTAGAAAAGTTATTGAATAAATTTTTATTTTTGTTTGAAACAAAGTCGGTTGCAACATTTTTAATATTCCTCGATTGACCAAATATCACTTTAATTAATAAATATAATTATATTAATCTATTTTCGGTTTTGCTTAGAGATCAATTAACAATTTACTTCTCGTAGAATAGATTTAACTCTCCCTTCTTTAATAAACAATACTATTAAAATAAATCCATAATTATAAACATTGTTTAAATACTAGGGTAAAAACTTACTTTAATTAAACATAAGGATAACATAATAAAGTTACTTTTACACCACTTAAGTGGCCCCATTCAAAAATGACCCATGCATTTCCTTTAAAGTATTCTCACCTACCCCTCACCTAAATTTTGTAGGGAACATTCTGGCCATTGGATCTAAGGATTTCCAAAAATCGTAAACATTTCTATGAAGGTTTTTACTCTTTTTCTCATTTTTGTTTTGCAAGATTAGGGAAGAAGGATGAGAAGAAGCGATGGAAGAGGAAGAAGGAGCTTGGGATGGATACACACACGCATTTTATTTTATTTTCTTTCTTGTTAATCTATTCAACACTCTACTAGGGTTTACTTGTAAATTTAATTATTTGTTGTGAATTTTTTTCCATGAAAATATCCATTTGGGTATATGGAATTTTCCCAGTAGATATATTTATTTATTTTTACAATATATATACTCTTTTCCTTTTGAGTATATATACATAGGTATATATCTCATCATATATACATGTATCTATATACACACGCCTTGTGTTTGTGTGTGTGTGTGTGTATATATATATATATATACATATATATTTATTATCTTATTCTATAACATTATATATATATATATATACATATCTATATATATATATATATATATTCGAGAAAATGGTCACTTCCAAGGAGAAAATTTACTTAGTTAGAGGGCCCCAAGGTAAAAAAATCTTTATGTTTACCTAGAAATTACACACGAGGTTGTGGATCTGCAGGGAGATGTGGGAAGCTATTGGAGGCAACACGGCTCTCCGTTGTTTCCGATTACTTCTCCATGAAATATCCTTCCTTTGTAACCTTCTCCAACCTTCCTGGAGCTTAAATTCACTTTGGTACCAAATGTAAAAAAGGGATGGAAGCCTATAAAATATATTAATCTGAATCAACCAACTTGCATATGAATGAGACACAATACTTATAGGTATTGTACAACTGAATACAAACAAGAAACTAAGTTGCACAAGTGCAACAATATTCCTGATTACATAAGCTTCCAATATTACATCTGGGAAGCACAACAATAATATTGTTAAAATAATATAACAACACCCGTAATGTTTAAATAAAAACAATAATATGGTTTATAATTAAATATAACCATATAAAAATAAATACATTAATTACTATGAAATGCATAATTAATATATAGGTGAATAATATTTAACCTAATAAGCCTTATAGTATATGACATTACCAATGGATTTTTAAGAGTACATATTCAAACATGAAATAATAACAAGGTGTACCCTTTCTCATGGTTTAAGAAAAGAATGGACCTCTTAATAGGCATGATGGATCAATAAAATGACTTCTAAGAAGGGATTTTGAGATATTATCCATTATGAACTTATTAGAAAATGATACATCCATTAACAAAAATACAAGGCCTACTACCAATAAGCTAGAAAACATAAATAGTAGAACCAAAATGAGAAACTTGAATGTAGGAAAACTTAAGGCATTATTTGATAAAAAAACTAGTTCACCAAAGCTTATATAAAACCGGCAAAAACAAACACATGAATGACATGGGAAATGTCGGTTAATTTTTTTGAAGTTTAAATGACACCATAAGTGATCAAAATGGCTAACACCAACTCTCGATAGTCTTGACACAACATTGACCACCAAGGTACAAGGGGATATACGACACCCGACATGAAACTGATCACTTCCCATTTCAACAAGACACCACATACTAGTCCAACCAAAAACACACTTCTAGTTAAGGGCATCCCAAAATGGAAGTCTTTTTAAGGTTTCTTATTTACTAAAATGTCTTTTAATTCTTAACTTATGTTCTAGAAGATTCATGTAATGATTCGCATAATTCTTCTTATGAAGCTAGATTTCTTCCTTTTATACTAATGAGTAATTAGCTTAAGATCAAATTTCTTGAAAGAGGGTCATCTCTAAAATGTCAACAACTTACATGATTCATTTGATTAATAAAAGAGGTTTTCCAATACACAAAAGGTTATTTATCCATACACCAAATAGTGAATCTTGTTTCACACCTCCATAGCACAAGGTGACAAGCACAAGCTCTGTTTGAGGGAAGGTACCATTTTAGGTTTGGAACAGTAATCTTCTTTGGGAGAGGATCAAAAGATGGACATTTCTTAAGAAATATTACAATGCACCAAGGCAAGGGTTAAGAAAAAAAATTCAAAAAGAATTCATCTTAATGGTCTCATTGGTTATTACTTAGTATTTTATTGAGGGAAATAATTTATCAAGAATGGTTAAACATTTCACTTAGGCTTCACTTGAAAAGTTTGAGAAAAGTACACAAACTACATTTCAAATGGGTGAGATGGATTGAATGGGTTCTTAATAATTTTCCTCCTACTTATTATAACCTTATTATCTTCAAAAATATAATCATTGATTTCACCTTAAGATCATTTAAGGACTCACCACAATAGGGATAAAGTTTATTAGTTAAGCTTGGGGATAGAGAGGTATATATATATATATATATATATATATACACATACATACATGTATAGATTACAAAATATATTTTCCTCTTTGATCACTTAAGGACTCAAATGTTATCAAGTAGATCACATCTACATTAATTTATTCATATATATATATATATATATATATATATATATATATAAGGAATTTGAACCAATTTTTAATATACCTAGAATTTTATTGATGCCATGACCTAGAAGGTTCACCAAGAAAAATATGGCTCAATAAAAGCTTACCATTACACCAAATTAAGTAAACATGGTTACATCATTTCTATTCGACATTACTTACGAACCGAAGAGAGAAAACAATTATATGGAACTTTGACTAGGGAGAAAGAAGCTAACAACATTAATCAAGAAATGCTATATTATTCTTAGAGTTCTATAATACATTAGTCCCACTCAAAACAATATGGTGATCAATTTTGTATTTTCCATGATAGTAAATACAGGTCGATGTTTTAGTATTTATGACAACATTACTGCACAAAACATAATGCTAAGGCATTGATCCTCTTTGAAAATTTCCACGGAACCCATTCTAGAGTTGTACATCATAAAAACATACGCTAAAAGAACATCATAACCAAGACTGAAGAAAATTTATATAATTATTTCCCTCATCTACTCACAAAATCCATCTGCAACAAATTATTAACTTGAGTCAGTTCACGAGAACTAAGAAAGATAAGACTACACATAACAACAATAAGATACTATCTAACAATATCATGAAAGGAAACATTTTATTTCAAGAAAAGGAAACAAGGATATAACCACTAATCCACATCTTAAGACAAAAAAGTAAAGTTTCTACCATGTTGCTAAGAAGGAAGCCATATGTTTCAAATAAGACTAGTGTCTCTATTCAAAAAAAGTGTAACAACCGATCAAGAAGGTCAAAGACTTTAAGAGTTAGCAATAACATGTCAAGTGTAAGGGTTTTCAATCATGTAATCATGTGGATTATATGATTGAAATATGTTTACTTAACTTTTAAAGAACAAAAAAACATCTTCACCATATTGTCTTAGTACGAAGTCATAAGCTACTGATAGGCTATGCAATGTCCCAAAAGCAACAAATTTTTACTCCCAACAAAGTAAGAACATAGCCTTGAGTTAAAACAAAATTATGAGAGTATTGAAATATCAAACATTTAATCATGCATATTATATGGTTTAAGTCTAATACACCACTACCAATATGAAATTATCAAATGACACCAAAATATCAAAGGCTACGATAGTAGATTTCTAAAAATTACAAAATTTGAATAGTCAATCCGGGAGGAACAACGAGATTCAAAAGTCAAACATAACAGTTGATTCTATTAAAATTTCAGTCATGTAATCATATAGATTATATGTTTGAAATCTAATACATTACCATCACTCAACATTATTTTAAAATACAAGAAAAAATATATACTATTTCAATCCTAGAATCCAAGGAACTCCAAAATCATTCAAGAAGAGGCCATTTCCCTTATAGCTTAGTAACAACAAGCGAGTGTAAGAAAAAATGTGTTAAACAAGTTAGCATTTTAAACATCCATCCAAGTTTTATAGCACTATGGATTTACAAACTTCCTCAACAAGTTATAGTTTTTGGATTAATTAAATGTAATTAAAACTTTCTTAACAAAAGATATTTTTAAGTAAACCTCGTTAACATAATCAAAACCATTCTACATATGCATTTACATATATTACTAAACCCATTATCACAACAACACTTTCCATCTCAAAAAAGTAAGGTATAGATACATAATTAAATGCACCCAAATGTCATTAACTATCATATTGAATTCCATCATAAACCAACAAGGTATTTAATATATATAAAATCGACCAATTGTCAATAACAGCCCTAACATTTAAAAAAACAACGATATGAATAATAGTATATGCAATGAAAATTCTTTCCAAAAGAGTAAAAGACCAAAGTAGTTCTAGTAATAAGCTGGCTACTAGAAATGTACAAATATATCTACAAATTTTTTGATCCAACTAGTTACGGTTCAAGATTTATAAAGATACTCAATGTACCTCGTAAGGAAGGACTTTAATTTTTTCAAAGCGATTCTTAAGGTCAAAGGAATTTTAAGCAAGCCAATATCTTAATACGATTTTCAAGATAAGAAAAAGCTCTTTTGATAGATAACATACAAAATTCATCACAAGAACAGAGGGGTATAAATTTAAGCCAAGTCAAACTCAAACTTCCCAATGTTTCAACTAGATACAGGAAAGATTAAAACACCCACAATTATACAAAGGGCATCCCTTATCATCATATGATAAAATTCAAGGGAGAAGGAAAATGATATACAACCCGACATCTAAACCCATCACAATTTTTAAGGAAACAATTTCATAGGAGGAAGATCTCCCAAAAAGGAAGCATTCACAACACCCAGGAGACCAAAACTAGAGACAAATAGGGAAGCCTACTAGAAATCCCAAAAATAAGAAAAACACAAAAAAAAAAACACGAGAGACATACCAATATCGGGAAGGAAAATTTTCTATTTCATAATATTTTTAAATCTTAGCAATTATAGCAGTGGGTGGGTTTATCTTTCCTAGTTTCCATCTTAAACAAGTCACATAGACACCTCAAAGTCTAGTACCAATACTCCTCAGGTTGAATTTCTCTATCCATATACATTTTCGGCACTAAAAATGCATTCCCATCCATGTTTGGCATAGGTAGGGAGCTCCATTTCACGAGTGGCATCGACCTAAAAGAAGCGTAGTCACAAGGAATGCAATGAATACAATATATACACAAATGGGTTTATTGAAAAGGCCCAGGAAACTACAAATACACATGATTGACAGGAGTAAATCCAGACTCCACAACCTTGTAAACATCCTCCCAGCTTGCGTCAAAATGGGATGCTAGAGCAATACTCAGACATCCATCAAATCACAAAGGAAAAATATCTTTTCTAAATGTAGTCACAAGTTCCACAAAATACAACATGCAAAACTTGTAGGTATACACGAGGCATAATAATTGTTGCCAAAATGCCTTAAAAAGAATTTGTCTCATCGATTTTCACGATTGCAGGATATGCACAAAATGGATATTATAAAATAACTATGCCTCATCCTAAGCAACCAATAGGTGTCCAGTCTACTCATTTTTCCTTTTCCAGCATACACACAACCCATGCCAAAATAGTATCTTTAAGAAAAGGAATGGACATCCAACAAAGCACAAAGGAGGAGAGAATTGGTCAATCGTTTAAGCAACAAGTGCCCTTAGAGGAATTTATGAAACATGTATTGAAATGAGTGTTTAAATGGATTATTCCCCTCAACCCCCATTTTTAAATCTCCCCATCTCATGTGGCCAAGCCAAAATGGCATACACAATAACAAAAAAATAGAAAAAAGAGAGTAGAAAAGTATAAACCACTAAACAAGTATTCAGCCAAGAGGGGTAAAGTATACCATGAGGAGTAAAAACAAAAGCATTAAAAAAAAACTAGCAGGAGCTCAACCAATCCCACCAACCAACAAGAAACCAAGACAATTAATTTTTAGCCCAAGGATAAAATTCTCCCTCAAGACAAACACAAGGAATGGCATATACATGGGTGGATATCTCCACTAAATTTACAAATAAATTGTGATTAAATTCAAATCATCTGTGGAGCCAGTGGGGAGGCGGAGGTTAAATTTTTGAATGCAAACAAAAGAACACAACCAAATCGATAGACCATGATGCCACTAATAGGTTATCCTCTTGTTTTGTGTGAATCGAGGCTCGGTCTATGGGAGCGATCAAAAATATAATAAAATATCTTAAAGATAATTAATAATAATATTGATAAAAATTCACAATAAAATAATAATAAAAATAATCATCGATCGACAAATAAATATTATTATTATTATTATTATTATTTATACAACTTAAAAAAATTATTAACCATATTAATAATGATCGATAGTCAAGCTTGACAAATAATAATAATAATCAATGATCAACAATTCATAATAATAATTATTATATAGATATTTCTTTTAAAAGGACACACCCTAACATCCTAAAAAAAATGGATATTCTATTAGAGCTACAACACCAAATCATCATTCAAGCCACCTATTTGAATTTGAGAACACGATTTGCCTTTAATAGGATAATCGTAAAGGATGCTACGAAGGCCCACAACTAGAAGAATGAAAGACAACGACATGAGAAGGAAAGAAGGAGAGGAAGGATGTTAATTATTCTATGTAACAAGTTCAAATTCATCGAAAGATCAATGGGAGCATGCACAAACATTGAATGTTTAGCGAATAGGTCAATGAAGAAAGAATTGGAGTAAATGTTGAACAAGATGTTGGTGCTAAAATTAATCTCGACCCATTTGTCATTAAAATCCATCGTTTTGCGTCTTGTCACTTTTTGTATCTCCTCGTGTTGGTGCTTGAAAATACTTTGTCCTCCATTTCATTATTGTGATCATTCCCTTCTGGGTTTGAGGATCACTTAAAGATCCAAAATTGGTTTTTCGTTTCTCTGTCCATCTGAAGGAGTCTGTAAATTGGGTGTAAAACTCAAGATTTTCCTTTCCTTCCATTTTCTACACTGATCATGTTTTTTATCCCTTTCATTTTTGTCCAAAATACCTGAAGAAACGTGAATGGATGTAGCTTGGAGGATCATGTTTGAACCTTATAACATTTCCAAATTCTCTGTCCTTGAAGAAAAATTCATCTTTGGACTCAAATGGTGGTTTTTCTACATTTTACTGATTAAGCCTCGACGGTGAGTTTTCCTGTCAAAATTTCATCTGTACATCTCTGGAAATGTGGCCCTCTTTGGTTGGATGCGGCTCGATGGGGAACTCAAAAAACTCTATGGCTCACTTCAACCCAAAAATTGTCCATGTGGAGGATTCCGTTGCTTTTCCCGGACATAGAGAAATTTTTCATGTAGCGATACAGAGTTTTGGAGGGCCATGGACATGTGGTGAACTCGTCCTCATTCGGTGGTCTCCACTCTAGAGCACCATCTTAAAGTTTCTCTATAAGGACACATGGAGGGACTACGCATGATTGGGGACTGGACCCTGAGTTTTATTTTGAAGAAGCGCTAGGAGGACACTTGGAGGCTTCCGCTCACATTTCGCTTCACTTGGAATTTTCAATGCCAAAGGAGACAAATGACCTTGGACCCTAGACAAATGGTGCCTTCCATGAAACTTCAACTTTTTAACAGATTATGCTAGTGGAACACATTTTGAGCCCATGCTTCTTTGGGGTCTCTACTTTTGAGGAGCATCTCAAGATACACCATTGAGACATATGGCAGTTTGAAAATTCAAAAGGTGGGGAGGTGGGCCATCGGAGGCAACTTGGATTTTTTGCCTCTTATTTTCAAAAATATTAAAGTCATCAAAATTACTTGCAAGCCAGATAGAGAATAGTAAAAATTTTCTTTGAAAAGTCAACGGTGGAGGTGCGGACTTCTAAGGAAATTTGGAAAATTTTCCTTTTGTGAAAAAAGGGGTTAAAGTGTAAAAAGGAAGCGTGGTTCCACTAGGACCCACATTGGGACACATGTCAAGCCCGTTTTTCAAAGGCGAGAGGGTGGAGCAAAATGAGAAATTTTGCATTTTTTCCCAAAAGTTGTAAAATGTAAAAAGGAACCCCAAGCCTGTTTTAACTAGGATATCCCACGTGGATGGTCCAAATTCAAAAGTGAAATTGACGGCAATTGTGCATTTGTATCTGATTTTCTGTCATTTTTGCTCCAAAGCTCCTTGGGATGTGAGTTTTTATGATTTCTTGATGTCTATTACACACCAAACAAAGAGGAGAATTAACTTGATATCTTGATTTGGTGGGAAAGATCTGAAAATGTCTTTTACCATTAAAATGTGATCTAACTATCGGATCCGATCTAATTTTCCAATCTTTCCTTTCTTGGCATGCAAAAACTAGATTCGACAAATTAGAGGAAGTAGTTGGCACATGAGATTAAGAGTGATTTAGTAGATGAAAGAATTGAATGTTAGAAATATTTAAAGAGAGCTTCCCTTTGAGCACCTGACAACTTTTTCACAAATCTGATTCTGGGAATCATGATCAAAATTGTAACAAGCAATGGTTCTTTAAATGTTTTTTTTTAGGGAAAACTCTGTTGTAGATTAAATGTTATAAATTGCATGAATTTGTAATGCAAATGGTTGGAGTTTTAGAGGTCGGGAGTGATTTAGTAATAGAAAATTTTGATAGAGCCCATCTTTATGAGAAACATGTTTATTTCTTTTGTGTTAAATTTTATCATGTAAAGGTGGTTGCAAGTGTATAGCCATTGACAAGTTTTGTGAGATTGTTCTAGAAACTTTCCCTACTAGTGAATTTAATAAAATTTTAGTTAATCTATGTTGATTTTGGGAAAAATTGTGTTTGCTTCATTTCGAATGTCTTCAAATAATTTTTATCATTCCCATTGCAATCTTACATTGAAATCTTTGTGAATCACACAAAATGTTATCCTTGTGATAGTTTTGTGGAATTTGTAATTACATTTATCAAAATAGATTTCATTTGATAGTTAAATAAACATATTTAAAATCACTTTACTCCTAACATGATGATAAGATTTTTGTTACCCTTTGAGGGTATCTTAGGTGTGATAAAATAGAGGTTGGTAATGTTCAATTAAGTTTTAAAATTTGAGCCTTTATTTTAGATTCTTAAAGTTTGTGTGAAAATGTATTGATCTGGGCCTCCATTGAAGCACACCTTCTAGTTAAAGGAAAATTTTAGTTGTTATTAAGCATTTTATTGATTAAGCATTCCATTTTTCTAAAATCTCTCAAATATCTAGTGAATCAATTTCATTTGCCTCACTTACCACCAAAAATTCTTTTAAAAAAAACCAATCTTACCCATACTACCCCTGTTTTTCTTGTGTGTGTACAGATGCATAATTTCTATTACCAAAACATGCAAAAGAAATCAAGCTTTCATTGTATTTATTAGCCTAAACCTTGCTTAGAAAATATCTCCATTATCTAGGGTGACAACTCATGAGAGTTAGGTTTTTGTTGTATTGATCATATTTTCTTCAAGGTATTCTTAATAACTTTACAAGGAAGGACATCTCCATCTCCTCCACAAACAACAGGCTATAAAAGGGTCCTCTCAGCTTGGTTGAAAAACACAACCATAAAGTAGTGAGGACAGATCAAATCCTCTTGATGGTGGTATCCATTTATCCTCATCTCGAGTGAAAAAGAGCATGTTGCATTTATTCCTCAGCTACAAAACAACACACAACATGATCTCGCTTGTCTCTAAGAATCTTGTCAAATTTGTGATCTTTGGTCAACTTTTGAGGGAAAATAAATTTGGGTATCAACACCATTTTTGCGCGCTACTAGGGACATTGTTATTACAATTCATATTCGGACACAGTAAGCATTTCTTATATGCTATAAGTGCTAGTACATTGTTTCAACATCATCTTGTATTCAAGCATGTAATAAGTGTTCAAAGTTACAAGTAATATGTGTAAATTTTTAGTTTCTACAGTTATTGAACTAAGTTTCATTAATAAATCATGGTAAAGGAAGGTCAGATCATTCCATTTCCAGTTTATAGTGTTGATAGACATTTGACAGATCATATTTTTAGTGCATTTTCACAAATAAGGTTGAAATCCTTAGTGGCGACTCCATGTTGATCTGATTTTTGATAAATACCAATGTCTTAACCTCTATCAAGTGAGATTTGTTACTAATATTTGCAAATTTGGAAGGAAGAAGATCTTTCTTCACTAAGGATTCTACTAGGACATTATTTCCAGAGTTAGGAAAAACAAACTCAGAAAGAAGAAGAGTGCGGAGAGTTGTTTGAGATCAGTTATCAAGAAAAGAGATCTCCATTGATGAAAGTGATCAACCTATCATTGAAGATTTCCATTCAAGTGATTCTGAATCAGGTAGTCTTTTTATGGAATTGAATTCTCCATATGGAGAGGGGCCTTCATTTGAATTTGAAAATTTTTCTTCTTGTTCTACCCCTGTGTTTTCCAAATTTGATAGGGTTTTCCAAGAAATAAATCCTTTAGGGGATATCCATTTTGAAAGTTATACTCATGTGTTTCAAAGACCCCTTGTCCCTTATCAGTTTGATTCTCCTCCAAGGTCACCTCCTCAAAACAACATGGCCCATCCCCACCTAGACCTCCATTTGCTATAAATATATTTGGTCCTATAAATTTTAGAGGGATGGATGGTTATCCAAATGCAGTTCCCAAGATGTAAGAAATAGACTACCAAAGTTCCAAGGAAATAATGTTATAACTGGTGATCAACATTTAAAGATTTTTATCAACATGATGGAAGACTTTGAGATTGAATTTGAAGATGTATATATCAAATTTTTTATCCATACTTTGGAAGAAGATGCAAGGGACTAGTATAAATCTTTGCTAGATAATTCCATTGATTCTTAGACAGAAATGAATAATGCATTTAGATTGCAATATGGTGATAAAATAGACCCTAGGTTTCTTTTATCAGAGTTTGAAAATATCAAGAAGAATCCTAATGAATCAGTGCATGATTTCAACACAAGATTTAACAAGACCTTGAGGATATTTCCTGTTAATTTGAGGCCATGTGATGAATCATGTCTGATAAATTATTCAGATGCATTTGATAAGAAAGTTGCTTATTATTTGAGGGACAAAAACCCTACCAATTTGAGACAGGCCTTCACCATGGCTTTGTAAATTGAGAACAAAATTAAAGAAATTGGAAAACCTCCTAAGAGGGAGGGTGTGAAACTGATTAAACTAGAAATACCTCAAGCAAGTAAGGCTGCTGATTTGGAGGAAGTTGTGAAAAATTTGGTAGAAGGCGCTATCAAAGAAATCTCATACAAATTATCCAGGAAGAGAAAGGAATTGGGCAGAGTTCACAAGGTCAGCATAAGCAACAAGGCCAAAAAAATTGTAAATCATCCTAGAAATGAGTAGATATCTGATGACAGTGGCAAGGGACTTGTTGGATTCATAAATAAATAGCCCGGGGACGGGGAAAATAGAATGGTGCCTGATCCTTTGGCTACTAGAGTTGTTGTTGTTGAAGAAACATATGTAATTAATTGATTTGATATATGTTTCATGCCCCATGATCCATGTGAAGTAGATCAGCAAGTAGAAAAAGAAGCTGATGATGATAGTGTTGATGATGTTTGCATGATGGGTTGCTCCACAAGCTCACAACAAGTAGCAAGTTCAACCTGAAGTGAAAAGTGCTTGAAGCTGCTGCAAGTTTTGGGATTGCATCCACCAAGTACCTCTTCTTCCTTCCTCTCATACTTTAGAAATAGATACTGTACAAGCTTTTGAAATACCTAATAATGACTTTGAATACTTAAGAGATTTAATGATAAAGAAGTATGATGGAGCAATCCCATATGAGGAGGATAGGAAATTGTTGATGAATGTTGTTGTCACCCAAGAATTAAAGTTGTCACGGGGTATGACCTCGAGCCAAGCCAAAAACTCCAGTGCTTTCAAATATTCCTAAAGAGGCTCCTTAGAAAGATGCATCTGCAAAGGCCTTGTTGTCCCAAACAAAATTCATACTTCTCTTCATTCCCAAACTGTCAAAAATCCTATGCTATCTAATGAGTTTATGTTGGTTGGATATTTTGTCATGCCAAAATATGAGGTTCAACCACAGTACATGGGATTAAATCCCTCCTCAAAGATAGGTGAGGCTACCTATTTATTACTAATCTAAAACACAACAAAAATAATATGTACAGTATTCACATTAATCTAACCATTGGGGTTGGGATAGAATCCCAAAATCCATATCCACGATAGGTAAAGATGTTGTTGTTCGAAATGGAATGGATCAGAAAAGAATACACAATGGAAAGGAAATGACGGGAACGTATTTTCTTTCGAGAAAACATAGATCACGAAATAATTATACAAGTTCTAGATAACAAATGTAGTGTAATGTTTGAAATGATTAAACCGATTGAGAATGCTTAAACAAAGAATAGCTTAAGATATGTAACATAAGAAAAATATCTTAAGAGAGATGAATCTTACAACACAAAGTTTGAAAAAATAACATCAATTCCTATTCCTCAAATGATTAAAAGAAAACACAAAGTTTTTATTCTTCACAATAGTTCTCAATATTCCAAAAATCTCAACCCTTTGCAATGCATAAACATACCTTATTTATAATAAAAAGCGTTGAGATAAAATAGTATAAATCCTAGAAAATAGTCTTTTAAAAGAGAGTCCTATTTTTCTTGACTCTCATGCAGGAGACCAAGTCAAAATTTGCTTCTTATGTGACGAAACAGAAATGAAAAAAACATGTCGATTTCAAGATTGAAATGACATGTCAAATTGTGCTTATTCTATATTATCATCTTTGTCTTCCTCCAGCAAATCCTGCTTGTCCCGAAATTCTTGGAATTTTTGAATTATACCCTACATCTCATTCTCATCAGGTGTGGTGGAATGATCACTCAGAACTTTACAAGATTCTTGAGTATCACTAGCATTACTAGGAAGTTTTTTCAATCTCTTGTTGAGTTTTCTTTAGGGTCTCCAAAGAATGTTCTATTTTCACAAACCTATTAATGATTTCCATGCCGAACCCATAATTTTTTTCATGCTAAATTAATTCTTGGATCTATTTGTAAATATCATCAACATGTAGGACACCCGAGACTTCACTCAACACTTTCACACATATTTTAACCAGCTCTTCTTATAAGTCATTCTTGGCATCAACTACTTGATCTCTTGATTCTCTCAATTTTCCTGCAAGCTTCATTGAGAATATTTATTTGGAATTTGATGGATTTAGTAAGCTAAAAATGTTTATCCCCATGTGGAATGATGCCCTCCTCGACCAAGATGTGGGATGGGATTTGTTTCAGCGTTTGCAGAGCTTCGAAAGTCAACTTTAAGTTCCCAATTTCCACTCAAAACTCATCATCCATTTTCTGTCCATCTTTCTTTTTATCCTCTAAAGATTGATAGACTTTCATAGTATCTTGGATGACTTCTTTTCATTGCAAGACCAGCCTTTGGGTCCATTCATCGAATGCTCTCCCCTTTTCATTGATCATTTCAATTATGGGTACCGATGAGAAATGGAACCCGATAGGAGTAGAGGATGATGGTGTCAACTCAAGAGGCTTTGAGAGCTTGAGTAACACTTCGGTCAACAGCTCCAATTTCTCTTTAATCTCATCCATGTTTTTTTTTGTTTCTTTTAATTTATGACATAACACGTTCATAGCATCTCATGCATCTTTTTGTTCTCCTTTTGCCTTCACCTCCCTAGATCGACACTTTGGTTCTCTAATAGTCAGCAAAAATTATCTCTTCTCTCTGGTCTTGTTAGTTGTGGGAGTGGTGATATCTACAATTTTTTTCCCCTGAAGCATCCACTAAAACCCTTGAAACTGTTTTGGGTTTCTTGGCTAAATCTAGCGAAGTAGGAGCCTTGAGTGAACTAAAATCAAAGGTAGGTAGGGGAACTACCACCTTCCTCTTCCTTGAGTCGATCAAGCAACCATGGAGGTGTGCTGGGAAGAAGTTTCTACTATTGTAGGAGTTCGGGTCACACTTGTAGGTGGAGGAAGACTCACCGGGTGGAGTGGGAACAGCCACAAGTGAGCTAATGGATTCGGTGAAAAGAGGTGCGGAGGAGGAGGCATATCTATAGTCACGTTGGTTCAAGCGAGAGAGACGTGAGAGACAGAAAGATGTTGGCCATGGCTAATGAAGAGGATGGAGAAAGAGGAGGTGGAAGTGATTGCAAAGGAGGAGGTTCAGATCCTGGAGCAAAAGCTTGAGAAGTGAGAGATAAACTTACTTATGTTGGGAAATCAGCAAAAGGTGAAATTAGAGGTTGACTCACCTCTACCTCCAAAGATATTTCCCCTATTTCTGGTGGGGTTGGTGAATCTGGTATGTTCACCATCTCACTGGAGTGATAGATGAAGGGGCTTCTTGTTCTCCTCCCTTCTTGAAAAATTTGACCTTTATAGGCCTCTTAGAAGAGCTCTTGTCCTTTTCCTTTCTGGAGGGCCCTACTTCCAAAGCAACCAACTTTGAAAAACTCTCTTCTTTGTAACTCATTCCCCAAGAAATGAGCCATGCCTTAGTGCATGCGAGAATCAGAGCTGATCTATCCACAATAGAGGCTTTTTCACCAATAGACCAATCAATAGCTAGGAAAACATATTGATCCTCATTCAATCCATCATATGAAGCATCCAGAACACTTTCATTATTTGCTGCACCCTCTGGGATGTCAGTGAGCTCAAGTGTCTGAATCTCTTCAAGTGTTAAACTACTATGATCCTTTCTGTGGATGGCAACTTCATCACGAAGATCAACCCATATTTCCTCTATCCTAGGCACATGTAGATACAGGGTTCGAAATGACTTAAGAACTTCTCAAAAGTCAAACCCATCCCTGTGCTTCATGTGCTTCTTTAACTTCTCCTAAAGATAGTGCACTACATTATTTTCTTTTACCACCATTGAGTAGGTATACATTCCAATAGAAATTTGGAAGGATACGGCCTTGTCCTTACTTTGTTGGAACTTGTGGAAATCCAACAATTACCTGACCAACTCCATCAGGATCAGCTTGTCTCCTAGGTATCTAGGCAATTAGAAAGGATCACCCGGGTACATGACCACTCGAAGGTACATGAACTTCTTAAATTGCAAGAAGACACAACCCCATTTTGAAACTTCAGCCCATGCCTCATCAGAGACTCTTGTTTTCCTCAGTTCAGGGTTCATCCTGCAGATGTTCTCATAAAAGAAAGCATCATTTACTCTTCTGAATTGGTCCTCGGACCCCTTCCTTGTTAGCTAAGGAAAATACCGATAAATGTGTTTAGCTGCCTTGTTCCCCTTTGTGTCCAATCTGGGATAATTCCTCATACTAGCTACTGCATAGGTGACATATGAGGACATATAAAACTTTCCGTGGATAAGACTATTTTAATATGGGAGTCTAACTTGTCATTGATAAGACTACCCCAATCGATCCCATGTTTTTTCTTCTTCATGATCACCATAAATTGATACATCCATCCTTGGAAGTCCCTTGACTCAGGGATTCCAAATACTCGACCTAGTAAGGTGATGATGTCGTTGATCTCAAGGATGAAATCACTCCTGAGGATAAACTTGGGGAACCTTGAGATGGCCGGCTTAGCCTTGATCAAGAATTTCCTATTCACATGCCTGACGCAGTTGTCTTGATCTTTGTCCCAGGATTTCTATGCTGACTTGAGATCTACGTCCACATACTCCTTGAAGTTAGGAAATTTGAGAAGGTCATCAAAGTAACCTCCATCTAACTTAACTATGACCTCTCCCGCCTAATTTCTTATTGAACAAGAAGTAGAGTCATAATTCTAAGCACATGCCCCGGATGAACTCGAGGCATTGAGTAGACACGGGGAATCCTGCTACAAGAGGGAGGCCACTTCCAGCAATTGATCTCATTCAAGAGGTTTGGGAAGAATCCTTGATTCTATTCCAAAAATATTCCATGTCTATATTTCTGAGTTATGTATCCCGGATGTCATAATTGCAATTAATGTAGGAAGGAGACTCCACCTTCCTAAATTTGTACTTCATCTTCCTAACTTATCTGACTTATCCTGTGGTATTCTAGGATCGACATGAGGATTTTCAGAGGAGGAGTGCACTGATCACTTTTGGTTTGGATATTCGGGTTTGAGAACTTGCTAAGCAACCCCACAGACCCGATGCACTGTGGAGTGTGTCAGAGATTAGACCTTGTCAGACACTTTGAAATTCCCAAAAATCAAGTGAGTGTGTTAGAAAATATTAAGTGTTGGACACTTGACAAGACCCAACACATTGTGGGAACCAACACTTTGTAAGACCCGACACACTGTAGGAACCGGAAGGTGTTGAGCACCTCGGCAAGACCCGACACACTGTGGGAACTGGAAGGTGTTGAGAACCTTGCAAAACCAAAAGCATTGGGAATTGGATGTCGAAGATATTAGATGCCCGACACTTAGGAAAACTCAAAATACTACGGATATAAGAGATTGTAAAACACCCGAAAGATCTGAAATAAAGGGATCAGGTTTTTGAGATGTCAAAACATGCAAAATTTTTGCCATTTTAATAGTTAGGATTTTTATATTCCCTCTTTTGCTTTGAACAACAAAATGGTATATTCCAAGGTATAAAAATAGGAAAACACCCAAAGGGTGAATTCTAGGAAACAATTCTATTGGAATGAAACCTAAAAATGAAGAACACAATAAAAACCCTAAAACCCTAAAGGAAAAACAAGAAAGGAAGAAGAATGTCAAAATATCATCACAAAAACAAATCCAACAGACTCACAAGCAAAGGTAAGAGAAAATACCTTCAAAGCACATCAAAAAAATAATAAAAATAAATCACAAAAATGAGCACGAGATCAAATCAGGTTTGGTGGTGGGAGAGCATGCTTAAGAAAATCCACATGAAAGAAAAAGTATGACTGGTAAAAATGACGTGTAAATCCAACTATTTATAAAAATACTTGCATTTATTACACTTCATTTGACACGTGTACCAACTACCCAACAACTTGGAATTAATGCCTTGTCAGCATGCTTGGAGTGTTTGCAAACTTGACAAAAAGGATTTCCTACCAATTCAGGTTTCGGGTTTCGGGAAACATGCGACATGAAGCATGGGATGTTTAGATGTTTGAAGGTTGTGAAAACCCAACACAAGGGAACATATTGAGTTTCAGGTTTTGGGAAACATGTAACACAAAGCATTTTTTTGATAAGGCACGTTCTTATGCTTCAAGGTCCCGGAAACCCGATAGACTAGCTTTTTTCGGGTTTTAGGTTTCGGGGAACAATTTGCATGAAGCATATTTTTGATAAGGCATGTTCTGATGCTTCAAGGTCCCAAAACCCGATAGACTAGCTTGTTTCAGGTTTCGGGTTTTGGGGAACAATTTGCATGAAGCATCTAAAAAATATGTTGTCATGTTGTTGAAACCGAAAACCTGAAAATCTTCTCAAAAGAGCATTTTAGAAGATTTTTTCCAAAAATTTCTATGGTTATCTTGATTTTAGCTAGAAACACTAAAATGGGATAACAACTGGCTCCAGTTGGGGACTTTCTTTACAATATCAAAGGAAGAGAACTCAGAATCTCTAGTTTTATCCATTGGGCTGATTCAAAGAAGAAAACCAAAAACCAACAAAGAAAGAAAGAAACAAAAAGCAAACACACGATAGAAAACAAAATATATACAATGCAAGAGAGCATCTTGCATTACTAATGGAACAACTTTAGATGTTGACCACTGAAAGGTAGAGGAAGAAACTCTCCATCGAGATATGATAGACAGAAGCTATTTTCACCATTCAGCTGATGGATCTTAAAAGGTCCTTTCCACAAAGAATCAAACTTTCCATGCATCCCCTTCTGTTCCCTTCTCTTATCCCAGAGAAGTACTAGATCTCTAATTTGGAAATCGTGTTGCCTTGATTTCCTATCGAACATCTTCTTTACCTTGCTCTGATGATCTGCAATGTGATCAACCACTTTTCTCCTTTCCTCTTCCAACCTGGCTAGGTACATAACCCTCTTCTCAACAGAACTTTGAAAAGTTTCATCTTCAATTGCTTTATCCTACCGCAAGGCTAATGCAACTCTATAGAGATAGGGATCTCAACATCAATCCCATATAGCACCTAGAATGGAGACATTCCAATAGCCCGTTTCAGAGTAATCTGATCTTCCCATAACGCATCATACAATGCTTTGTGCCACGTCCTTTGATTCTCATCAACCAGCTTTCGGATTATAGTAACCAGGTTTTTGTTGCTTGATTTAGCCTGACCATTGCCTTGGGGGTAATAGTCAAATGAATGGGCCAGCGTGATTCCGAATCCATAACAAAATTTTGTTAGCTCATGTGACGAGAAATTGGAGGCATTATCAGCGATGATCTTGTGAGGAACACCAAATCTGATAATTATATTTTCCTTAAGGAAATTACACATGGCTTCAGAGGTTTCCTGCTTAATAGGTGCAACTTCCACCCACTTGGTGAAATAATCCATGGTGGTGAGCACGTAGTTGTGGCTAGCACTAGAGGTAGGATTTAATACTCTGATGAAATCAATTCCCCACTGGTGAAAAGGATCTTCAATCACCACAGGCTTTAGGGAAGGGCTGCCAGCTTAGGATGACCAATGAAATGTTGACAAGCTTCACATTTGGACACCCATTCTGCTGAGTCTCGAAAGAGAGTAGGCCAATAGTACCTAGCCCATAGGATCTTATAAGCTGTTACGGAGGAAGAGAAATGTCCTCCGCATGCTAGATTGTGAAAGGATTCTAGCATCCTTACTTGCTGAGATTTATTGACACAACGCAGGAAAACGCCACAATGCCTTTCTTATATATTCCATTGTCCCACAGAATGTATCTTGTAGATCTTAACTTAACTGTTCTCTTCTCCTTTTGGCTTAAATGTGGGGGCATTCACCGTAAGTCAAAAAGAAAGCAATATTTGTGTACCACTCATCGGTCGTGCTCATGAAAAGCACCATGGGCAATTCCGTAGAGGTGTCTTTAGTTTCTTCACATTCTGTCTCAGCATTACTTTCTACGATCAGTTGGCACAGGCCCCTTCCTCATACCAACTTGGTCAGTCTGATGTCCAAGTCATATTCTTGGACCTTAGCTATCCAGTTACCCTATTGACTACCCAGCTCTTGTTGAGTCAAGATTGATTTAACTGCGGTATGAGGAACAAGAACGAGAGTGTGAGAACTCAACACATAGTATTTGAAATATTTCACCACTCGTACCACTTCGTAAGCATGTTTTTCAATCTATGACATCTTTAGTTCATGTTCCTTTAATGGGCAGCTCATAAAAGTGATGGGAGCTTCAATTCCTTCTTCCTTCTCCTGCATCAGGATGGCTGACATTGTATGTGTAAAAGCATAGTTGTACATGATGAAATCTTTTTGAAATCTAGACATACCAGAATAGGAGCATGAGAAATTCCTTTTTGACTTCATCAAATGCAAGCTTCCCTTCGGTACTCCATTGAAATGGATTTTTACCTTTCATCATCCCAAGGATATCCTTGGTTTTATCAGCAAATTCAGTACGAACCTCCTTAGGAAATTGAATTTTTTGAAAAAGGAATGCACTCTAATTTTACTTGTGGGTAAGGTAAGGCCTTGGATGGCCTTAACTCACTCTGGGTCAATTTTAGTTCCTTCTCTAGTCATGATGTGACCCAGCAATTTTCCTTCAGTTACCCCAAACATAGATTTCTTAGGATTCAATGAAATCCCATGATGCCTGCACCTTAGGAGTACCTGCTCTAAGTGATCATAATGATCACTCCACTTCTTAGAGAAGACTGTCAAGTCATCAAAATATACAACTATGACTTTACCCATTAGATCTCTGAAAGCTAAGTCCATAGCTCTCTGAAATGTGGCTCCGGCATTGATTAAACCGAAAGGCGTTCTCTTGTAAGAAAAGGTTCCCCATGGGGTTGTGAATGTCATTTTATGTTGATCTTCGGTAGCTACCTCAACTTTATTATATCTTAAAAATCTATCGAGCATGGATAGCATCTCTGATCTAGTAACAGTTTGTAACACCTAATCCATGATAGGCAAGGGATAGTTGTCTTTTAATGAAGACTGATTTAGGTTCGGAAATCCACACAAATCCAGATTTCTCCATTCTTCTTCCTGATAGGGATGATGTTAGTAACCCAGGTAGAATGGTGGATTGGAAAGATAATCCTTGCATCTAACATCTTCTGGATTTCTGTAAGAATGGTCCCTGAGATTTTTGATTGTAATGCCTTTGTTTCTACCTGTAGGGTTTTACATCAAACTTCAAAGGAATACTATGCTGCACATCTTTAGGCTTGAAGGATTTTAAATTTTCATAGGACCAAACCAAGACATCCATGTATCACTTCAAGAGTGAAGTGAATTTTTCTTTCTCCTCAGGGGAACAACATTTCCCAATATTCACCATCCACGGTTGATCAAGAGAGCCCAGATTAACTTTGTCTACTTCTGAGAAGGAAGTGCCTTTAGTTTTCCTTTTATCCTAAATAAATCGGTCATGCTTATCACACAAACCTTCTAGAGAAACCAATCCTTAAGGGATCTTGTTTCCTTTTAGATGAATGAACTCACCATCAACCTCTTGATAGGAATTCAAAATAGATTCACGGAAAGTGAATTTTGACCCTTCAAAATGTAGTTCACTAAAATTATCAGCTTTCTCCAGAAAAGACAATATTTTTTTATCATCATTAAATACTTTCCCATGTGCTAAGTTATCTAGAACACTAGGACAATATACAATTTCAATGGTGTACATGTCTCATTGGACTGTGGATGAGGAAGGAGAAGAGATGCAGACACGGCTAAAGAATCGGCTTTGTCATTATGATCCCTCAAAACTACCTTGATGGAAAAAGCATCAAAGCATTCTATGTTATCCCATACCTTATTCCTGTAATGTCTTAGGCAATCATTTTTCACTTGATAGATCCCTTTCACCTGGTTAACAATCAGCTCTACATCTCCTTGAACCTTGATATTTCAAATTCCCTTTTGTCTAGCCATTTCTAATCCTAATAACAAGGCTTCATACTCAGTTGTATTATTAGTGTTATCAAACTGTAGCTTGAAGGTAGAGGGAAAGATTTCAGAATCTAGAGATATAAGAACTACACCAGCTCTGATCGATAGTTGAATAGCTCCCATCAAATTTGAGGGTCCAAATAGCATTAGAATCCTCCTCTTTGATGTCTACAGCTGGTACCTTTGATGTCATGAAGTAATTTCCCAAACCAGCATCTTCAAAAAGAATTTGAGCCTTGGGGTTGTCTGATTTAGTGACCAAATACTTCGCTTGAGGTTCAGGATGGAGAATGTGAGAAACTCCATTAACTAGGATTTTAGCCTTAGTCTAGTCCATGTTGATCTCTCCTCCAACATTTTTACAAAAACCTCTTCCTAAGAGAATACCATAAGCAATGGAATATCAACAACCAAAATGGTCATTTTTACTCTCTTCTCCGGGAAGGTGACGAATGCAAATTGTGCATCTTTGATTTGACCAATCAAGGGAACTTTCTTGGTTTCCATGGAGTAACACCATCCATATGATTTAGTCAAAGTAATTCCAAGGGCATGGGCTACTTTTGCGGGCATCACATTATTAGAGGCTCCTGAGTCAATGATGTAATTGCTGAGTTTGAATCTGTTTATGAGTAAAGAAAAATAAAATGGTTTGATCTTCCCGATGAAGGAGCGGAGGTCATATTGTTCTAAGGTGAAGACTGATTAGGACTTGGAAAAATGCCTTTTGAAGATGAAGGAATAGCAGCCTTGCTTCTAATGAATTTGGCAAGTTTCTCGAATTTCTCTAGGTTTGATTGAAGGTATTCTACTTCTGACATTTGGATCTTGGTTCTTTTTGCATGGTCAATGATGTCAAAATTAGTGTATGAAGGAGTGATGGTAGGTTCATTTCTGATCACATGGGCCTGAGTTGAGGTACTGGTCTTAGGAGTAGGAGAAGGAGAATAGGAGGAAGTTGTTACTTTTTTAGTCATCTCCTTTTCAGTTTGTGCTAAGATAGGAGAGCCTCTCTTAGCTATGACCGTGGGAGCTTCTTTACTCTTCTCCTTGGAGCTTTCAACCGGTTTTCTAGGATTCTGAGATTGAGATTGAGTGAAGACTACAAATGACTGACCATCAGGTTCGCATCCATCTTCCTCGTATTCCAAATACCCAATGTTGGAGTCGCCAGCTGAATCGTCATAGGACTCATCAACATATCCCGAAGCTTCAAAATCTTCATGAGAATATTTTTTTCTCGTTATTCATCTTCTTCAACTATCTCTACTGCTACGTTAACTGGAGGAGATTCGATGGCTAGCCTTGGTTGAGTAGTAGTTAACCATGGTCTATCTCTTGTGGGTGCGCCATTAGTATTATTGAAATTTCATCTAGGGATATCCCGATACGAGAACATTGCTCACCTGTTGAGACATTTACTTTTCAAAGATCAAGTCATTAGCCATCTTCTAAATCATGGGATCAGTAGTAATCTAAGAAGAACTCTGATTTTTAGGCTTGGATGATTCTTTTCTAATCTTTCCAGCCAGAATAAGATTGTCTTCTATTTCGGTGGCCATAGCTTGAGCGGTGGCCAAATCAGAGGATATGATATCTTCTTAACAAGAACCTCACATCCAGAGGTTGAGCGTTGATAAAGAAACATTTTTTATTCTCAAGAGTAGGGATAGCGCAATCTAGAATCTTGCGAATCATCTTGTTAAATTTGTCTATGAAGTCCCACATGGGTTTGTAAGAGTCTTTCTTCATGTGGGTAAGTTGTGCCAACAAGGCGTTAGAATATTCATCCGGTTTGAACCTTGCTTCAAATACAAATCCTAGTTGGTAATGCATGCATTTGGGAGATGATAGAACCATTCTCATGGAGCTACACCATGCAATGTTTCAATGAAGAGTCAAACTGAGACATCTTCGTGAGAAACCGTAAAAACACCACATGCAACAAAGAATGAGGCAATTTTTTCACCGGGATGTTTTTTCCCATCACCGTTGAACTTAGGAATATTCTTTCATGATCTATGAGGTAGGTCATGTAATGGTGTTGTAAGGAAAGAGGACCAATACCTTTACCCCAAGGCACGAGGTTGTGTTGTCATTCTTCCGAATGAAGTGTGAACATGAATCGAATATCCGGCAAGAATAATACATGACAAATTATAGATACTTCTTGTTCTTAAGGAATCTAATTCCTTTGGATGGGAAAAGAACTTCTTTCCTGGCTAGATGCAACACTATTGGGTGAAAGCCTGAAATTATGCTGTTGAAGCAGATCAAAGAATGGATTAGTTTCACCCTTGGTTCGGCTTAACTAAGTGAAGATCTTCCTAGCCACTTGAACTGGAAAATGGATCTTCATGAAAATAAGGAAAATATGGATTTGCTAGACACCAAAAAGATAATCTCATTCTTATACATCTGTATATCCCTAGTAGATTCGCTAAAAATGTTGGTTGAATATTTTTTCATGCCAAAATATGAGGTTCAACCACAGTACATGGGATTAAATCCCTCCTCAAATATAGGTGAGGTTACCTATTTATTACTAATCTAAAACACATCAAAAGTAATATGTACAAAGTGTTCACATTAATCTAACCATTGGCATTGGGATAGAAACCCAAAATCCATATCCATGATAGGAAAAGATGTCGTTGTTCTAAACTGGAATGGATCATAAAAGAATACAAAATGGAAAGGAAATGATAGGAACATATTTTCTTTCGATCAAACACAAGTCACTTAAAGAAATAAGTGCGAGTTCTAGATAAAAAAATGTAATGTAATATTTGAAACAATTAAAATGATTGAGAATTCTTAAACAAAGAATAGCTTAAGATCCTGAACATAAGAACAATATCTTAAGAGAGATGAATCTTACAACACAAAGTTTTCAAAAATAACATCAATTTCTATTCCTCAAATGATTAAAAGAAAACACAAAGTTTTTCTTCTTCACAATAGTTCTCAATATTCCAAAAATCTCGACCTTTTGGAATGCTTAAACATCCCTTATTTATAATAAAAGGCGTTGATATAAAATAGGATAAATCCTAGAAAATAGTCTTTTAAAAGAGAATCCTATTTTTCTTGACTCTCACGTAGGAGACCAAGTCAAAATTTTCTTCCTATGTGACGAAATAGAAATGAAAAAGACATGTCGATTTCAAGATTGAAATGACATGTCACATTGTGCTTATTCTGTATCATCATCTTTATCTTCCTCCAACAAACTCTACTTATCCCGAAATTCTTGGAATTTTCAGATTATACCCTACATCTCATTCTTTTCAAGCATGGTGGAATGATCACTTAGAACTTCACATGTTTCCTGAGTATGACTAGTATTACCAGGAAGCTTTTTCAATTGCTTGTTGAGTTTCCTCAGGGTCTCCAAAGAATGTTTGATTTTGACAAACTGTTGATGATTTCCATGCTGAAACCATAATTTGGTTCATCCTAAATTAATTCTCGGATCTATTTGTAAATATCATCAACAGGTAGGATACCCAAGCCTTCACTCAACACCTTCACATATTTTAACCAGCTCTTCTTCTAAGTCGTTCTTGCCATCGACCAATTGATTTCTTGATTCTCTCAATTTTCCGCAAGCTTCACTGAGAATATTTATTCTGAATATGATGCCTTTAGTTAGCTGAAAATGTTTATCCCCATGTCGAATGATGCCCTCCTTGACAAAAATGCGGGATGGGATCTATTTCAACATTGGGAGAGCTTCAAAATTCAACTCTAGGTTTCCGAATTCGCTGAAAACTCATCAACCATTTTCTCTCCATATTTCTTTATATCCTATAAAGATTGATAGACTTCCATAGTATCTTGGATGAATTCTTTTCCTTACAGGAGTAGCCTTTGGGTCCATTCATCAACCACTCTCCCCTTTTCATTGATCTTTTCAATTATGGGTACCGATGAGAAATCGAACCCGATAGGAGTAGAGGATGATGGTGTTAACTCAAGAGGCTTTGAGAGCTTGAGTAACACTTTGGTCAACTGCTCCACTTTCCCTTTAATCTCATCCCTATTTTCCTTTGTTTCTTTTAATTTTTGACATATCACGTTCATAGCATCTCGTGCATCTTGTTGTGCTCCTTCTACCGTCACCTCCCCTAGATCGGCCTTGGTTATCTCGATACTCGGGAGGATAATATGTCTTCTCTGGTCTTATTAGCTATAGGAGTGGGGATCTCTGCAAATTTGTGCCCTGAAGCATCCACTAAAACCCTTGAAACAATTTTGGGTTTCTTGGCTGTTTTAGCAGTAGGAGCCTTGAGTGAACTGAAATTAAAGCCAAGTATGGGAACTACCACCTTCCTCTTCCTCGGAGTCCGATCAAGAAACCATGCGGCAGTGTGCCGGATGAAGTTTCTACTATTGTAGGAGTTAGGGTCACACTTGTAGGTGGAGGAAGACTCACTAGTGGCGTGGGAACAACCACAAGTGTGGTAATGGATTCAATGAAAAGAGGTGCAGAAGGAGGAGGCATATCTATAGTCACTTTGGTTCTAGCAGAGAGAGGTGAGAGACTAGAGAAGATGTTGGCCATGGCTAATGAAGAGGATGGAGAAAGAGGAGGTGGAAGTGGTTGCAAAGGAGGAGGTTCAGATCCTGGAGCAAAAGCTTGAGAAGTGAGAGATAAACTTACTTATGTTGGGCAATTAGCAAAAGGTGAAATTAGAGGTTGACTCACCTCTACCTCCAAAGATATTTCCCCTATTTCTAGTGGGGTTGTTGAATCTGGTAAGTTCACTATCTCAGCTGGAGTAACAGATGAAGGGGCTTCTTGTTCTCCTCCCTTCTTGACAAATTTGACCTTTATAGGCCTCTTAGAAGAGCTCTTGTCCTTTTCCTTTCTAGAGGACCCTACTTCCAAAGCAACCAACTTTGAAAAACTCTCTTCTTTGTAACTCATTCCCCAAGAAATGAGCCATGCCTTAGTGCATACGAGAATGAGAGCTGATCTATCCACAATATATAGTTTTTAACCGATAGACCAATCAATAGTTGGGAAAACATATTGATCCTCATTTAATCCATCATATGAAGCATCCATAACACTTTCATTATCACCAGGTACACTCTTGGATGTCATTGAGCTCAAGTGTCGAATCTCTTCAAGTGTAAACTGCTCGATCCTTTTCTGCGGATGGAAACTTCATCACAAAGATCAACCCAGATGTCTTCTATGCTAGGCACATGTAGATATAGGGTTCCACATGACTTAAAAAATCCTTGAAAGTTGAACCCATCCCTATGTTTCATGTTCATATTTAACTTATCCTGAATGTCGTGCACTACGTTCTTGGATTTTACCACCATTGAGAAGGTATACCTTCTAATAGAAATTGGGAAGGATATGACAGCCTTGTGCTTACTCCATTGGAACTTGCGGAAATCCAAAAATAACCTAACCAATTCCATCAGGATTAGCTTGTCTCCTGGGTATTTGGGAAATCAAAAAGGATCACCTAGGTACATAACCACTTGAAGGTACGTGAACTTCTTAAATTGCAAGAAGACACAATCCCATTTCAAAACTTCAGCCCATGACTCATCAAAGACTCTTTGTTTTCCTTAGTTCCGGGTCATCCTGCAGATGATATTCTCGTAAAAGAAACCAGCATTTACTCTTTAAATTGGTCCTCAGACCCCTTCCTTGTTAGTTGAGGAAAATACCACTAAATGTGTTTAGCTACCTTGTTCCCCTTTGTGTCCAATCTGTGATAATTCCTCATACCAATTAACTTTGCATAGGTGACATATGAGGACATATAAAACTTTCCCATAGACAAGACTGTTTTCATTTGGGAGTCTATCTCTTCACTGATAAGACTACCCCAATCAATCCCTTTGTTATTCTTAATGATCACCATGAATTGATACATCCTTCCTTAGAAGTCCCTTGACTCAAGGAGTCCAAATACTCGACTTAGCAAGGCAATGATGTTGTTGATCTCAAGGATGAAATCACTTACGAGGGACAAACTTGGGAACCTTGAGATGGGCGGCTTAGCCTTGATCAAGAATTTCCTATTCACATGCATGATGTAGTCATCTTTATCTTTGAACCAAGATTTTTATGCCGAGTTAAGATCTACATCCACATACTCCTTGAAGTTACTCAATTTGAGAAGGTCATCAAAGTAACCTCCGTCTAACTTAACTATGACCTCTCCCGCCTGATTTCTTACTAAACGAGAAGTAGAGTCATAATTGAAACACATGCCAAGATGAACTCAAGGCACTAAGCAGACATGGGGAATCCTACTGCAAGAGGGAGGCCACTACCAGCTATTGATCTCATCTAGGGGTTTGGGAAGAATCCTTGATTCTATTCCAAAAATCTTCCATGTCTATATTTCCGAGTTCTGTATCCTGGATGTCATAATTGTAATCAATGTAGGAAGGAGACTCCACCTTCCTGAATTTGTACTTCATCTTCCCTAACTTATCTGACTTATCCTATGATGGTCCAGGATCCGACATGAGGAGTTTCGGAGGAGGAGTGCACTGATCACTTCTGATTTTGATATTCATGTTTGAGAACTTGCTAAGCAACCACACAGACCCAATGCACTATGCAGTGTGTCGAGATATTAGACCTTGTCGAAAAATTTAAAAGTCCCAACAATCAGCTGAGTGTGTCAGAAAATATTAAGTGTTGGACACTCGATGAGACCCGACACACTACGGGAACCGAATGTGTTGAGAACCTCGGCAAGACCCAACACACTGCGCAGAACCGGAAGTTGTTGAGCACCTCACAAAACCTAAAGCACTGGAAACTAGATGTCAAAAGATGTTGGATGCCCGACACTTAGGACAACCCAAAATACTATGGGAACCGGAAGGTGTTGAGCACCTTGCAAAACTCAAGCACTCGGAAATGGGATGTCGAGAAGATGTTGGATGCCCGAAACTTAGGACAACCCGAAATAATACAGAAATTAAAGATTGTAAAACACCCTGCAAAACCCGAAATAAAGGGATCGGGTTTTTGAGATGTCAAGACATGTAAAATTTCTGCCATTTTAATAGTTAGGATTTTTGTATTCTTCTCTTTTTCTTTGAACAAAAAAATGGTATATTCCAAGGTATAAAAATAGGAAAACACCCAAAGGGTGAATTCTAAGCAACAATTCTATTGGAATGAAACCTAAAAATGAAGAACACAATAAAAACCCTAAAACCCTAAAGGGAAAAACAAGAAAGGAAGAAGAATGTCAAAAATATCATCACAAAAACAAATCCAATAGACCTCACAAGCAAAGGGTAGAGAAAATACCTTCAACATGTCAAAAAAAATCAAAAATGAATCACGCAAATGAGCATGAAATCAAATCAGGTTTGGAGGTTGGAAGAGCATGCACAAGAAAATCCACGTAGTAAAAGTATGACTGGTAAAAATGACGTGTAAATCCAACTATTTATAAAAATCCCTACATTTATTACACTTCATTTGACACGTGTGCCAACTACGACAACTCGGCATTAATGCCATGTCAAGCATGCTTGGAGTTCCGGATACTTGACACAAACGATTTCCTACCAATTCGGGTTTCAGGTTTCGGGAAACATGCGACATGAAGCATGGGATGTTTAGATGTTTGAAGATTCTGAAAACTTAACACAAGGGAACATATCAAGTTTTGGGTTTCAGAAACATGTGACATGAAGCATGTTTTTGATAAGGCATGCTCCGATGCTTCAAGGTCCCGAAAAGCCAATAAACTAGCTTATTTTGGGTTTGAGGTTTTGGGAAATATTTGCATGAAGTATGTTTTTGATAAGGCATGCTCGATGCTTCAAGGTCCCGAAAACCGATAGACAAGCTTGTTTGAGTTTCGGGTTTCGTGGAACAATTTGCATGAAGCATCTAAAAAATATGTTGTCATGTTGTTGAAACTTGAAAACCTGAAAATTTTCTCAAAAGAGCATTTTAGAAGATTTTTCCAAAAAATTTCTATGGTTATCCTGATTTTAGTTAGAAACACTAAAATGGGATAACAATTTGTCAATCTTCCTTCCAATGTTGCCTTTCCAAAGTATGTTCCTTACGATACTACCCAAGTCTTAAGTCGATCAAGATTTATGTTCATATTTTTGAGTTCTTTGAGGATTCTTGAGCACAAAAAAAGGGCCTTCGACTATTTGGGGTTGAAGAGGAGAAGATACCCTAGGTAGAGATGTAAACATTTTTGAGACTCCTCCAATCATTGAAGAGCTAGAAATACCACTAGCATTGGAAGAACTAGGTGAACCACCTGAGGTTTATTTGGGAACATCCTTGGTGGAGTCTCAGCTAAATGTAGATCCATTCTTCACTACTATGATCATTAAGGACAGATTGCTACACAACTATATGTTTGATTCGGGAGCATCATGTAATGTTATGCCTCTGGAAGTCATGAATGAACTGGATATCAAAGTAACAATAGCATATGGGAAGTGCACTACCATGGATTCCATAGAAGTGCTAGTGGTGGGATGTGTGAAAGGTTTGGTGGTACAACTTGCATCTTATCCGTGTAAGAACTTGAAACTCGATGTTGTTATTGTTAATTGCCCAACCAAGTGGGGTATGTTATTGTCTAGAAAATGGGCTACAAGTGTTGGTGGGAGTGTTCAAATGGATATCTCCTATGCCACCATCCCAATTGGGGTATCCTTGTCAAGTTGCATGGAAAAAGAAGATGTTGCACCTCATTTAAGATCCCAACATTTCATCTTATGATGTGTTGTACACAAGTTTTTATCTTGATAACTTGGTTGGATTTGTTGATGGTAAAGAGAAAAAAATTGAAGAGTGCATGTGTCTTGAATAGGCAAGCTCTCTTAGGACTTTATTTTTGATGGAGCTTGTTCCAAGTTTGGAAATGGTGTTGGTGTTGTTTTGATTTCTCTAGGCCAGGAAGAGTTTGTTTTTTCTTTCAAACTCAACTTTGAGTGCACTAACAACATTGCTGAATATGAAGCACTATTATTAGGTTTGAGAATTGCTTGGAAATATGGTGTTAAGGACATCATTGTCAAAGGAGATTCAGAACTAATTGTCAAGCAAGTTAGAAAACTTTATGCTACTAAAAATCAACGAATGAAACAATACAAGCATGTAGTTTGGGATCTTATTGAGATGTTTGATTCATTTAATATTGTGCATCATGATAGGAATATCATTGTAATGGCATACAAACTTACAGTATTGGGATCTCGGTTTGATAATTGTGCAATGTCCCCATATTGTGAATATGATGTTGAATTGTTAACAACACCATCTATCCCTAACAACATTAACCATTGGAAAAATTTTTAACGATGATGCTTTGAGGTCAAAATATTTTTACAGAACAAAGGGGAGTTTTTTGATCAATGTATTGATTGGGAGCCAATGGCGTGTACATCAGAGGGTAAAGAAACCTTGTTTGGAAAAGGTATCATCCAACTGAAAACTAATACCATTCCTAGAGGGTTGGTTGCTCTTGAATCAAACTTTGATAATGTTGATTGCATTATTAATAGACATATAGCAGCCTCAAGGGATGTTGAGGAGCATGAAATTGGTACAAAGGAGAAACCAAGGAAAATATGGTTAGGAAACAATCTCAGAAGGAAGAGAAGCAATCCTATATTCAATTGCTGAAAAAATATCAAGATTGCCTAGCTTGGTCTTATTTTGAACTAAAGGCATATAGAGAGGATCTGTTTCAACATGAAATTCCTTTGGAATCAAATTCTAAGCTATTTAGGTAGAAACAGAGGCCGCTCAATCCACTCCTATCTCTTAAAATGCATGAAGAACTGAAGAAACTGAGGCATGGAGGGATTATTTAGCCCACAAGGTATTCTTCTTGGGTTGCAAACTTAGTGCTAATTAGAAAAAAGAATGGTGATATCAGGCTGTGCGTGGATTTTAGAAATCTAAATAGAGCATCAATGAAGGATAATTATCCTTTACCAAACATGGAAAACATGTTGCAATTAGTGACTAGTTCTGAGCTAATTTCTACCTTGGATGGTTTCTCTGGCTATAATCAAGTTGTTGTGAAGGAATCAAAAATAATTAAGACAACCTTTACCACTCTTTGGGAACTTATGTCTATGTTAGAATGCCCTTTGGTTTGATGAATGTTGGATAAAAATTTCAAAGAGCAATGGATGTTTCTTTTGCTAGTTACATTAATGATTTTATTGTTGTTTACCAAGATGATGTGACTCTATTTTCTTGAAAGAGAAGTGATCACTTGTAGCACTTGGAAAAAATGTTGATAAGGTGTAGAGAGTATGTCGTTTCACTCAATCCAAAGAAGTTCCATTTCGGATTGCAGAGGGAAAATTTTCTTGGTCACATTGTATCAAAAGAGGGGGTAATGATAGATCCAGAAAGGGTAAAGGCCATCAGCAAGGTCCCAATTCTAAGAACTAAGAAGGGAATTCAGTCCTTCTTTGGGAAAATAAACTTTATTAGAAGATTCATATCAAACATTGTTGAGTTGACCATTCTAATTAATTACATGCTAAAGAAGGACCAAGTTATCAAATGGGAAGAGGCTGCCACTTTCAATGGGATTAAAGAATCATTAAAGCATGCCCCTGTTTTAGCAACACCAGATTATAAGAAGCCTTTTCAAATGTTTTCTTTTACTTCAGAGAACACTATTGCATCGGTATTTTTGTAGAAGGATGATGAAGGGGCTGAGAGGCCGATTTCTTTTTCAGTAAGGCATTATAAGGGGCTAAGTTGATGTACACCATTATGGAGAAGTAAGCATTTTCCTTGGTAAAAGCAACAAAGGTTTTCAAACCTTACATTTTGAGCTCTAAAGTTGTTGCTTATGTTCCCCACACCATGGTGAAAGACATCTTATTAGAGATGGAGGTCTCAAGAAAAATATGCAGATGGGTGAACAAGTTGTAGGAATATGACATGGATATCCAAACCACAAAATTGGTAAGAGGTTTGGGCTTAGCTAAACTTATGGTTGAGAGAAACTTGCAAACTATTGAGGTGAATGAAGTAGAAGAAGGAAGGGTGGATGTCCTTGAAAATTTGATGAGTTTTGAATGGTACAAAGATATAATTTTTTATCTCAGACATCTATATTGCCTTGTGTATTTAAGTAAAAATCAGAAAAGGTCTTTTAAGTTGGCTTCCCATAAATATGTCATTAATGATTTTGGGTTAGCTTGGAAGAACCCTAAGGGAATTCTCTTAAGGTGCATTACTAAAGATGAAGCCCCCAAGATAATTACTGATCTCCATGGAGGATTTTGTGGGGGAAATTGTCTTTGGAAGAGTCATGAAAAACAAGATATTGAGGGCTGGTTATTGGTGGGTGGTTATTAGTGGCCAACTCTCTTCAAGGATATAACTTTGTTGGTAAGAAGATGTGAGAGTTGGCAGCATTTTTCTAGAATACTGAAAGCTTCGGGCTCCCTTCCTTCTCAACATATATTAATTGAATCCCGTTGAAGCAATGGGGAATGGATTTCATTGGTGATATTTCAGAACCTTCAAGTGTTGGCCGTAAGTGGATACTTGTAGCCACCGATTACTTCACCAAGTTAGTGGAGGAAATCCCACCAAGAAATAAACACACCAAATTGTCATGGAGTTCATGTTGAACCATATCATCTACAGGTTTGGAGTGCTAGTTAAAATTATTGATAATAATTCCATGAGCTTTATAGCTAAACCTTTAGTGACAATGTGCAAAGAGTATGGGATCAATTTGACATATGCTTCTAACTACAATCCCTAAGGAAATGGACAAGCTAAGTATAGTAATAAAATCTCACCTGAATATTATTAGAAAAAACTGGAGTTGAACATAAGGAAATGGGGTGAGTAGTTAAAGTTTTCTGCTTCATACTTGATCAATTCTATGTTAAAAGAGATAATTGGAGAAATTCCATTTGAATTAGTGGATGAAACTCAAGCCCTATTGCCCCTGCATATGTAATTATCCTCATTTCATTTCATTCAACAACTGGAAGATCATGAAGTTAGTCCATATGATGATTGCATTAACAAGATTGTTGAACTTGATGAAGAAAGGAGGGCATCCCACCAAAGGCATGTAAAGTTCAGTGAAAAATTGAAGAATTTATTTGACAAGAGGGTCACTCCAAGAGCTGTCAACGTTGGAGATCTTAGGTTGCTATGGGATAGCAAGCATGAAGATAAGGGCAAGCATGGTAAATTTAATGCATTATAGATAGGCCCATACTCCATTGAAATTTGAATTGGTGAACATACGTTCTTCTTAAAAGACTTGGATGGGGAATTTCTCGAATTGCCTATTAATGGCAGGTATTTGAAACATTTTCTTGATTAATTCCTAAAAATAAAGGTTAGCATAATTTGTATAGTGTATAGTTAGTTTGTTGTTTTCTTTATTTTCTGTTTTTGTTTGTTCGGTCCTTGGTGACCTAGTTTTGCTGGTTTCTTGGTTCATTTTTAGGAGATGGTTCTGTTTTTATGCTCTACAAGCTGACTCTTTTGTCCAATGGATATTTTTTGCACTTAGATTGTTATTTGGTTCTTGTGGCACTCACAGGGAGTGCCCATCTTGAGTCAGAGCCAATGTTGTTTCTCAAATTAGTCTCACCCTGTTTGTCATTAAAATCCCTCAATTTGTGGCCTCTATCACATTTTTTATCTCCCCATGTTGGTGCTTGAAAAGACTCTGTCCTCCATTTGGTTTCCATGATCAATCCCTTCTTGGGTCAAGGATCACTTAAAGATCTAGAATTGGTTTTTCATTTCTCTATCCATATGAAGGAGTCTGTAAATTGGGCGTAAAACTCAGGTTGTTCTTTTCATTTCATTTTCGTAGTCATGTGTTCTTGTCCCTATCATTTTTTGTCCCAAATACCTGAAGAAATGTGAATGGATGTAGCTTGAAGGATCATGTTTGAACCTTATAACATTTCCAAATTCTCTGTCCTTGAAGAAAAATTCATCTCTAGGGCTCAAATGGTGGTTTTCCTACATTTTTATGGTTCTACGGGTGAGTTTTCCTTTTCAAATTTTCATCTCTACATATTTGGAAATGTGGCCCTCTTTGGTTGGTTGCAGCTCGGCAGGGCACTAAAATAAACTCTATGGCTTATCTCAGCCCAAAAATTGTCCACGTGGAGGATTCCGCTGCTTTTCCTGGACATAGACAAATTTTTCATGTCATTTGGTATAGCTTTGGCGGGCCATGGACACATGGTGAACCCACACTCATTCATAGTTTCCGGTCGTGGGTAGCATGTTGATGTTGTGCCATTAGGACATGTGGATGGACCACACATGTTTCAGGACCGACCCCGAGTTTTATTTTGAAGATGCGCTGAAGGAAACTTTGAGGATTTCACTCACTTTGCCCTTTTCTCATACTTTTCAATAGCCAAAGGAGACTGCCTCGGACCCTAGACACATGGTGCCTTCTTCTGAACATTCAAATTTTTAACAGATTCTACCGAACTAGGACATGTGTTGAGCCTACACTTGTTTGGGGTCTCTACTTTTGGGGACCATCTCAAGATGCACCATTGAGACACGTGGCAGTTTGAAAAGTCAAAAGGGTGAGGGAGGCAGGCCATTGGAGGCAACTTGGATTTTTTCCTCTTATTGTCAAAAAGATTAAATTCATCAAAATGACCCACAAGCCCGACAAAGAATAGGTAAAATTTACTTTTAAAAGTGAAAAAGTGAAGGTGCGACTTTTGGGGAAAATTTGGAAAATTTTCCCTTTGTGAAAAAAGTGGTTGAAGTGTAAAAAGGAAGTGCAGTTTTGTTGGGACCCACATTGGGACAAGTATCAAGCCTGTTTTTCAAAGGCAGAGGGGCAGAGAAAATGAGAAATTTTACATTTTTTCCCAAACATTGTAAAAGGTAAAAAGGAACCCCCAGGCTTGTTTTAACTCGAATCTCCCACATGGATAGTCCAAATTCAAAAGGGAAATTGATGACAAATGTTCATTTGTATATGAATTTATTCCATTTTTTCTCCAAAGCTCCTGGGGATGTGATTTTTATGATTTATTGATGTCTCCTACATGCCAAATGAAGAGGATAATTACTTTTATATCTTCATTTGGTGTAGAAGATCTAAAAACATCTTTTAAAATTAAGATGTGATGTAACTATCAAATTTGATCTAATTTTCCAATCTTTCCTTCCTTGGCATGCAAAAAACCAGATTTGACAAATTAGAGGAGGAAGTAGTTGGCATGTGAGATGAAGAGTGATTTACCAGATGAAAGAATTGAATGCTAGAAATATTTGAAGATATTTTCCTCTGAGCACTGACAATTTTTTTGCAAATCTGATTCTGGGAATCATGATCAAAATCATAACAAGCAATGGTGCTTTGAATTTTTTTGTTTTGGGGGGAAAAATCTGTTGTAGATTAAATGTTATTGATTGTATGAATTTGTCATGAAATTTTTTTGAGTGTTAGAGGTTGGGAGTGAATTCCTAAGAGAAAAGTTTGACAGATCCCATCTTTCTAAGAAACCATGTGAGAAACCCGTTGATGTCTTTTTGTTAAATTTTACCATGTCAAGGTGGTTATAAGTGTAAAACCATTGATAAGCTCTGAGATTGTTTTAGAAACTTTCCCCTACTGATGAATTTAATCAAATTTGATTTAATCTCTGTTGATTTTGGGAAAAATTGTTTCTCCTTCATTTCTAAAAGTCTGCAAATAGTTTTTATTCTTCCCATTGCAATCTTACATTGAAATCTTTGTGAATCACACAAGATATTATCCTTGTGATAGTTTGGTGACATTTTTAATTTAATTTATCGAAGAGCTTTCATTTGATAGTGGAATAAATAAATTTAAAATCACTTTACTCCTAGGATGATGATAAGATTGTTCATTATCCTTTGAGGGCATCTTAGCCGTGATAAATCGAGAGGTTGATAATGTTCAATTAAGTTTTTACTTTGAGCCTTCATTTTGGATTCTTAAAGTTTGTGTGAAAATGTGTTGATCGGGCCACCATTGAAGCATAAATTCTTGTTAAAGTAACACTTTAGTTGTTATCAAGCATTCTGTTGATTAATCCTTCCATTTTTGTAAAATCTCTCAAAGATCCGGTGAATCAAGTTCATTTTTCCTCACCTCCCAACAAAAATTCATTTAAAAACAACCAGTCTTACCCATACTACCACTATTTGTGTTGTGTGTGTATAGATGCATAATTTCTATTACCAAAACATTAAGAAGTAATAAGGATTTCATTGTCTTTAGTATCCTAAACCTTGCTTAGAAAAAAACTCCATTATCTAGGGTAACAACTCGTAAGAGTTAGGTTTTTATTGTATTGATCATATTTTCTTCAAGGTCTTCTTAATAACTTTATAGGGAAGGACATCTCCATCTCCTCCACAAACAACAGCCTACAAAAGGATACCCTTGGTTGAAAGGCATAAGCATAAAGTAGTGAGGATAGATCAAATAATCTTGAGGGTGCTTATCCATTTCTACAGATCTAAGTAAGAAAGAGCAAGCTGCATTTCTTCCCACTATAAAACGACACACAAAATGATCTTCTTGTCTCTAAGCTTCCTATCAAATCTATGATGATTCTCGGCTTGTGAGGGACAATCAATTTGGGTACTAACACATGGCATTAGATTATTCTCCCCTTCAGAAAGCATCATCCTTGATGTGACATAATGCTGAAGAAAAAAAGGGGATTAAGCAACAAATAAAAAAGGTGAATTTTTATCGTTAAAACATGACCACCTAGTAGACTTAAAGAATTTAGTAGATTAGATAAATTTCAACATTATCTGAAGATTGCTAGTTTTATCTTACTTTATTATTTAATTATTCTCTTTTCCTTTACATTATTCCTAATTTAAGTCCTTAAGATTTCATTGTTGTAAATTTTTAGTTTATTCATTCTTGTGGGTGCCCAACATGAACTGCTATCACAACACCCTACCAGGGTCATACACAACACTAATGATTCACAAACATAATTTTACATACTTTCGTGATGGTACCACACCACAAGAGCTTAAAAAAATTAAGGAAGAGAACAGAACAATCCACATAACATAGTACTTTTCACACATCTAGGACCGACATTTAATACTCGAAGAAAAGTGTACTATGACAACAAGAAATTCACACAATTCCACAAATGAAGATTTCACATAACATAGAATAATAGCTGCATATACATAGTGTTAACAATGGCATCAAATCCATATCAATATCATCATAAATTATATCCAACTAATATGAGTGACACTTACATCATAACACCACTCCCAAAGCATCATAACTCAACATGTCTCTGTCACATCAATCACACAAAAAAATATCTAATGTCTCCTGAAGTATTTTATGCCTCCCTCAAGTATTTTATGCCTCCTTCAAGTCTCTTATGCCTCCCTCAAATCTCTTATGCCTCCCTCAAGTCTCTTATGCCTCCCTCAAATCTCTTATGCCTCCCTCAAGTAGTAATAAATAAATTAAATTTTCCTTTTCACTCCCCAAAGAGGCCAATTTCCCTATGGCCCTAGGCACATAGAGTCAAGACACCCCTAACCCAAGTGACATAATAAGTCATGGTTTAGAAACCCGCTAGTTATTTATAACTCCTTGGGGCATACTACCATACAATGAAGCAGATTCAGACATTCTATGGTGCATCCCATGACCCTATTCCATACATCACGACAATCGAACGAGCATAGCAATTTGATTCAAATGCCAAGTGGCAAGGTATAAGCCTTGGGCTAGACTGGATTTTTTTTTAATTTAAGAAGATCCAAATACAAGAAAAAAAAATGGCCAAATAGCCATAGTTAGTCAAAAATTTACAATGTTAGTACCACAAAAAAATGAAATGCCCAAAATATAAAAATACAAATCAAGAAAACTGCTAGTCCTTGCAAAAATTAAAAAAAAATCAATTTACAAATAAAATACATATATAAGAATAGCACATTACAATGACTATGTGACCTTATATGGCCACCAAGGGGGTACTCAATGAATTGCTAGCACTGGAACATTGATCCTCGGCTTGTGAAAATAACATATCAATAATACAACTGTCATCATCCCTATCTTAAGCATCTTGTCACCACTTCAACAAGGCTAAACATAGTCATAGCTTCACTTAGTTTCAATCCATATAACCACAAGAGAGAGAAAAGAAACATAGGTTGTCATCCACAGAATAAAAATACGGCTAGAGTTATTGGCCCATGGTACACAATTCCTCACTCCAAACATACACTTTTATCGATTTCCCTTAGGATCGGTTAGTGTAAGGTTCATGACATAACACATGCACATTACTAACACAATGGTGTTTCACATACATTAATCATAGTGACTTTCATGGTACATAAATAGGGTAATTCATAGTTTACAACACACCACACTACCACATATTACACCCAAATTGAAACAATTTTATGATAGGGATCATATACTCACCATATGCCCCTAAATCATTACATAAATCATTGCATATTACATAAGTTATACTTATGATGAGTGCAATTACAATAATATAAGTCAATTGTAATATAACAAGGTGATATACACATTTCTTCACAACATGGTGATGACAACACTAAGAAATCCAATTCACTATAAACCAACATTGACATACTACACATCATCACAACTATGCATCATGATGTCAAAAGACTCCAAAAATCCATAATCAGCAATAACATTCCTTTCACACACACAAAAATATGGTACATCACACTCGAATTCTCATTGAATTCATGAAAAGGAGAAATAATACTCTCATCTCCAACACATCAACATGCCAACAATTACACACTAAGTGACATACACAACATGTGCGCTAACAATATCACAATTACAACATAGCTTCAATCACGCTTAAATAACATTACTCTTCCAATCACCGCCACCACCACCATGAAACATCATCACCACTCCAATCCATCCCAAAGGTTTGAGAGCATGAACCTCACTCTAATACCAAGTATGACACCAACAAAAATAAACACACGAATAACATGGAAAATGTAGGGTAAATTTATTTTTGAAGTTTAAACAACACCACAAGTGATCACAATGGCTGACACTAACTCTTGATAGGCTTGATACATCGTTGAACTCCAAGGTAAAAGGGGATCTATGACACACGACATGAAACTAATCACTTCCCATTTTGACAAGACACCACATACTAGTCCAACCACAGAACACACTTACGGTTAGGGGCATCCCATGATGGAAGTATTTTTAAGGTTTCTTATTTACTAAAATGTATTTTAATTCTTAACTTATGTTCTAGAAGATTCATGTAATGATTCACACAATTCTTCTTATGAAGCTAGATTTCTTCCTTTTATATTAATGAGTAATTAGCTTAAGATCAAATTTACTGAAAGAGGGTCATCTCTAAAATGTCAACAACTTACATGATTTGTTTGATTAAAAAAGAAGTTTTCCAATTCACACAAGGTTATTTATCCATACCCAAGCTATTGAATCTTGTTTCACACCTCCATTGCACCAGGTGACAAGCACAAGCTCCATTTGAGGGAAGGTACCATTTTAGGTTCGAAACAATAATATTCTTTGGGCAAGGATCAAAATTTTGACATTTCTTAAGAAAGATTACAATGTACCAAGGAAAGGGTTAAGAAAAAAAGTCAAAAATAATTCATCTTCATGGTCTCATTGGTTATCAACCAGTCTTTTATTGAGGCTAATAATTTATCAGAATGGTTAAAATTTTCACTTAGTCTTCACTTGACGAGTTTAACAAAAGTATACAAATTACATTTCAAATGGGTGAGATAGATTGAATGGTTTCTTAATCAATTTCCTTTTACTTATTATAACCTTATTATCTTCAAAAATCTAATCATTGATTTCACCTTAATATCATTTAAGGACTCACCATAATAAGCATAAATTTTATTAGTTAAGATTTGAGGTAGAAAGGTATATATATATATATATTTATTTATTTATTTATTTTCAAAAGATTGTTTCCTCTTTACTCACTTAAGGACTCAAATGTTATCAAGTAGATCACATCCACATTAATTTATTCTCTCTCTCTCTCTCTCTCTCTCTCTCTCTCTCTCTCTCTCTCTCTCACACACACACACACACACACACACACACACACACACAAATTAAATTTTATAAGGAATTAGAATCCCCTTTAAATATACCTAGAATTTTATTGATGCCATGACCTAGAAGGTTCACCAGGAAAAATTATGACTCAAGAAAAATCTTACCATTACACCAACTTAAGTAAACATGGTTGCATCATTTCTATTCGACATGACATATGAACCAAAGAAACACAACAATTATATGGAACTATAAATAGGGAACAAGTAGGTAACAACATTTATCAAGCAATGTTATACTATTTTTAGAGTTCCTATAATACATTTGTACCACTAATAACAATACGGTCATCAATTTTGTATTTTCCATGATATTAAATAAAATCCAAGCATCGTAGTTGTGACAACATTATTCAACAAAACATAATACTAAGGCATTGATCCTCTTCTAAAATTTCCAAAGAACCCATTCAAGAGTTTTACAACATAAACAAATTTTGTACAAAAGAACTTCATAACCAAGACTAAAGAAATTTTCTACAAGTCTTTCCCTCATCTACTCATGCAAAACAAATCAGTAACAAATTATTAACTTGAGTCTTTTTGTGAAAAATGAGCAAGATAAGACTACACATATTAACAATAAGCTACTATCTAACAATATCATGAAAGGAAACATTAGATTTCAAGAAAAGAAAATAGAGCTCTATCAACTAATTTACTTATTAATACAAAAAGTAGATTTTCTACCATGTTGCTAAGAAGGAAGCCATATGTTTCAAATAAGACTACTATTTCTATTCAATAAAACTGTAACAAATGATCCAAAAGGTAAAATATTTTAAGAGTTAATAATAACATGTCGAGTGTAAGGTGTTTTTAATCATGTAACCATGTGGAATATATGATTGAGATATTATTACTTAACTATTTAAGAACAAAATAATATCTTCACCATATTGTCTTAGTAGGAAGTCATAAATTTTCGATAAAGTAATGTCCTAAAAGCAACAAATATTTACTCCCAACCAAGTAGGAACATACCCTTGAGTTAGAACAAAAGGAATGGAGTATTGAAATCTCAACAATATAATCATGCGTATTATATGGTTGAAGTATAATACACCACTAACAATCTGAAATTATTAAGGGACACCAAAAGGACGAGGCTATGATACTAGATTTCTAAAAATGTCAAAAGTTGAACAGTCAATCCAAGAGGTACAATGGGATTCAACAGTTAAACATTAAATTTAAGTGTATTAAAATTTTAATCATGTAATCATATAGATTATATGATTGAAATATAATACACGACCATCACTCAACATTATTTTCAAATAGAAGGAAAAATATATACTATTTTGATCCTAGACTCCAAGGAATTCCACAATCATTCAGGAAGAGGCAATTTCTCTTATAGGTTAGTAACAACAAGTGAGTGTAAGAAAAAATTTCCGTTAAACAAGTTAACATTTTAAACATCCATTCAAGTTTTATAGCACTATGGATTTACAAACCTCCTCAATAATTCTATAGTTTTCGGTTTAATTAAATGGAATTATCACTTTCTCAACACAAGATCTTTTAAAGTAACCTCGTTAACATAATGAAAACCATTTATACATATGCATTTACTTATATCACTAAACCCGTTATCACAAATACACTTTCCATCTCAAAACAACAAGGTATTGATACATAATTAAATGCCCCAAAATGCATTAACTATCATATCGAATTCCATCATAAACCAACAAGGTATTTAATAAATATATAATCGACCAATTTTCAATAACATCCCTAACATTAAAAAATAAAAATATCAATACAAGCATATGCCAAAGAAATGTCTTTCTGAAAGAGAAAAATACCAAAGTCATTAGAGTAATAATCGACTACTAGAAATGTATAAATGTATCTACAATTTTTTTGATCCAAGAAGTTATGGTTCAGATCTTTATAAGGACGGTCAAGGTACCTTGTAAGGATGATCATTAATGTCTTGGAAAAATTCTGAAGGTCAATGGCATTTTAAGCAAGCCAAGATGTAAATATGATTAGTATGATAAGAAAAAGATATTTTTTGTAGATAACATACAAAATGCATCACAAGAACAGAGAGGAATAAATTTAAGCCAAATCAAACTTAGGCTTCCCAAAATTTCACCTAGATACAGGAAAGAGTAAAATTCCCACAGTTATACACAAGAAAATCCTTATCATCATATGATAAAATTTCGGGGAGAAGGATAATGACATACATCCCACGTCTAAACCCATCTTAGATTTTTAAGGCAAAAATTTCATAGGAGGAAGATCTCCCAAAAGGTAACATTCACAAAGACCCAGAAGATGACAACAAGATACAAATCAGAAGCAAAATGGAAATTCTAAACATAATAAAAACCCAGGAGAGACATACCAATCTGAAAGAAAATGTTCTATTTCATAATATTATTAAATCTTAGCAATTATAGCAATGGGTAGGTTTATCTTGCCTAGTTTCCAACTTCAACAAGTCACATAGACACCTCATGGACCTCAAGTAACACTCCGAGGTCAAATTTGTTTTTTTATATATATGTTGGGCACTAAATCTCCATTCCCATTCATGTTTAGAAAAGGAAGGGAGCTCCATTTCACAAGTGGCATATGCTTGAAAGAAATTTGGTCGAAGGGCTGCAATGACTGAAGTATATACACAAAAATGGGTTTATTGAAAATGCTTAGGAAACTACAAATGCATGTGATTGACAAGAGAAAAGCTAGACCTCCAAAATCTTGCAAATATCCACCAACAATGCGTCAAAATGGGACACTAAAGTAGGACAGGGACATACATTGAATCACAAAGGAATCTGTTATCTCTCAAAAGTGCATCTGTAAAGAGATGGTTGCAGGTGTTCTAAGCTTGTAAAATTTATCTCTCTTTCGTAGATACAATGGAAACACCTCAAGTCTATGGGTATACCTATTTTGAGGTGAGTCTCCAGTATTAAGGTTGGTTCCTTATTGATGTATCTTAAACTAATTTTCTTGGGTATGAGGGTAAAATAAGATTATAAAAAGAAAGAATTAAAAATGAGGTTATACACCAAAATTGTATGAGGTATTTGAATCGGTAAAGTACATGCACAATTGATATGAGAATGAATTCTTGATGCACAAGCCAAATATTTTCTACAAAATATTAAAGGAAAACACTTTGATGTATTAAGGGAAAGTATCACAAGAACACTGTTAAGTTATACGTGCACATTAATATCATGTAGAAATGAATGAATTTACAATAGGGTAAGATAAGTAATCAATAATTCATCATTCAAAAGGATTAATAAAACTTATACAAGACTCTAAATAATTGGAAAGGCAAAATAAACTTCTAAATCATAGGGAAAACTGGTAAAACTGCTTCAACACTCCTGTATCTTAAAATCCTCCTCTTGTGCTTTGCCAATACACACAATATATAGCGAAAATTATCCTTCCACCCTTCCTAAAAATAGACTGAAATTGTACTCGCCCATGCATCCTATTTTTTATCCTTTATCTATTAATAAATAAAGGAATAAAAATAAGGAAGTTAATACAAAGAGGCATTAATAGCCTTGGTTACAATGCATTCAAACTACATTGATTGTTCTATTTTTAATAAAGTTGGGTGAATAACTCTCCTAAGAATAAACCTTGCTTGATGAGAAATCCTTCTCTAATGCATGCAATATTTGTCTTCTTGCTTAGTGTTACATATGCAATTTTAACCCACTTTCCCCCTTAGATGCACATGCAAAACTATAGCCCTCTCTGTGAGAAAAATAAATTTCATTAATCTAAAATATTTGGCAAAGATATTCACCCATGTATTCCATTATGACATGGGCAACACCTTTGGTTCGATTTCGACATTTTTATCTTCTTCTAGTCACATGGAATTGAGTTCGTGCAAATGGAAACAATTTATTTTTCTTTGGCTCCCATGTGCATTATGAAGATGAAACCCCAAGATAATTGGTGATCTCCATGGAGGATTTTGTGGGGGAATTTTGCTGTAAGAGTCAAAGGACACAAGATCTTGAGTGCTAGTTATTGGTGGAAAACTCTCTTCAAGGATACAATTTTGTTGGTTAGAAGATGTGAGAGTTGTCAGCATTTTCTAGAATAATGAAAGCTTCATGATCCCTTCCTTTGCATCCTCAGTATCAATTAAAGCCCCATTCAAGTAATGGGGAATGGATTTCATTACTGAGATTTCATACCTTAAAGTGCTAACCATAAGTGGGTTCTTGTAGCCACTAATTTCTTCACTAAGTGAGTGGAGGAAATCCCTACCAAGAGAGAAACACACCAAATTATCATACACTTCATGTTGAACCATATCATTTGCAAGTTTTGAGTGTGATTAAAATTGTTGTTGACAATGCCATGAGCTTTAGAGCTAAACCTTTAGTGGCAATGTGAAAAGAGTATGGGGTCAATTTTACATATACATCTAACTACAATCTCAAGGAAATGGACAAGTTGAGTCCAATAATAAAAACTTGTTAAAGATTATTAGAAGAACCTTGGATCTGAACATAAGGAAATTGGGTGAGCAGTTGAAGTTTGTTGTTTGGGCTGATCAATTACTGCTAAAAGAGATACTAGAAAAAGTCCATTTGAATTAGTGTATAGAACTCAAGCCTGTTGCCCTTTCACATATGCAATTATCCTCATATCGTTAATTCAAAAATAGAAGATCAAGAATATAGTCCATATTATGCTCACATTAACCAGATTGTGGAACTTGATTGAAGAAAGGAGGGCATCCCACAAAGGCATGAAAAGTTAAGAGAAAAATTAAAGAATTTATTTGACAAGAAGGTCGGTCACCAAGAGATTTCAAAGTTGGATATCTTGTGTTGTTATGGGATAGCGAGGCATAAAGATAAGGGAAAACATGGTAAATTTGATGCATTATGGATAGGCCCTTACTCCATTGACCTTTGAATTAATGAACATACCTTCTTTTTGAAAGACTTGGATGGGGAATTTCTTGAAATTCTTATTAATGGCAGGCATTTGAAACATTTACTTTGTTGATTCACTAGAATCAAGGTGAGAATCATTTGTATAGTGTATAGTTCATTATTTTCTTTCTGTTTTTTGTGTTTTTACTCGTTTCGGTCCGTGGTGACCTGGTTTTTCTTGTTTCTCAGTTCATTTTTAGGAGATGGTTCTTGTTTTCTTCTCTGCAAGCTAACTCTTTTGCCCAATGGATATTTTGGCACTTGGTATGTTATTTGGTTCTTGTGGCACTTAAAGGAGTGTCCATCCCAGAGTTGGAGATGATGTTGGTGCTCAAATGAGTCTCACACTTTTTTCATTAAAATCCCTTAGTTGGCAAGGCGTCTATCACATTTTTATCTCCCATGTTGGTGCTTGAAAAGACTTTGTCCTCCATTTTTTTGCCATGATAAGTCCCTTCTGGTTCAAGGATCACTTAAAGATCTATAATGTTTTTCCATTTATCTATCCATCTAAATGAGTCTATAAATTTGTCATAAAACTCAAAGTTGTTCCTTTCCTTCCATTTTTCAATGATCGTGTGTTGTTGTCCCCTGTCATTATTTTCCCAAATACTTTAAGAAACGTGAATGGATGTGGCTCGAAGGATCATGTTTGAACCTTATAACATTTCCAAATTCTCTAACCTTGAATAGAAAATCTTCTCTCGGGCTCAAATGGTGGTTTTCCTACATTTTCACGATTCAACGAGTGAGTTTTCACCATCAAATTTTCATCTCTACATCTCTAGAAATGTGGACCTCTTTGCTGGATGTTTCTACGAGGGCACTCAATAAAAATATATGGCTTGGTTGAACCCAAAAGTTGTCACGTAGAGTATTTCGTTGCTTTTCCCGAATGAGACAAATGTTTCATCATGTAATATGCAGTTTTGGAGGGCCATGGACATGTGGTACACATGCGCTTGTTTAGGGTCTCCACTCTTGGGCACCATATTTAAGTTGTGCCATGAGGACACGTGGAGGGACTACGTATATTTGGGGACCAGCCCTAGAGTTTTATTTCAAATAAATGCCTAGATGACAATTGGAGGCTTTCGCTCACTCTACCCTTTGCTTGAACTTTTTAACGGCCAAAGGAGACTACCTTGGACCACTAGACACATGGAACCTTTTGATGAACCTTCAAATTTTTAACATATTCTACCAACGGGACATGTGTTGAGCCCATGCTTGTTTGGGGTCTCTACTTTTGGGGAACATAAGGAATTTGAATCCCTTTTAAATATACCTAGAATTTTATTTATTCCATGACCTAGAAGGTTCACCAGGAAAAATTATGACTCAAGAAAAATCTTACCATTGCACCAACTAAAGTAAACATGGTTACATCATTTCTATTTGACACGACATATGAACCAAAGAGACAAAATAATTCTATGGAACTATGACTAGGGAACAAGAAGGTAACAACATTGATCAAGCAATGTTATACTATTCTTAGAATTCCTATAATACATTTGTACCACTAATAACAATACGGTGATCAATTTTTTTTTTTCCATGAAAATAAATACAAGGCAAGGTGTCAGTAGTTGTGAAAACATTACTCAACAAAACATAATACTAAGGCAATGATCCTCTTCTAAAATTTACACGGAAACCATTCAAGAGTTGTACAACATAAACAACTTTTGTACAAAATAAATTCATAACCAAGACTAAAGAAACTTTCTACAAGTATTTCCTTCATCTACTTGCAAAAGCCATCTACAACAAATTATTGCTTTGAGTCAATTTGTGAGAACCGAGCAAGATGAGACTACACATAGTAATAATAAGCTAATATCTAACAAAATCATGAAAGGAAACATTATATTTCAAGAACAGGAAATAGATCTCTATCAACTAATTTATTTATTAAGATGAAAAGTAGAGTTTCTACCATGGTGCTTAAGGAAGCCATATGTTTCAAATAAGACTAGTGTTTCTATTCACCAAAAATGTAACAAATGATCACGAAGGTAAAATAATTTAAGAGTTAATAATAACATGTCAAGTGTAAGGGGATTTTAATCATGTAATCATGTGGAATATATGATTGAGATCTTCTAAACTATTTAAGAACAAAACAACATCTTCACCATACTGTCTTAGTAGGAAGTCATAAGCTGTCGATAGCAGCAATGTCCCGAAAGAAACAAATTTTACTCCCAACCAAGTAGGAACATAGCCTTAGGAGTTAGAACAAAAGGACGAGAGTATTGAAATATCAATCATGTAATCATGTGTATTATATGGTTGAAGTCTAATACACCACTAACAATCCAAAATTATCAAGAGACACCAAAAGGACGGAGTTAGGATACTAGATTTCTAAAAATGACAAAAGTTGAACGGACATTCCAAGAGAAACCATGGGATTCAAAATTTAAACATTAAATTTAAGTGTATTAAAATTTTAATCATGTAATCATCTAGATTATATGATTGAAACATAATACATGACCATCCCTCAACATTATTTTCAAAGAGAAGGAAAAATATATACTATTTCGGTCCTAGAATCCAATGAATTCCACAATCATTCGGAAGAGGACATTTCTCTTATAGTTTAGTAACAACAAGCGAGTGTAAAAAAATTTTCCATTAAACAAGTTAGCATTCTAAACATCCATCCAAGTTTTATAACACTATGGATTTACAAACCTCCTCAATAAGTCTATAGTTTTGGTTTAATTAAATGGAATTATCACTTTCTCAACACAAGATCTTTTAAAGTAACCCTCATTAACATAATCAAAACTATTTTTACATATGTATTTACATATATCACTGAAATCATTATCACAAATACACTTTCCATCTCAAAACAACAAGGTATCGATACATAATTAAATGCCCCCAAATGTCATTAACTATCATATCAAATTCCATCATAAACCAACAAGGTATTTAATATATATAATCTAACCAATTTTAAATAGCATCCCTAACATTAAAAAATAAAGTGATATGGATACTAGTATATTCCACCAATAGTCTTTTCGAAATAGAAAAAGACCAAAGTAGTTCTAGTAATAATTGGGTACTAGAAATGTACAAATGTATCTACAAATTTTTGTGATCCAACTAGTCACGGTTCAAGATTTATGAGGATGGTCAAGGTACCTTGTAAGGAAGGCCATTAATGTCTTGGAAAAATTCTGAAGGTCAACGGAATTTTAAGCAAGCCAAGATCTAAATACGATTGTTACGATAGGAAAAAGATATTTTTACAGATAACATACAAAATGCACCACAATAACAGAGATGTATAAATTTAAGTCAAATCAAACTTAGGCTTCCCAACATTTCATCTAGATACAAGAAAGAGTAAAATGCCCACCATTTTACACAGGAAATACTTATTGTCATACCATAAAATTCGAGGGATAAGGATAATGATATACATCCATGCGTCTAAACCCATCTTAGAGTTTTAAGGAAACAATTTCATAGGAGGAAGATCTCCCGAAAGGAAGCATTCATAGCACCAGAAGACCAAAATGAGAGACAAGTCGGGAAGCTAAATGGAAATCCCAGACATAAGAAAAACCCACAAAAAAATACAAGAGAAATACCAATCCCAAGAAAAAAATGTTCTATTTCATAATATTTTTAAATCTTTGCAACTATAGTAATGGGTAGGTTTAAGTTTTCCAGCTTCAACAAGTCACATAGACACCTCACAGACACTGATGTAACACTCCCGAGGTCAGATTTCTATTTCTATATATATGTTGGGTGCTAAAATTCCATTCCCATTTATGTTTAGCATAGGAAGATAGCTCCATTTCACATGTGGCATATGTCTAAAAGAACTTTGGTCACAAGGGTTACAATGACCGCAGTATATACACAAAAGGGGTTCATTGAAAATGCCCAAGAAACTACAAATGCATGTGATTGGAATGAGTAAAGCTGGACCTCCACAATCTTACAAATATCCGCCAACAATGCGTCAAGATGGGATGCTAGATTAGGATAGGGAATTCCATCAAATCACAAAGGAAATGTTATATCTCGAAAGTGCACCTTGTAAAGAGATGGCTACGGAGTTTTCTAAGCTTGCAAAATTTATCTCTCTCTTTTACGATACAATGGAAACACCTCAGTCAGTAGGTATACCTATTTTGGGGTAATTCTCTCGCTATTAAGGTTGGTTCCTTATTGATGTATATTAAACTAATTTTCGGGGTATGAGGATAAAATAAGACTGTAAAAATAAAGAATTAAAAATGAGGTGATACACCAAAATTGTATGAGGTATTTGACTGAGTACATGCATAATTGATATGAGAATGAATTCTTGATGCACAATCCAACAATTTTCTATAAAATATTAAATTCAAACACTTTAATGTATTGAAGGAATGTTTTACAAGAGCACTATTAAGTTATACTTGCACATTAATATCATGTACAAATTACTGAATTTACAATAGGGTAAGATGATTAATCAAGGAATTCATCATTCAAAAGGATTAGTAAAACATACAAAAGACTGTAAATAATTGGAAAGGCAGAATAAACTTCTCAATGAGAGGAAAACTTTAAAAAGCGAGTCAAGTACTCTGTATCTAAAAATCCTCCTCTTATGCTTTGCCAAGGCACAAAATATATAGAAAAATTATCCTTCCACCATTCCTAAAAATAGAACGATATTGTACTCACCCATCCATCCTATTTTTATCATTTATCTGTTAATAAATAAAGGATTATAAATAAGGAAGTTAATACAACGAGGGAATAATAGCCTTGGTTACAACTCAAGTAAAACTATAGTTGACTGTTCTATTTTTAATAAAGTTGGGTGAATAACTCTCCTAAGAATAAACCTTGCTTGATGAGAAAGCCTTCTCTAATGCATGCAATCTTTGTCTTCTTACATGATGTTACATTTGTAATTTTAACCCACTTTCCCCCTTGGAAGCACATGCAAAAATTATATTACTCGTGTGAGAAAAATAAATTCCATTATTCAGCAATACTTGGCAAAGATATTCACCCATGTATTCCATCATGATGAGGAACACCTTTGGTTCTTATGTCGGCATTTTTTTCTTCTTATACTCACATGGAATTGAGTTCGTGCAAATGGAAATAATTTATTTTTATTCGGATCCCATGTGCATTAAAGAAGATGAAGCCCCAAGATAATTCCTAATCTCCATGGAGGATTTTGTGGGGGAATTTCACTAGAAGAGTCATAGCACACAAGATATTGAGTGTTGGTTATTTGTGGAAAACTCTCTTCACGGATACAAGTTTGTTGGTTAGAAGATGTGAGAGTTGTCAACAATTTTCTAGAAGACTGAAAACTTCGGGATTCATTCCTTTGCATTCAGTATCAATTAAAGCACCATTCAAGCAATGCAGAATGTATTTCATTGCTGATATTTTAGACCCTTCAAGTGCTGGCCATAAGTGATTTCTTTTAGCCATTGATTACTTCATTAAGTGGTTGGAGGAAATACTCACCGGAGAGAAACACACAAAATTGTAATGGACTTCATGTGAACCATATCATCTGTAAGTTTGGATTGCCAGTTAAAATTGTTGTTGACAATGCCATGAGCTTCAAAGCTAAACCTTTAGTGGCAATGTGGAAAGAGTATGGGATCAATTTTACATATACTTCTAACTAAAATCCCCAAGGAAATGGACAAGCTGATTCCAATAATAAAATCTTGCTCAAGATTATTAGAAGAACCTTGGAACTGAACATAAGGAAATGGGGTGAGCAGTTGAAGTTTGTTGTTTGGGCTGATCGAATTATGTCTAAAAGAGCTACTGGAAAAATTCCATTTGAATTGATGTATGGAACTCAAGCCCTATTACCCCTGCATATGTAATTATCCTCATATCAGTTCATTCAAAGACTAAAAGATCAAGAAGTTATTCCATATGACGCTCACATTAACCAGATTGTTGAACTTGCTGAAGAAAGGAGGGCATCCCACCAAAGGCATGTAAAGTTCAGAGAAAAATTGAAGAATTTTTTTGACAAGAAGGTCACTCCAAGTTATTTCAACATTTGATATCTTGTGCTATTATGGGATAGTAGGCATGAATATAAGGGAAAGCATGATAAACTTGATGCATTATGGATGGGCCCTTACTCCATTGACACTCAAATTGGTGAATATACCTTCTTGTTGAAAGACTTGGATGGGGAATTTCTTGAATTTCCTGTTAATGGAAGGCATTTGAAACATTTCCTTGATTGAGTCCCTAGAATCAAGGTGAGAATCATTTGTACAATGTATAGTTCATTGGTTTCTTTCTGTCTTTTGTGTTTTTGCTCATTCTAGTCTTTGGTAAGTTGGTTTTGCTAGTTTCTCGGTTCATTTTTAGGAGATGGTTGTGGTTTTCTTCTCTGCAAGGTAACTCTTTTTCCCAATGGATATTTTTGGCACTTGGTATGTTATTTGGTTCTTGTGGCACTCATAGGGAGTTCCCATCCTCGAGTTGAAGTTGATGTTGTTGCTCAAATTAGTCTCGCCCCATTTGTCATTAAACTCCCTTAGTTGGTGGCCTTTTTCACATTTTTTATCTCCCCGTGTTGGTACTTGAAAAGACTCTTTCCTTCATTTGATTGCCATAATCAGTCCCTTCCTGGGTCGAGGATCACTTAAAGATCCAGAATTGGTTTTTTGTTTCTTTGTCCATCTGAAGGAGTCTGTAAATTGGGTGTAAAACTTAGGTTGTTCCTTTCCTTCCATTTTCGTAGTTGTGTGTTGTTGTCCCTATCATTTTCTTCCCAAATACCTTAAGAAACGTGAATAGATGTAGCTCAAAGGATCTTTTTGAACCTCATAACATTTCCAAATTCTCTATCTTTGAAGAAAACATCATCTGTGCTCAAATGGTGGTTCTCCTACATTTTTACGTTTCGACGGGTGAGTTTTCCCCGTCAAATTTTCATCTCGCATCTCTGGAAATGTTTCCCTCTTTGCTTCGATGTGGCTCAGTGGGGCACTCAATAAAAATATATGGCTCTCTTCAACTCAAAAATTGTCCACGTGGATGATTCTACCTTTTCCCAAACATAGAAAAAAATTTCACATAGCTTGGTACGGTTTTGGAGGGCCATGGACATGTGGTGAACCCACACTTGTTTAGGGTCTCCACTCTTGGGCACCTCTTAAAGTTCCACCATGAGGACACGTGGAGGGACCGCACATGTTTAGGGATCGGCCCTGAGTCTTATTTTGAAGAAGCGCCAGGAGGACACTTAGAGGCTTCCGCTCACTTTACTCTTTGCTCAAACCTTTTAACAGCCAAAGGAGATTGCCTCGGACCCTAGACACATGGTGCCTTTTGCTAAACCTTCAACTTTTAATAGATTCTTCCAGACTGGGACACATGTTGAGCCCGTGCTTGTTTGGGGTCTCTACTTTTGGGGACCATCTCAAGATGCATCATTAAGACACGTGGTAGTTTGAAAAGTCAAAAGGTGGGGAGGTGGGCCATTAGAGGTAACTTGGATTTTTACCTCTTATTATCAAGAAGATTAAAGTAATCAAAATGACCTACAAGACCGATAGATAATACTCAAATTTACCTTGAAAAGTCAACGGAGGAGGTGTGGACTTCCGGAGGAAATTTGGAAAATTTTCCTTTTGTGAAAAAAGGGGTTAAAGTGTAAAAAGGAAGTGTGGTTCCATTAGGACCCACATTGGGACATGTGTTAAGCTCATTTTTAAAGGCAGATGGGTGGAGAAAAATGAGAAATTTTGCATTTTTTCCCAAAAGTTGTAAAAGGTAAAAGGAACCCCCAAGCCCATTTTAACTCAGATCTCCCACGTGGATGGTCCAAATTCAAAAGGGAAATCGACGGCAACTATGCATTTGTATATGATTTTCTACCATTTTTTCTCCAAATCTCCTAGAGATGTGAGTTTTTATGATTTCTTGATGTCTCCTACATGCCAAATGAAGAGGAGAATTAATTTGATATCTTGATTTGGTGGGTAAGATCTGAAAACATCTTTTACAATTAAGATTTGATCTAACTATTGAATTCAATCTGATTCTCCAATCTTTTCTTCCTTGGCACAAAAAAACTACATACGATAGATTAGAGGAGGAAGTAGTTGACGCTTGAGATGAAGATTGATTTACCAGATGAAAGATTTGAATGCTAGAAATATTTGAAGAGATTTGTTCTCTGAGCACTTGACAACTTTTTTGCAAATCTGATTCTAGGAATCACGATCAAAATCATAACAAGAAATGGTGTTTTGAATGTTTTTTTGTTTTGGGGGAAAAACTCTATTGTAGATTAAATTTTATAAATTACATGAATTTTCATGTAAATCGTTGGAGTGTTAGAGATCGGGAGTGAATTCCTAAGAGAAAAGTTTGATAGAGCCCATCTTTCTGAGAAACCATCTAAGAAACTTGTTTATTTATTTTGTGTTAAATTTGATCATGTCAAGGTGGTTGTAAGTGTACAACCATTGACAAGCTATGAGATTGTTCTAGAAACTTACCCCTCGCTAATGAATTCAATCAAATTTGAAATAATTTGTGTTGCTTTTGTTAAGAATTGTGTCTCTTTCATTTCGAATGTCTCGCAAATAGTTTTTATTGTTCCCATTACAATCTTACATTGAAATCTTTGTGAATCACACAAGATATTTCATTCGATAGTGAAATAAACAAATTTAAAATCACTTTACTCCTAGCATGATGATAAGATTGTAAATAACTTTACAAGGACAGACATCTCCATCTCCTCATCAAATAACAAGATACAAAAGGGTCCTCTAACCCTTTTTTAAAGGCATAACCATAAATTAGTGAGGATAGATCAAATCCTATTGAGAATGCTATCCATTTCTCCACATCTCAGTGACAAAGAGCAAGCTGCATTTCTTCCCCGGCTACAAAATGACACACAACATGATCTACTTTTCTCTAAACTTCTGTTAGATCTACGATGCTTTGCTCAACTTCCGAGGGAGAATCAATTTGGGTACCAACATGGGAAATTACATTATTCTCCCTTTAGAAAGCATCATCATCAATGCGACATAACACTGATGAAAAAAAAGGGAATAAGCAACAAAGGATGGATAAGGAAAAATATTCTTCCTATGGTTAAAATTTATTGTCATTAAAGCATTACCACCGGGTAGACTTAGAGAATTGAGCAGATTAGATAAATTTCAAAGTTCTATGAAGATTTCCAGTTTTCTCTTACTTCATTATTTAATTAATCTCTTTTCCTTTTCATTATTCCTAATTTAAGTCCTTAATATTTCATTGTTGTAAATTTTTAGTTTATTCATTCTTGTTGGTGCCCAACAAGCAACCACTATCACACCACCCTAAAAAATAGGTCATAGACAACACTAATGATTTAAAGACATAATTTTACATACTTTCATGATGGTACCACACCACAAGACCTTAACCAAATTATGGAAGAGAACAGGAATATTCCACATAACATATTACTTGTCACACATCTATGACCGACATATAATACTCAAAGAAAAGTGTAATACAACAACCATAAATTTACACAATTCCACAAATGAAAATTTCACATAACATAGAATAATAGCTGCATATACATAGTGTTAACAATGGCATCAAAGCCATATCCACAACATCAAAAACATATCCAACTAACATGAGTAACACATACATCATAACACCACTCCCAAAGCATCACAACAACTCAACATATCTCCCGAAGCATCAATCACACACAAAAATATCTTATGCCTCCCTCAAGTCTCTTATGCCTCCTTCAAGTCTCTTATGCTCCTCAAATCTCTTATGCCTCCCTCAAGTAGTAATAAATAACTTAAATTTCCCTTTTCGCTCCCCAAAGTGGTCAGTTTCCATATGGCCCTAGGCACATAGAGTCCAGAAACCCCTAACCAAAATGACATAATAACTCATGGTTTAGAAACCCGCTAGTTATTTGTAACTCCTTGGCGTGAACCACAATACAACAAAGTGGGTCCAACCATTCCATGGTGCATACCATTAGTCTATTCCATACATCACAACGATCGAAAAAGCATAGCAATCTAATTCCAATGCCAAGTGGCAAGGTACAAGCCTTGCGTTAGGCTGGAATTTTTTTTAATTTAAAGAAGATCCAAATACAAGCAAAAAAAAGGTGAAATAGCCATAATTAATGCAAAAATCTACATGCTAGTACCACAAACAAATGAAATGCCCAAAATATAAAACATACCAATCAAGAAAACTGGTATTCCTTTCAAAAATTAAATAAAAAGTTCAATTTACAAATAAAATACATATATAAGAATAACACATTACGATGACTATGTGGCCTTATCTGGCCACGAAGGGTGTACTCAATGAATTTCTAGCACTTAGAACATTGAGCCTTAGCTTTTAAAAATAACATATCAATAATACAACTGTCATCATCTCTATCTGAATCATCTCGCCACCACTTCAACAAGGCTAAACATAGTCATAGCTTCACTTAGGTTGAATCCATACAACCACAAGGAGAGAGAGAAGAAACATAGGTTTTCATCTACCGAATCAAAGGCTGGCCCGAGTTATTGGCCCATGGTACACAATTCCTCACTCCAAACATGCACTTTTACCGATTTCCTTAGGATCGGTTAGTGTAAGGTTCACGACATAACACATGCACATTACTAACACAATGGTGGTTCATGCACATTAACCATAGTGCCTTTGCATGGTACATAAATAGGGTAAATCACATACATAACATTCACAGTTTACAACACACCACATTACCACATGCTACACCCAAAGTGCAATCACTTTATGATAGGGATCATATACTCACCATATGTCCCTAAATCATGACATAAATCATTACATATTACATAAGTTATAATTATGATGAGAACAATTACAATCATATAGTCAATTGTAATACAACAAGGTGATATACACATTTCTTCACAACATGATGATGACAACACTAAGCAATCTAGTTCACTATACACCAACCTTGACATACTACACATCATCACAACTACACATCATGATGCCAAAAGACTCCAACAATCCATAATCAACAATAACATTCCTTTCACACACACAAAAAGATGGTACATCACACTCGATTCTCATTGAATTCATGAAAAGGAGAAATAATACTCTCATCTCCAACACATCAACATGCCAACAACTACGCACTAAGTGACATACACAACATGTGTGCTAACAATATCACAATTACGACATATCTACAATCACACTTAAATCAAATTACTCTTCCAATCATGTCCACCACCACCATGGAACATCATCACCACTCCAATCCATTCCAGAGGTTTGAGAGCATGAACCTTCATTTGATACCAAGTATGACACCCACATAAATAGACACACGAATAACATGGAAAATTTTGGTAAAAATTATTTTCTAAAGTTTAAACGACACCACAAGTGATCACAATGGCTGACACAAACTCTTGATCGGATTGATACAACATTAACCACCAAGGTACATGGGGATCTATGACACCCGACATGGAACCGATCTCTTCCCATTTCAACAAGACACTACATACGAGAAAAACAATAGAACAAACTTATGGTTAGGGACATCCCATCATGGAAGTCTTTTCAAGTTTTCTTATTAACTAAAACATATTTGAATTCTTAACTTCAGTTATATAATATTCATGTAATGATTCACAAAATTCTTCTATGAAGCTAGATTTCTTCCATTTATATCGTTGAATAATTCACTGAAGATAAAATTTCTAGAAATAGGGTCATCTCTAAAATGTCACCAACTCACATGATTTGTTAAATTAAAAAAAGAGGTTTTCCAATTAACAAAAGGTTATTTATCCATACACAAGATAATGAATCTTGTTTCACACCTCGATTGCACCAAGTGACAAGAACAAGCTCAATTTGAGGGAAGGTACCTTTTTAGGTTCGGAAAAATAATCTTCTTGAGCAAGGATCAAATTTTTGACATTTCTTAAGAAATATTACAATGCACCAAGGCAAGGGTTAAGAAAAAAATTAAAAAAGAATTCATCTTCATGGTCTCATTGGTTATTAACCAGTCTTTTATTGATGATAATAATTTATCCAGAATGGTTAAAATTTTCACTTAGGCTTCACTTGACGAGTTTGACAAAAGTATACAAATTACGTTTCAAATGGGTGAGATAGATTGAATGGTTTCTTAATAAATTTCCTCCTACTTATTATAACCTTATTATCTTCAAAAATATAATCATTGATTTCACCTTAAGATTGTTTAAGGACTCACCACAATAAGCATAAATTTTATTAGTTAAGCTTCGGGGTACCAAGGTGTATATATGTATGTATGTATGTATGTATGTATGTATGTATGTATGTATATATGTATGTATATATATATATATATATATATATATTATAAACTTTTATAAGGAATTTGAATCCCTTATAAATATACCTAGAATTTTATTGATGCCATGACCTAGAAGGTTCTCTAGGAAAAATTATGACTCAAGAAAAATCTTACCATTACACCAACTTAACTAAACATGGTTACACCATTTCTATACGATACACGACACATACGAACCAAAGAGACAAAACAATTCTATGGGCGTGAATAGGGAACAAGTAGGTAAGAACATTGATCAAGCAATATTATATTATTCTTAGAGTTCCTATAATACATTTGTACCACTCATAACAATACGTTGATCAATTTTTTACTTTCCACTATATTAAATAAAAGTCAAGGTTTTAGTAGTTGTGACAACATTACTCAACAAAACATAATATTAAGGCATTGATCCTCTTCTAAATTTTCCATGGAACCCATTCAAGAGTTTTACAACAGAAAAAACATTTGTACAAAATAACTCTATAACCAAGACTAAAGAAAATTTCTACAAGTCTTTCCTCCTCTACTCGTAAAACCAATCTGCAACAAATTATTAACCCGAGTCATTTTGTGAGAAATGAGCAAGATGAGACTACACGTAGTAACAATAATATACTATCTAACAATATCATGAAAGGAAACATTATATTTCAGGAAAAGGAAATAGAGCTCTATCAACTAATTTACTTATTAAGACAAAAAAGTAGATTTTCTACCATTTCGCTAAGAAGGAATCCATATGTTTCAAATAATACTATTCTTTCTATTTAACAAAAATGTAACATACAATCATGAAGGTAAAATACTTTAAGAGTTAAGAATAATATGTCTAGTGTAAGGGGTTTTTAATCATGCAATCATGTGGTATATAGGATTGAAATCTTCTTACTTAACTATTTAAGAAAAAAATAACATCTTCACCATATTGTCTTAGTAGAAAGTCATAAGTTGTCAATAGTAGTAATCTCCCGAAAGCAACAAATTTTTACTCCCAACCAAGTAGGAACATAGCCTTCGAGTTAGAATAAAAGGACGAGAGTATTGAAATCTCAATCATGTAATCATGTGTATTATATGATTGAATTCTAATAGACCACTAGCAATCCAAAATTATCAAGGGACACCAAAAGGAAAACCTATGATACTAGATTTCTAAAAATGAAAAAAATTGAACAGTCAATCCAAGAGGAACCACAGGATTCCAAATTTAAATATTAAAGTTAAGTGTATTAAAATTTCAATCATGTAATCATATAGATAATATGATTGAAATGTAATATACGACCATCACTCAACATTATTTTCAAAGAGAAGGATAAATATATACTATTTTGGTCCTAGACTCCAAGGAATTCCATAATCATTCGAGAAGAGGCCATTTCTCTTATAGGTTAGTAACAACAAGCAAGTGTAGAAAATATTTTTTGTAAAACAAGTTACCATTTTAAACATTAATCCATGTTTTACATCACTATGGATTTACAAACCTCCTCCATAATTCTATAGTTTTCGATTTAATTAAATGTACTTATCACTTTCTCAACACAAGATCTTTTAAAGTAACCCTCGTTAACATAATCAAAACTGTTTCTACATATGTATTTACATAAATCACTAAAACCGTTATCATAAATACAATTTCCATCTCAAACAACAAGGTTTCGATACATAATTAAATGCCGCAAAATATCATTAACTATCATATCAAATTACATCATAAACCAACAAGGTATTTAGTATATATATAATCGATCAATTCTCAATAACATCCCTAAATTTAAAAAATAATGTGATATGGATACTAGTATATGCCACCAAAATTCTTTCCGAAAGAAAAAGGCCAAAGTAGTATTTGACTACTACAAATGTTAAAATGTATCTACAAATTTTTGTGATCCAAGTAGTTAGTGTTCAAGATTTATAAGGATGGTCAAGGTACTTGTAAGGATGACCATTAATGTCTTGGAACAATTATGAAGGTCAACGAGAATTTAAAGTAAGCCAAGATCTAAATATGATTGTTACGATAATAAAAGATATTTTTTACAGATAACAGAAAAAAATGCATCACAAGAATAGAGAGGTATAAATTTAAACAAAACCAAACTTAGGCTTCCCAACATTTCTTCTAGATACGGAAAGACTAAAATACCCAACATTATACACAGGGAAATCCTTATCATCATATGATAAAATTCAAGGAGAAGGAGAATTATATACATCCCTAAGCATCTTAACCCATCATAGAGTTTTAAGGCAACAATTTCATAGGAGGAAGATCTCCCAAAAAGGAAACATTCATAGCACCCAAAAGACCAAAACTAGAGACAAATTAGCAAGCCAATTGGAAATCCGAGACATAAGAAAAATCCCAAAAAAAACACCAAAGACATACCAATCTTAGGAAAGAAAATGTTCTATTTCATAATATTATTAAATATTAGAATTTATAATAATAGGTAGGTTTATCTTGGCTAGTTTCCATCTTCAAAAGTCACATGTAGACACCTCACAGGACTTAAGGTAACATTCTTGAGGTCAAATTTCTCTATCTATATATATGTTGGATGCTAAATCTCCATTCCCATTCATGTTTAGTACATGGCAAGGAGTTCCATTTCACAAGTGGCATATGCCCGAAAGAACTCTAGTCACAAGGGCTGCAATTACTGCAATATATACACAAAATGGGTTTATTGAAAATCCCCAAGAAACTACAAATTCATGTGATTGATAGGAGTAAAGCAAGATCTTGACAACATTGAAAAAATTCTCCAAGGATGCGTCAAAATTGGATTCTAGAGATAGGGACATCCATCGAATTACAAATGAAATGTTTTCTCTCAAAAGTCTGCATGTGTTTAAAGCTTGCAAAATTTATCTCTCTTTTCAGATACAATGGAAACACCTCGGGTATGTGGTTATACCTATTTTGTATGAGTCTCGATATTAAGGTTGGTTCCTTATTGATGTATCTCAAACTAATTTTTCGGGGTATGAGGGTAAAATAAGACAAAGAAAAAGAAAGGATTAAAAATGAGGTGATACACCAAAATTTTATGAGGTATTTGACGAGTACATGTGCAATTGATACGAGAATGAATTTTTGATGCACAAACCAAGAATTTTCTGCAGAATATTAAAGGCAAACACTTTGATGTATCAAGGAAAGTATCACAACAACACTATTAAGTTATACATGCACATTAATATCATGTAGAAATTATTGAATTTACAATTGGGTGAGATGATAAATCAGAGAATTCATCATTTACAAGCATTAATAAAACATACACAAGAATGCAAATAATTAGAAAGATAGAATAAACTTCTCAATCAGAGGGAAAACTGACAAAAACTGCTTTAGCACTCATGTATCTAAAAATCCTACTCTTGTGCTTTGACAAGGCACACAATATATAGTGAAAAACATCCCCCACCCTTCCTAAAAATAGATTGAAATTGTACTCACCCATGCATCCTATTATTTATCCTTTATCTATTAATAAATAAAGGAATAAAAATAAGGAAGTTAACACATTGAGGCATTAATAGCCTTGGTTAGAACTCACCAAACTACGGTTGACCTGCTCTATTTTTGATAAAGTTCGGTAAATACTCGCTAAGAATAAAACTTGCTTGATGAGAAATCCTTCTCCAATGCATGCAATCTTTGTCTTCTTGGTTGATGTTACATATACGATTTTGACCCACTTTCTTCCTTGGACGCACATGTAAAATTTATCTCCCTCTGTGTGAGCAAAATAAATTCCATTAATCTTCAATACTTGGCAAAATTATTCACCCATGTATTCCATCATTGCGGGGAACACCTTTGGTTCTAATGTCGACATTTTTGTCTTCTTGTGGTCACATTTAATTGATTTGTGTGCAAATGGAAATAATGTCTTTTTCTTTAGCTCCCATGTGGGAACAACGTTTCCAAGAGTTTGACGTATATTTTGGAAATTTTAAGGTAAGGAATCCCTTGGTATTATTAGTCCCCTTTTGACTTGGTAATTTGGCGTACATGATTTTTAATGACACCTTGGCACATATTATTATCACTCCACCATTTTTGAACATTGATATCATCTATAACAATGCTTCACCTTTTCAGCAATCATTGGTTTTCGGTTTTGATTTTTTCTTTTATAAGGGTTTTATACCTTAGAAAAGGTCATAAACAATTATTTGGTTTATTATGGGGCTGGTCCCTTTTTCATGGTGGCTTGACACTTTGTGATATTTTCTCGGTGATAATACAACCCTAAAGTAACTCGTGGTGAGTTAGGGTTTCTTGATTATGTAACACATTTTGACTTAGTATAACTCTTGATGGGTTTGTTTTACTTGAATAGTTAGATGGTAAAAACAACAAAATGAACATTGGAACCCTAGTTATTCTGCATAATCACTTTGATCTCTCTACGAGCTAGCGAAGCTATGTCAAAATTTTCTTCTACAGCCATGATTTATATCTCATGTTCACTCTGTAACTTCTTCCGAAAGTATATTTGGGTTGTGTATTATTCTTTCGTTTTATTTAGGGAAGAAGACCGTCATGGATATTTCTTTGAGCTTCTACGAGCTTCTGATTTTATGCCTCTGCTTGATATCTTTGAGACCTTGTTGATTTACGATCCTCGTTGTTGGAGAAATGAGAAACGTGGCCACCATGATTTCTTCTATCAAGCTCTCAGGCTCCCTCCATGTGCTATTTTGGCTTGTTTTCTTGTCTTATCGAACCACTGTGCTCTTTGATATTTAAGGGACTCTATGATATTCAAAATATTGTTTTAGGAGCTTTCTGGGTAGATGAGTATTTATTCCTAAGATTTTTTTACTTTGCATTTTTTGGATGGAATTGACCTCTAAGCTAGAAAATTATCCAGGGTATTCGTCATTTCACCTTGTGCTCCTTCTAATGGTGATAAATGATTAAAAAAATGGTAAGTTCTAGATATATTTCCATTTTCCTTAATCTGTGTTTTACATTATTTTGTACGTATTGTTCCTGAGAAGTGTTGCGATGATTTTATGTTCATCAATATTTATGTTTTTCTTGTTACTAGGCAAAGTGAAATATTGCATTTATTTGTATTTACCTTGAATATAGATTCAAAGCTTTGTTTCTTTTGGTTTTCTAAACATTCGAGCTCTATGGTTTTTAGATTTGCACATTTTCAAATATGGGTATTCGGATTTTTGAGGAGGGTATTTTCTTTTGCTATGGCTGCCCATGTTTCTACTAATTTAGGATCAAATTTTCCTGCTCGTAGTGATTTTTCATGATTCCATGGTACTGTGGGTTTGTCTGAGCAAAATCTTTCTGGGTCTGTATTGTCTCTAATTTTGATGTATGTTTCTGACACTCTCTCATATATTCTAGATCTATGTGTGTATACTAGAGCTTGATTCGCTGGATTTGTGGCCATTATTGCAATGTTGATCTCTATTTCTTCTATTGCTTGAAGCTGAAGATGCTTTGCCTTGCTTCAGATCTATAAATTTCCTTACGAGGGTTTTTCTAAAATGAGTTTTTCTGAAAAATAAAATATGTATTTTCTTTATTTCATTAATGTTTGAACTATGCTGGAAATTATATTTCTGATACTTGAGGCCTACATTGTGATGTTTTTAGAATTCGTATTCATATGTTCACACCAAAATAACCACAACATACTTGATTCCTCCATGTGTAATGATGGGAATCTCTATTTGATTTAACCTTGTGTGATGAATGCTTGAATGTAATTTATTTCTTCTTATTGTTGGCATACTGCATCTCAAAATAATAGCCTTTGTACTAATTAATAGATCTAATCTAATGGCAATGGTAACCTAAGGAGCACGGCTTGGAAATGTGCTTGTAAATCTATACTTTGAAGCTTTTAACTTTTGTTGTAACTTTTCAAGATGGCTTGTTCTTATTTATATTCAACATTGCTTCAAAATTTGTATTGATGGTTGGTAGGCAATGATGCCTTGAGCTGTAATTCAAATCAATTTATGTACCCTTTTGATGTATCATGTGTTATAATTTAAGGTCTCTTCATCACTCTAAAAATAATGAAGTGTTGTTCCTCATAAATTAACTCTTTAATACTGAAAATGATATTTTCTAATACTCCTATAGGATTCTGTTTGATTTGGAATTCTTGGCATGCATAGAAATAAGTATATTAGAATCTTTATCTGAAACAAGTCCAAAAATGCAGTATTCAAAGCATTCTCGAACTTCATTTTATAACTAAATTATTATTTTGTTGATATTGTAGCTCTTATGGAACTAAGAAAATGTATGCTCATCAATATTGCATTCTATATTGTAGATTCTACCCTATCCATTGGGTTGTACTTTAATCACTTGTGTACTTGGACTCATGACTTATCTTCACCTAGCTATTTGACCTAAAATGTTTCCAAGCATTTCTATGAGTGCATAAGCAACTCCTCCAAAATTAGAATACTTAGATGAATCTTTGGAGCTTGATCAGTAAATATTCTCATCCTTTCTATAGATTTAATTCTTGAGATGTGGTAAATTCACTTTATTGTGCAAAAAAACAAAGAAATTGTATCTTGTGTTTTCTTGATCAACACATGTAGTTGAATTTTACCTTTTATACTTCACTAGCTGAATCTTTGCAAGATTGAAATCTACTTTCCTTCTGTTCAACCTGTACTTTGATTCCATACATCATTTCTATTGCTGCAACATGATTTTTAGTTCTTCATGCATTCAAACTATACTGTGACCTTATTTCTATGCATTGTTTAATTCCTCTATACTTGATCATCGATTGATTTCATTTATGCTTTCTAAAAATGACGACCTTCTTATGAATTATTTACTATGCTAATTTCAAGTTCATTTGTTGAAAGTGCATCTACCGAAGTCGTGTGAATACACCAAGAATGGAAATAGATGCTTTGACAATCATTCATTTTTTCTTTTTAGGTACAACACCAGTAGTTGGAAAAGTGGTGAAGAGGGAGCAGCGAGGACAACAACTCACACCAGAATCATGGGAATCTAGGAAATGATGGATTCCATCCTTTCTTTGTTCACAAATTTACGTATATGTACTTTCATTGATTGCACTTGTTATCAGAGTTTCTCCCACGGCTTGTGTGGGTTTACTATACTATTATTCCTCATGAATAAATGAACTATTTTCATGTAATGAGATGTATATCTTTTCTTTTTGTACTCTTCATTTGTATGGATAATAAATGAACTTATACAACTCATAACACTTAATTAATCCACATAATCATAGAAATAAATAAAATCAAGTTTACCTTTTTGATGCTCATCGAGAATGAAAACTTCTTATAACACTCCACCTTTCCATGCTTCAAAACTGCAACTGAGACTACTGCTTCAGAATGTAAAACCTTGCATATGTCATCTATCCCGCCTTCACCAAGACTTTACAGCAGTATTCCCGGGCTTTTGCACTATATATACGAAGGTGATACACTGGAGAGGCGGTATACACGCAGTGTTGCCTTCAGGGCAACACTTTAAGCTTCCAATTTCATGAATGACATTCTAATTTTTTCCAAAAATAAGAAATTAAAATTTAATCCCTTTCTAGGATGCCTGATCAAAAAAATCCAAAACTTGTAACCCAGCCAATCTAAGAAACTTAAAAGTTTTGAGTTGACCTTTTCTCACAGGGTGCAAAATATGTCAACATTTGTGGTGATCCTGCAAGGGGAAAGCTTCCGATAACATTTAGACCAATTCCTTTTTCTTGTCGATTGGGAATGGAGACCAAAACATGTAACAAAAAAACCTCTCAAAAATAAACTAAATTTGGGAATGATTTGGTAAACCAGATCACGTGCATGCATGCACTTTATTGAATTGAAAAAATATTACAAAGTGTAGGAACTACACTTATTGAAAGGGAAATCCTTCTCTACCTTACTCTAACTAGTAGTAACTAAAAATAAACAATACCTAAAACAGAGCGGTGAAAAGTAGCTCCCTTTCTCCAAAACCAAGGCCATGAATTCAGCTCTAGAAACCAGCAAAGTGACAAAGATGAAAATAAGATATGTACCTTTATTTCACTCATCGATCAGTATAAGAGTTGGAAAGCATCTCTATTTGATCGTAATTTGTTCGACTTGATTTGAGGCTTTATATTGAGAATAGATAACTCACTTTTGTGCTCCAAGACAAGCATGAAATCTAGCAATGTTGTAACTAGGTTAGTATAAGCCAAATGTCGAATATGAAAAGTCCTTCTAATAGCGAATGCGTTGACTATTTTGATCTGATCTAAATCAAGAATATCATTTTCAACCATGAGCTCTTTCGAAGCTGTTCTTGAGGCTACTTTATGTCCTGCAACTATTCTATGACTATTGTAATTGATCTTTAAATAATTCTATCAAATGATTCTACATTTCTCTTATCCTCCATGTAGTCTAAATATTCAATTTCATCCTCTTTTTCTTCATAGGAAGCATCTAGATACATAGTACGGTTGAAAAATTGAAGATCATCTTCTTCATCTTCATAAGTACTTATATGAAGTTGTTGTTCTGTATCATCTTTTAGTACATTTTGAAACTAATCTCAACATATTTCAGGTTCTTCTAACTATCGTATCACAAGTAGTCTTTCAACTCACTCATTTTGATTTGACATAAAATTTGTAAGATCAAAATTGTCTCATTTTTCTACATAAGATCTTATTTGAGCAGCATGTTGTTCTGAGACATTTTTCTCCCAAAATGGTTCTTCCAAGAGGGGATAATAAAGATTTGTATTTAATAGCACTTCTTTCTCTTTTTCAAGTACAAGAGGGACCTTGGAAATCAAAGGTTCTTTAAATGTTGAAATTGAAAAATCAGTGAGTTCTATAGGTTGTTCTTCACCTATGTAGTTTTCCAAATCTAATATGAAATCAGCCTCTTTAGGTTGTAAATCTGAAGCATAATTTCTTTGAATCTCAACCTCTTATTTATTCACAATTTATCTATCCTCTTTTGATATGGTTGTAAGCTGCGTGAGTATGGTGCCCTCATGCACACTACACTCAAAATATGTAGATTGTTGATCATCTTCCAACTTCTCTTGATCTGCTGGAAAAATAGATTGTACCTTTTGCATGGTTTCTTTTTCCAATTCTGGAATAAAATAAAATTGAAACTTTGACACCCATCCATGTAAATTCTGCAAAAATTCCAGCCTATTATTGAATTTTATTGGTTGTCCCTCCTGCTTGATATTATGATTCTCTCTTTCCTGGACTAGAAGTACGGGTAAAGGAGGAGTGGGCTTAGTTTCAGCTTTAAGTGGAAAATTTTGGACAAGAGGTGGGGTGTGATGTTTGTATCTAGAACAGCACCTGAACACTAACTTGGATAATTAATTTTTACTTCAGTATATGATTATGGGGTGAAAAAAGTAGGAATTACAGCAACTTGATAATTAGAAAACTAGGGAGTAGAATGCATTGGCTGGCAAGAGCATATATAGGAACTAGATTTTGACAGGGAGGTAAGTGGTAACATCCCATTGACATCGTTCCTTATCTTGACACCTATCATTCTTCATTTCTTTTGATTTTTCAATTTGTTCCTTGATAGTCAAATATTGTTGCTTCAAACTATTAACCTTGATTATAAGATCTTATTGTTGTAAATAATCAACATAACCCTCTGTATAACCCTAATATTGAACATAATAACCCTCATATTGATAATCATTTTGATAAACATGGTTTGGGTTATAAGGATATTCATTATTATAGGGTTATTAAATTGATCTCAAGGAGAAGGTGGATAAAAGGAATGCTGGTTTGGAGGAAATCACTACTTAAAATGAGGGTTCATGGCTATAGGACCTCATAAAATATTGAAACTATGAAAATAGGACTTCTTCTCACAAAACAACTAATAACAACAAAATAACATATCTGATTTTCTTAAAAACTACGAAAGCGCCACCTTGCAAATTGGTGAAGTTGAAAAGTGATGCACTGATCTAAAATCAGATTTACGGAGTCGTCAGATGAATTATGCACCAATAATATTCAATTTTTGTAATTCATCAATAGTATTTATTTCCAAAATTGTTATGTGTGGTGTCCGAGTTGCTTAAATGATGAAACACCTTTGAAAAGTGAAACTTCTAGCTGTGTGAGTGTCCCATCGGGCATGCCAAAAATTGTTCTCTCGAAAGTGCACCCTGTAGAGAGATGGTTGTAGGTGTTCTAAGCTTGTAAAATTAATCTCTCTCTTTCGTAGATACAATGGAAACACCCTGTATTTGGGTATACCTATTTTGAGGTGAGTCTCTACGGTATAGAGGTGGTACCTTATTGATGTATCTTAAACTGATTTTCTCAGGTATGAGGGAAAAATAAAGATGTAAAAAGATGATTGATCGGGAATTCATCATTCATAAGGATTAATAAAACATACACAAGACTGCAAATAATTCTAAAGCTATAATATACTTCTCATTCGGAGGAAAAGCTGGCAAAACTACTTCAAAGCACTCATGTATCTAAAATTTCTCCTCTTGTGCTTTGCCAAGGCACACAATACATAGCAAAAATTATCCCCCACCCTTTCTAAAAATATAAATAAATTGTACGCACCCATGCATCATGTTTTTAATCCTTTATCTATTAATAAATAAAGGAATAATAATAAGGAAGTTAATATAATGAGGTATTAATAGCCTTGGTTACAACTCAAGAAAAGCTGTAGTTGATTTGCTCTATTTTTAATAAAGTTGGGTGAATAACTCTGCTAATAATAAACCTTGCTTGGTGAGAAAGCCTTCTCCAATGCATGCAATCTTTGTCTTCTTTCTTTATGTTACATATGAAATTTTGACTCTCTTGCCCCCTTGGATGCTCATGCAAAAATTATCTCCCTCTGTGTGAGCAAAATAAATTCCATTAATCTGCAATACTTGGCAAAATTATTCACCCATGTATTCCATCATGATGGGGACCACCTTTGGTTTTGATGTCGACATTTTTTGTCTTCTTGTGGTTACATGGAATTGACTTCTGTGCAAATGGAAATGATGTCTTTTCCTTTAGCTCCCATGTGGGGACCACCTTTACAAGAGTTCGAGGCATATTTTGGAAAGTTTAAGCTAAGGAATCCTTTGGCATTATTAGTCCCCTTTTGACTATGTAATTTGGTGTACATGATTTTGAATGACACCTTGGCACATATTATTATCACTCGAGCATTTTCAAACATTGATATCATCTATAAAAATGCTTCACCTTTTCAAAGCAATCATTGGTTGTCGATTTTCATTTTTGTTGTAATAGGGTTTTAGACCTTAGAGAAGGTCAAAAGCAATGATTTGTTTTATTACGGGGCTCTTCCCTTTTTCATGGTTGTTTGACCCTTTGTGATATTTTGTCGGTGATAATACAACCCTAAACTAACTCATGGTGAGTTAGGGTTTCTTGATTATGTGACACATTTTTACTTGGTATAACTATGGTTGGGTTTGTTTAACTTGGAGAGTTAGATGGAAAAAATAACAAAATAAAAATTGGAACCCTATTGATTTTTCATAATCATTTTGAGCTCTCTGTGAGCTAGCGGAGCTATGTTGAAATTTTCTTCTATGGCCATGATTTATGTCTCGTGCTCACTCTGTAATTCCTTCCAAAATTATCTTTCTATAGTGTATTATTATTTGGTTTTATTTAGGGAAGAAGGCCACCATGGATATTTCTTTGAGCTTGTGTGGGCTTCTTATTGTATGCCTCTACTCGATATCTTTGAGATTTTATTCATTTGAGATCCTTCCTGTTGGAGAAATGAGAAATGTGGCCGCCATGATTTATTATATTAATCCCCTAGCCTCCCTCCATGTGATATTTTCACTTTTCTACTTGTCTTCTCGAGCCACTGTGCTCTGTGATATTTGAGGAACTCTATGATATTCTAAATTCTGGTTCGGGAGCTTTCTGGTTAGATGAGCTATTTATTCTTGAGACTTTTGTACTTCTTTGAATTTTTGGATGGGATCGAACTCGAGCTTGAAAATTATCCTAGGTATTCATCATTTCACCTTGTTCTCCTTCTAAGGGTGATCAATGATTCAAAAAAACTTGTAAGTTCTTAATGTATTTCCGTTTTCCCGAATTTGGGTTCTACATTATTTTGTGGGTATTGTGCCTGAGAAGGGTCACCATGATTTTATGCTCATCAAGATTTTTGTATTTCTTGTTACTAGGAAAACTGAAATATTCCATTTCTTTGCATTTACCTTGAATATCAATTTGAAGATTTGTTTGTTCTTGTTTTCTAAGCATTCGAACTCTACAGTTTTAAGATTTGCGCATTTACAATTATGGGTATTCGTATTTCTGAGATGGGTATTTTCTTTGGCTATGGCCGCCCATGTTTCTACTAATTTGGGATCAAATTTTCTTACTCATAGTGATTTTCGTGATTCCATGGTACTATGGTTTTGTCGAGAAAAGATTTTTAGGTATGTATTGTCTCTGGTTTTGATGTATCTTTTGACACTCTCTTCTACATTTGGATTTTTGCTTATATACCAGAGCTCAATTTGTTGGATTTGTGGGCATTATTGCAATCTTGAAGCTGAAGATGCTTCACCTTGCTTCATATTTGCAAATTTCATTACGAGGGTATTTCAAAAATCGAGTTTTCTAAAAATAAAATATGTATTTTCTTTCATTTATTGATGTTTGAACTATCTTTGGAAATTGTGTTTTTGATACATGAGGCCTATATTCTGATGTTTCTATAATTCATATTCATATGCTCACACAAAAATAACCACAACATACTTGATTCTTCCATGTGTAATGATGGGAATCTCTATTTGATTCAACCTTGTGTGATGAATGTTTGAATGTAATTTATTTCTTCTTATTATTGGCATATTTCATCTTAAAATAATATCTTTTGTACTGATTAATAGCTCCACTCTAATGGAAAATGGTAACATGAAGAACATGGCTTGGAAATGTGCTTGTTAATCTATACTTTGAAGATTTTAACTTTTGTTTTAACTTTGCAAGATGGATTGTTCTGATTTATATTGAAAACTGTTTCAAAATTTGTATTGATGGTTAGTAAATGATGATGCCTTGAGCTGTAATTTACATCAATTTTTGTACCCTTTTGATATACCATGTGCTATAATTTAAGGTCTCTTCATCACTCTGAAAATAACGAAGTGTTGGTCCTCATAAATTAACTCTTTGATACTGAAAATGACATTTTCTAATACTCCTATAGGACTATTTCTATTTGAGTTTGAACTCTTGGCATGCATAGAAATGACTATAGTAGAATCTTTATCTGAAACAAGTCCTAAAATGTAGTATTTAAAGTATTTTGAACTTCATTTTGCAACTAAACTACTATTTTGTTGATATTGTAGCTCTTATGGAACTAAGAAAATGTATGTTGATCAATCTTGCATTTTGTATTGTAGATTCTACCCTATCCATTAGGTTGTACTTTAATAACTTGTATACTTGGACTCATGACTTATCCTCGCCTAGCTATTTGGCCTAAAAAATTCCAAGCATTTTTAATGAGTGCATAAGTAACTCCTCCAAGATAGGAATACTTAGATGAATCTTTAGAGCTTCATCTGCAAATATTCTCATCCTTTATATAGATTGTATTCTTGAGATGTGGTAAATTCACTTTGTTGTGCAAAAAAACTGATAAATTGTATCTTGTGTTTTCTTGATGAGCATGTGTAGTTGAATTTTACCTTTTGTACCTCACTAGTTGTATCTTTGCAAGCTGAAACTTTACTTTCCTTCTGGTTCAACTGTACTTGGATTACATACATCATTTCTATTGCTGCAACATGATTTTTAGTGCTTCATGCATTCAAATTGTACCTTGAGCTTATTTCTATGCATTGTTTGATTCATCTGTACTTGATCATTTGATTGATTTTATTCATGCTTTCTAAAAATGACAACCTGCTTATGAATTATTTATGGTGCTGATTTCAAGTTCATTTTTTAAAAGTGCATCTCCTTGAAGTTGTGAATACATCGAGAAGCAAACCGATGATTTGACAATCATTCATTTTGCCTTTTCAGGTACAACACCAAGTAGTTGGAAAAGTGGTGAAGAGGGAGCAACGAGGACAAAAAATCACACCAGAATCATGGGAATCCAGGCAATGATGGATTCCATCCTTTCTTTGTTCACAACTTTATGTATATGTACTTTCATTGATTGCACTTGCTATCAGAGTTACTCCCACGACTTGTGTGGGTTTACTGTACTATTATTCCTCATGAATAAATGAAATATTTTCATGTAATGAGATGTATGTATTTTCTTTTCTGTACTCTTCATTTGTATGGATAATAAATGAACTTATACAACTCAAAACACTTAAGTAATTCACTTAATCATAGAAATAAACTAAAATCAAGTGTACCTTTTTTATGCTCATCGAGAATGAAAACTTCTTATAACACTACATCTTTCCATGCTTCAAAACTGCAATCTGAGACTGCTACTTCAGAACATAAAACCCTACATATACCATCTTTCCCACCTTCACCAAGGCTTTGCAACAGTATTCTAGGCTTTTGCACCATCTTTCGTAAGGCGATACACTAGAGAGGCCATATACGCAAAGTGTTACCTTCTAGGGAAACACCTTAAGCTTCCAATTTGATGAATGACATTCTAATTTTGTCCAAAACTAAGCAATTAAAATTGAATCCCTTTCCAGGATGGTTGATAAAAACATATCCAAAACTTGTAACCCAACCACTTCAAGAAACTTCAAATTTTTGAGTTGAGCTTTTCGCACGTGGTGTAAAAAATGTCAACGGGAAAAAGATCTTTTCTAGACGTAGTCACGGGTGCCTCTCGAATACAAAAAGTATGAAAAACATGGAGGTATACACGAGGCATGAAAAATGATGACAAAATTCTTCAAAGAGATGTGGTCTCATGGGATTACCACGATTTAGGGAAATTCATAAAAGTGATCCTATAAAACAACCCCTGCCTCATCCTAAGCAACCACCAGGTGTCTAATATGCTCAGTTCACCTTTTCCAACATATACACATCTCGTGCCAAAATAGTATCTTTGATAAAATGTATATACATCCAAAAAAGCACAAAAGAGGAGAGAATTGGTCGATCATTTAAGCAATAAGCTCCCTAGGAGGAATGTATGCAACATGCACTAAAATAATTTTTTCAATGGATTCTTCCCCTCAACCCCTATCTACAAATCTCCCAAAATCACACGGCTAATGTAAAATGGCATACGTATTCAACAAAAAGAGAAAAAACACAATGCGAGAAAAGCATAAACCACTAAACAAGTATGCGACCAACAGGGAGGAAAGTATATGGTGAGGAGTCAACGGTAAAAAATTTAAAAAAACTTGAAGGAGCTCAACTGCTCCCCCACAGTCAACAAGAAACCAAGACAAATAATTTTTAGCCCAAGGACAAGCTTCTCCCTCACGCCAAACACAAGGAATGGTAGATTGGTGGGTGGATATCTCCACTAAATTTACCAATAAATTTCCATTAAATTCAAAGCATGCGTGGATCGAGGGGGTGCCGGTGGTTGAATTTTGAATGCAAACACAAGAAACTGACCAACCCCATAGACCATGATGACACTAACAGGCTATCCTCTTCTTTTGCATGAATCGAGGCTTGGTTTACGGGAGTGATAAAAATACAATAAAATAGATGAAACATTATTATTAATAATATTGATAATAATCGAAAAAATAATAATAATAAATTAATCGCTGATTGATAATTAAAATATTATTATTAGTACATATAAAAAAATTATTAATAATGATCGCATCGAAGCTTGACAAATAATAAGATTAATCAATGATCAACAATTCATAATAATTATTATTATATAGAAATTTTCATTAAAAGGACATGTGGTAACATCCTAAAAAGTGGATATTTTATTAGAGCTCCAACACCAAATCATCATTCCATTTACTAATTTGATTTCAAGAACATGATTTTCCTTTAATAGAATAATCGTAAAGGATGTTATAAAGGCCCACAACTAGAACTAGGACAATGACATGAGAAGGAAAGATATAGAGGAAGGATGTTAATTCTTCCTTGCAACAAGGTCAAAGTAAACTAACAATCAATGGGAACACACACAAATGTTCAACGTTTAACAGCAGGGTCAATGAAGCAAGAATTGGAGTAAACATCAAACGAGGCATTACACCTTATGAGGAAAATTTGCTTCAAATTAATAATTATGTTCACAAATCCTAGGAGGAAAATATGTGTAAGTTAAATAAATGGATTTATTATATTATTTAATTGTACTATTGAAAATATCACCAAAGAATATCTTTTTATGATTAGAATATTGAAGGAATGTATAATCAAATCATTAAAAAAGTATTTAATTTACATATCTAAACATAAAATAAATTATTCAGATATGTGACTAAGTTAGGACACAATGCTAGATATAGAAAACATATAATAAAATAGTGAAATTTGTGTTTGTATTTTGATGACTAACATGGATGTAAAGCTTGTGAAACAAGCTACATAATTGGGTGGTTTATTCATCTCTAAAATTGGGTCTTTATCTATTGTTAGAAAAAAATTCCACTAGAGGAATAATCAACAAGCTTATCTTTTATAGAGTTTGAAAAATGTTTCCTAATTGTAATAGCTAATATGTGACTATATGATCTCTTGCAACTACATATTTAGTTACACAATGTACGATCATAGATGAAAAGGTTGGGCACGATTTTCTAAAATGAGTCTTCTCCTATTGAAATTATAGCTTCTTGATTTTCATATAAAAAGGGTTTGTGGTTTTTGGTGAGGCACCCCTCCACTATCTAGATAGAACTACCCACAAGATGCATTAAACCCACATATTGTTTTCACCTATTAGAGTTACAAATTTTTACTTTTCATCTATTTGTAAGATACTAGAATATATCTCTTTGACACTTGATAATGTTTTCCCTTACTTGGACTTGAATATTCTTAAATTGAATTGGAGTTCATTTAAACATTATTAGGGGCTTCTTGTAGTGTATGCTTTAATGAGGGGGAATAATTGGGAAGCTTGGTTGATGCTAAATATTTTCTAAGTGGGATCCAAGTAAAAGGCTAGTGAATAAATAAGTGGGATTGATTTATATTTATACTAATCCAAGGGTAAATATTCAAAGTTAGTTAAACCTAAAGAAAGACCTCCACCTCATAGAAAATATCCAATTTGAAAATTTAATTATTAGAAGGGCTATGGAAATAATCAACTAATAAGGACATAATCGACCATTCGAGTCCAACCCTACTACGAGATGATTTATTCTAGATGAGGAAAAAATCTTAAGCAATGAAATAAGCAATTTTTATAAGAGGTATTAGGTGTTTTCACAGAAAAATATTCTTATATGTGATTGAAAATTAAAATAAAAGATTAAAAGTCTTGCGATAAAGTGTGATAGTGATTTTGAATCGTGCTTATGGCCACAACTCATATATAATGGATATAATAAAAAACCAACAATATCATATGCCAAAATACCAAATTTAGAAGTAACACTGTGATGTGACGTTTTGATATTGTAAAATTCATCATAGTAGCCAACAATAAAATATACATACCACCATACAAATAATTGTATATCATATTATGTTTACATGTGCACGTGTGTGTTTGCGTGCATTTGTGCATGCATGCTTATGAAGGAGCGTGTATGCACATGTATGTGTTTTTGGCATGTATTTATATGGTGTGTACATGTGCATGTATGTGTGTGCGTGCATGTATACATGTGTGCATAAATGTAGGGCTGAATTAAAGGTTAGGAGCGCCCTATGCAATAAGTGAAGTGGACGCCCTTCTTATAATTTTAGTTTAAAAATTTCCCATCAAATAAATAAATAAAAGCTACATACCTCATCGTATTTTAATATTTTTATAACAATCATAATAAATCGCAAACTTAGATAAATTGGTATACCAAAAACTTTAAAATATCCTCTAAACATTTTAAATAATGACAAGTAATAATCCATGGATGTAGAGAATTATCACAAGAGGTGCTCATAATGCAACAAATACAATATTTTATACAAGGTTGGTTATCTTATTTACTAATATCAAGTAGGTGATGGGACTTAAAACTGAACAAAGCACCGCTTTCCACAAATCAATAAAAATTATTAAATAGTTCCCATGGTTTTGTTAAGAGTGGAATTTGTACCAAGGCCACTAACTCCTTTATAAAAAAAACATTTCCCATAAAACATTATAAATAAATAATTAAGTAATTTTTTTCCTTTAATTATACTTGCCTCTCGACTACATACATGATCCTTTTCTAGGAAAAATAACATACCTAAATTATCTATAGCTACATTTGGGAATGGGTAAAAATACCAACAAAATTATATGAAGTTAAAAATATGCATATTTATTTTTACTTTTAGAAACAATATAGTACCTTTTTTATGTGTATGCATGAAATTTATGTTACTTTATAATAATATCAATAAAAGGGTCAATTAATATTGAATTCATCTAAAATATGGTATTTTTAGGTTATAATAATAACCAAAAAAATAATGGAAATATTTATATTTAGGTGCCCTATGATTACTATCGCCCTAGACAGTTGCCTAGTGTGCCCAAGGCTTAATCCCCCTTGCATACATGTACATCTTTTTGCATGTATGTGTGTGTGTAGAAAGTTGTACAAATGTGCATGCATGTGCATATGTGTGTACATGTGTATTGGAGTGCCCACTTCCCTTTGACACTTTTTGATACCGATAATGACTTTGTTGGCTATATCATGGACATTGTTATAGTGTCGATTTAGTATGATGATTAGATGTTAGAGCATGGACTATCATCAAATCTGATTCACAAATGATGCATGATGATTGTGAGAGACATTTGATATAGATGTTAACATGTTGTGGACATGGTTATATATATATTTATGGATGTGGTTAGGACGTGTGATATCTGGATATATTGAGTAGAACGAGAAAATTGAATTAAAATTGATGATGATATAGTTATTGATGAAATTGTAAGTGATATTGTTGATTGTCTTGATGATTGTTGTGATTCATATATATTGATGATCTTGAAATTATATTTATATGCATTTTGGATGTTCTCATATGGCCACGAGGCCAAAGAAGGTATTTGTGTTTTGCAGGTTAAAATATCACAATGCACATTGGGGATTATTCAACAAGGTCACCATGGAAACTGTATTTGTTTGTGTGTGTTTGATTGTTGTTAGGGATTCCCATGGGGGGATCACCTTCAAATGTGACTAAGGGGTTTTATGTATTTCTTTTATTTGGCCCTTTGTTAATGTTTGCATGTGTTTATTTAGTGGTGCATTGACCCCTTTCATTATTTATTAAATGGTGTGTTAATATTGTGAGTAAACATGTTGTTAAGTTAATTAATTAAAATATGTCATAAGAAAGTAATTAATAGAGTTGTTGGCCTTGAATTAAAGTGTTGTAAGAAATGTGTAAGTGATGTGTAAGAGATATGTAAGTTGATTTTGGAGTATGAAACACTTCATCTTCTTTGAAATTCGAATTTGTCCTTGGAGGCTGATTTTGGAGGTTTGTGGGACAAGTTAGACTTGTCCCACACCTCTTAAATTTATTTTCCAACCATACCTATGGTTGGAGGGTTAAATTTAGACCTTCTTTATGCATTTTTGTAAGTCAAGTTGAATGTTGTAATTGCACTTTTCTTACATGTTTTAATTTCAGTCCTTTTGGGTGTGGGTTTGATTTGAGTGTGTAAGTAAAACTATCATATTATTCACCCACCTATTTAATATGCATTGGAGAATGAAGTTGAATTTTGTGTTGGGGTTGAGGATGTGTGATGTGGCATCCTACATGGATCCACCTCATCCTCTTCTCTTCCCTCTTCTATAAAATTTGAATTCCTTACCTTGTTTTGGGTTGCTTCACCTTTGGATACTTCATTTTTGGGAGAATTATTTTTGACTGTTTGAGAGCTCTTGCTTTGGAGAAGTTTGAAGATTGTTGAATGCTTGTGCTTGGTGGATATTTAGATTTCTTGCATTGGAATAAAGTTGTTGTTTGGAACTTGGAACAACTCCATCATGGAGAGGTAGGAGCTTGGCTCTTGAAATGCTCCTCTTTTATTTATGCAAATGTTATTGTTGTGAATGTTTTGGCATGTTTGTGGGTTGTTGGGTAGATGGCCTAGGAATGGTGTAGGAGAAGGCTATGGGGTATATTTTGTGGGAGGCATAAGTGTGGAGGGAGTTGGGATTTGGGTTCCACCTTGCAAAGAAATAGCTTGCATTTCTTTACTCGTTATGGGGTGCCATAAGAGGTTAGGGAGGCATAAGGAAATGTGAGGAATAAAGGGTACTTGGGGAGGCATAATGGCATGTCAGGGTTTTGATATACTATTCTTTTTGTGGTTTGTAATCGGTGGTGATATCCATTACCCCTTTGGGAGGCATAAGTAGCATCTATCATATTTTATTGCTCCTTTGGCTTGCATCTTGAAGCCTAAGTTCTTGGTTGTTTTGTTTTAATGTGGTTGCAAACTGCATTTTGTTTTAGACTGTCTTTTTTAAATGTGAAATTTGCATGTGTGTTTATGGAAGCATGTTGTTGCCATGACCTGAAACACATTTCTTATTGCATTGTGGTTGGGGATCGAGGACCAATGAAGAAGGATGGCTTATCCTTTTCATTGGATGTCTTGGTTGGGTGGAGATCGTTGCCTTTCCCCTTCTTTGATTGTGATCAAATTGGAGAATGATGGATCTGCATGTTGTTGTTCTGGAGAAAAGGAAAAGATAGATTTGACAGTCATTGTTGAGATTATTCCTTATTGTAACCTTTTCCCACTTGAAGTGGATGACCTTGTATATTATTGTGATGGAAAGATGTTTTGTATTGACTAGTAAAGTTGTAATTCGAAATGAGAAAGAGATATACTTTGTTTCCTACTTTTGAAAGAATGTGAAAGAGATTGTATTTTGTATGTTGTATTCAAGGAATGGAAGAAAGAAGTTGTAAAGATATAATTTTTTAATTAATAGAATATTGTATTATATTCCTCAAATGGCATTGTTGTATTTGAAATCTGATTGTTGAATTACACTATGAGACCTCCATTTGAAAGTCTGTAAATATGTATGAAGAAATGTTATAATATTCTGTTCTTTTGAAATGCATGACTTGGAAATCAGAATTGTATTTTGGGGTTTTGAATACCTTGATTGAATCAATTTTAATATGCTATATTGGTTTGGAATGAACCCATATATCAAAATTGATAAAGGAAAATAGAATTTATTCAAGTTCAAGTATAACTCCATTTTATTTTCACTGTAAACTTTGTAAATTGTTATCAAAAGTATAGAACCATCCTGTAACATTGAAAGGGCCAAATGAATTACCAAATTGGAATTTTATGATCAAAACGATCTCAAACAAACTAAAATACTTAAGAAATTTCCATCAAACCTTCCAAATCGGGCTCAGACAAAAACTCAAACTTTTGTTGTATTAAAATTGGTAAATTGGAATTGATCTTCTCTCAAACAACTTAACCCTTGCAATCCATCCCAAAATTCTTCCAATTGAAATCCTCCATGTCTGTTTGGCATGTTGAGAAAGAGAGAATGTCGGATTGGAACAAAAAAATTATAAGTTAAAAAGACCAGTTCACATTTTTAAATCCTGTAGAACATTTTCTTAAAAATGACCCTTTAAAGTTCTTCAAAATTAAAATTTTAAGATTCTTGTGCAAAGAGGACTTCGAGAGATTTCCAAAAAGTCCTCGTTTTCCAAAAACTGAGTTCCCAGTCAAAAGTTATGACCTTCTGAAGTTTTTACTTTGTTTGGCTTCAAAAATAATCTAACTGTCAAATTTAAATGAATAAAATATTCTTGGGCAGACCTATGGGCTAAAACTTTACTTTATCAAATTTTTCCCAAAATCACAAATTCATGAAGTTTCCCATAGCTCTGCTAACCCGCAAGCTTTCATGTTGTCAAAAAATTGATCTAAGTCAAAAAGAAAAGTTTGGCAAAATTTTCTAATTTTCTCCACCACCCCGCGCACCAATCAAGTGATGCCACGTGGTTTCACGAGGCAACGACGGAGGTACAGGATCATTTAAAACCTTCGCACTTTTGAAAATAAATTTGGAAAACTTTGAAAGTTTCCTCTATGGCCCCGTCGGCCCACAGTCAATCAGGTGATGCCACATAGCTTCACAAGGTGTCGATGGAGGAACGGATCCTTTTACACCTTAGTGCTTAGGAAAATATTTGGGAAAAAATTGCTAAGTTCCCCGTCGACCCGTTGGCCCGTCTTCCCTTTGATTCTAAGTTTTTGGACACGTGTCCCCTTACAGGCTTGCGAGCGCACAGACGTAAATTGTCCATTTTGTCCAAAAAAGGGAAAAAGTGCTAAGTTTTCCCCCCCGCTCAGCCAACCCGTGTTTTGGAAAACATTTTCTCCCCCACTTCACCGGCCCACGTTTTGGGAAAAGTCTCCTTTCCCGCTCCATCAATCCATGATCTCCTTCGAAGAAAAAAATTTCTTGCCGCGGCCTACAGGCCCGCTAATGGGAAAAATTTCTTCCCCAGGCCCGCAGGCCCACTTTTGGGAAAATTTTCATCCGAAGGCCCGCTGACCCATAACTTGAGAAATATGAGGAGTTAGAAGGACTTCTTTATATCACCAAAAAGGGGATGAAATTTCCTATCTAATGGGAGTTCTTTAAGGAAATTTTGAGTGTGGCAATTTTGTGAAAAAATCAAGTTGAATCTTTTTAGTGAGTTTTGGGAGTGGGTAAATAAGAGTTTACTCGATAATTTTAAATATGTATTCTTCCCCCACCCTCCTCCTTGTAATTAAACCTTTCTCTTGTCTTGGATCTTGTGGAATTAAATACATGTATTTAATTTTGTTGGTCCCTTAACTCTAAAATTTTAATAAGGGAATATTTAACTAAAATGTCAATGTAATCAGTGATTAAATTAATCCCTAACGAGATTTGAGCTAGGTGTGGATTTATTACACTTATTGATTTATAATGTGGAATTAGTAATTTTTATAATGGAAAAAGTTATTAGTTGAATTTAATGGTCCTTGAGACTTTGGTTGTTAACACTTTTTAAGAAAAAAATATTCCATATTTTTAAACTAAACTTAAGTTGTTCTTGGTTCTCAAGTAGGTTGTTTCTACGGACGTTACATGTATGCATGGTTGTATTTTTGTATACTTGTGTATATGTGTTTGTGTGTATATGTTTATGCACGTGTATGTAAATGATAGTAATTTATTTTATTTATAGTATAATACATGTATAATAATCCTAAAAATAACTCTCGATAATTTTTTAAATTATTATTGTGTAACATTTACACCATACATCATGTCTTAATTAAAAATATATAAAATAGGGAATTGTTTTCCATAACACATTTTGAATATTATAGCAGCAGATCATGCCAAATGGAACATCAATCTTTTCACAATTTGGAGGTGGCAACATCACTTTTACAAAACAATTTTCGACCAAGCCTCTTTCACAAAGTATCAGTGTGAATATCTGATTCCAAATTTTTTTCTTAACATAATATGGACATATACACATCTCAGTGTCTCACTTTCTATTAATTGTAACCGTATATATTATCTTTATAGTGGTTTCATTCTATTGAAAAAATAAGGGAAAGCCTATACTAATTGCTAGAAGAACCAAAAACAAGTGTAGCCCATCTTAAAACTTAAGGTAAACCAGCAATATGTTATTGTAGACAACATCATTGCTTTCGAAAAGAAAGCTGCTGGTCCAACTGCTTCTATTTCTTTTGAAGGAGAATTTCTTCCTTGTTCCTACTTTTTCTTGTATTGCCCTCCTGTTTTCTACCATAGCTTTGGAAAATTTCTAGTTATGTCTCCTCCGTCCATTTTACCTTTTCTTCTTGTCTGGCTTGAAGTCCAACTTATCCAAAAAGATGGTTCAACACGGCCAAAATCATGCAAGTTTTCATAATATTCAAAAAGTGAAGCTGCCCTAATAAGGACAATAGAGTTTCATGTTGCAATAACTAGATTATTGCGAGGATCCTTGTAATATGGTTATTTTTAGCTTTAATCTTGTTTTGGCATAGCTCATTGTGGCATTTTCTGCAACCCTTTCCTTTGGCACATTGCTGACCACTATCCCTTCCTCTCTGTTTTTTTTTGCATGTAAGGGAAAAGAAAGGTTTTTTAATCCTTTAAGGTGTCCATTTCACATGGGTATGTATGTCTTGTCTTCTCATATAAATTGTAAATTATTTGTAATTAACAATCGGTATTGTGATAATGTATAATTTTGTTAATCAAAATTAAAATTTATATATAAAATAAAATTATAATATTTTAAACTGATCAAATAGATTATAGTCTAACGATATGTATATGTATGATGGTGTAAAAATTATTGTTCAGTTATTCAATAAAATATAAATTTTAAAACATATTAAATTATTAAAGTTGAAGTCAAGATCATACCTACATCAAATTTGAGAGAGTAAAATCAGTTCACTCAACAATTAAAACTTAAAAATTATATGCATCATTCCTATACAAACTTTGATTCAATAAAAATAAATTAAAACATTACACATACAAACTTTAGATTCAATAAAACAAAATTTATAAAATACTCTATAAAGTCTTCATTCAATAGAAAATCATTGTTGTTTAAATGCCTTTCCAAATCCACGTCTTCCGGTGTAGAAACATGACTACTTAAATTACTTGAAAGAGATGGCAGAAGAAAATGCGTTCTCATTTTGTCAAAGGTTTTGGGTAACTTTTTAAATGAGGACAAATTAGTCCATTTTTATCATCATATATGTATCTAAGAATTTTGGCGTATCTATCTTAAGTGGGTAACTATAGTGAATATCTATCCATAAATATATGACTTTCGCTTGTAAGTGATGTGTATATGTTTTTTTGGTCTGTAAATTATTCTTTATGTTAAATGCGCCTACGCCGACCATGAGCCGCACCGCCCATTTAGAAGACGATAATATACTTTTCTTTTTTATAATAACATAGTTTTTTTAATTTCGACAGCAGAAAATATTTGTGTTAATCAAAATTGATGTTTATTTTTGTGAAATATTACCCATCAAATTCGTAGTTTCCCAAATAACGTAATCACATCTTACTTAAATAATTTAAAAAAAGTTATGTAACATCCACTACTTAATTTAAAAGCCTTTTAAACGTGTATTTTTATAATAGCATAAGCCGATCAAAACCTAAAAAAGAAACAATTATCTCATTTGTGACTACCTAAATACAACTTCTATATCGTATTTGTTTCTGGAAAGTATAACAACCGACCAAACAATAATTTCAACCATTATAAAATTACAATAATTGTTTGAATCCTGTTTTTGTTTAGCATAGTTTGAATTCAACTATTTGATTAAGGAGAGTAGTTAGAAAGATATCATACTTAGTGGGAACGAAATAATTTATTTATTTATATGTTAAAAATATGTTTTTAAAGATATATTTTACTGTTCTAAAAACTATTTGTCATATGTCAAGGTGTGTAATGGGTGCATGTTATGTGAGTAATTGAATGATGAAGTCGGTATAAAATATTCTTTCATACATATTAAAATTTTGTCGTAAATAAAAATATCATTATTTATTGCATATTTAATGTGTATTCTTAAAATAAACTTAAAATAAATATAATCACGTATATATAATCTTATCATAATTTATCATACTATAATAAGTACCATGTTTTTTTGTTTAAGTTGTCAAATACAAAAGTATAATAGCATCATTAAGGAATTATAGAACTTTTAAAATAGAGTCAACTCACAAGACATCACAAGCATTTGGAGAACACTTTAGAGACCATGGCAAGCTCATAAATCTTACAATTTCTATCATCGTGCTTTATTTCTATTTTTGTAGATGGAATTTGAGACTTTTCAGTTCTTTTACGAGATCCTCAATATTCTTTTTAAGTTGATTTTTTAGTACTAAACCAAAAATTATCATTCAAGTGACACGTGACAAGATAAGACTTTCATTTTGATCTTCAAGAGGAAGATTCACTATGAATGTGTTCAAAATAATAAGATTAAATCATAAATTCATAGAAAAATATATCTTTAATAAAATAATGCATATAAATTTTAATTATAAGAGTATTTTATAGAACTATTATAAGAAAAACACATTCCAATTTTGAAACAAACTTAGTAATTACATAAATAATTTAAAACTAAAAACATTTGAAAACCAAATTTAATTTTCTTATTTTACTTTTTAAATATTGTTTTTATAAAAATTTCAACATTTCTAAGGATAGAGTTAATTATTTTTATAAAAATACAATATAAAATTTATAATATTAAATAAATAATTCTTTAAAATAAAATACTTAATAAAAAATATGCATTTTCTTTGCATATTTTTCAGCAATATCTAATTCAAATATGTAGTATCTTATTTGTGCTAATAATTTAGTGAATACATTTCTAATTATTCTATTTTTTTATTTTAAAAATAAAATGATAATTTTGCTAGTATACTTTATCCTCCCATAAAATTTATGTTCTTTAAAAATTACAAAAAAATTTATTAATGCATAAATTAAGCTATCTTACCATACACCATCCTTGTTTTATATGAAGTGTTGCCATAGTTACACGCTTCAATACTTAAAATTGTTATATTATATTATGTTTACTATTCCATTTATTAATATTAATATTGTTACTATACAAAGAATAGAATTTAATAATTGATTTTTGTCTTCAAAATCATCTCTTAATTTTAATTTAAAAATATTCTTTAAATAATACTTCATTATTTTCTTGTAATAAATGTTTAGTTTAAAAATTATATTTAACACGACTTATGATATATTTTTCAATTTGGTTCAATGAATTTATGATAGATTCTCAAATGTGTTGTCATGAATTTTCTTTCACAAGAAAATATATTAATGTATGTAAAAAATAACTTCATATGATTGAAGTGACACCTTTATAGGGTCTAAATTATTTCATTTTTCTTTGAATTACTTTCAAATCTCATGTTTGTGCAAAGAATAACTACATATAGTCAAAAATGACATCTTTATATAGTCCGAATTAATCTATTTTTCTCCAAATTAGTTCTCATTCAATGGATGACACATATTTTTAAATATTTGAATTTGATTGCATTGAAAATACTATTTGATCACATAATTTTTTAAACTATATATATATTTTGAAATATTTAAATTGGATTCTATTAAAAATGTTGTTTGATTATATGCAAAGATATTTAAATAATTAGAAATATATTGGATAAACCTTTTATATCTTATATAAAATTATTTGTATCACAATATTAAAATTTATATTATCTATCTTATCAAATTAAAAATATATATATTCTTATTAATTTTATAAATTATAACTTATTCTCCTTATAATAAAATCATCAATTAATAATATTAGTATATTATTTCTAGAATAAAGTACTTATCTACTCCACTCCTTAATTTATGCATTATTATCAACTAGATGCCTCATTGAACCCATTTATGATATTTTGAACATTTATTATTTTGTACCATGTTTATGTTTCCTAAGAAGGTATATAGATCATCTTCCTTATTTTTAATAATATAAATTATGATATTCAAAGGTGATCATTTTGTTTCCTATACATAAGTTAATATTGCTAACCAAGAGGTGTTAGAGTTGTAGAGGTAGAAGACAACAATCCACTTCCTACCAAAGGTGTACGATTATATTAATAATATGTAGATTGTATGGTGTTAAAATAGAATGTAAAGTACATAAATTTTTATAAGTTAGGGTTGAAAAAAATATTGTAAGATATTGATAGGTTGTAATGCCTAAAGGGGAACATATAAGGTCATGGTTTACATAGATATTATGTAATAGATAACAATAATTTGCACTATTCTAATTGAAGGGCATGTAACATATGTCAATCAAATACATTATAAATAACATAAATGAAAAGGAAATTAGATATACTTGTGACTTTATGAATCTATGAAATTGGAACATTGACCCCTAAGGTCAATAGCATCTTATGAGAGGATTGATGTGGGTGACACAAGATGGATAGAAAGAAGACCTATGTAAACCAAAATTGGGGATTAATAAAGACTTGTTATAATGAATTTTTGTGATCAAAATTAAACAAAATATATATGATGATTATTTAATACACTAAACACTCTAAGATGATGCCTATGAATATGGATCACTCTTATGTACTGTAGACACAAAATATATGTATTTGAGTACATTCCTAGGTCTAGAGCATTATAATATATACATGATTCCTAAGAAAGAAACCTAGTAATTGAAAATGTATTTTGGGAATTTTGTGTTGCTTGTTATACTTTTGTTGATCTTCACACCCTACAACCATGTCATTATTTGGTGATTTATCGTTTATGGTCTCAAACACTAGCGCCCACTTTGAAAAATAGCACCCAAGTGCTCATGTCCCTCTGGGCCCTCGTAACCCTCTAACTCCGGGTCTCTTCTCACTCTTTTGGGTCTTTTATATTTTATAGTCGACCTTTGGGTCATCCATATATATAGTTTTCATGAAATAAGGGTTTACATATCATCACCTAAATTCGCAACAAGGGAATCATTTCATATATAGCAATTATTACATCACTCTTCATACACCACATAGGAGGTGGGTCCATTCTATTGAACCAAACACTAAGCATTACATATCTAGATTGGGTGTTATCTGTAACTATTAACTTACGAGGGAATCCTAGGGCATCATTTCACACACTTTCACACGAACTACATGGAATCTAAAATTTAGTGCAGTTCTCGGTAATAAATTCACTCTTTGGGTGACTATTGGGGTCAATCTTAATCAACATTCTAAATCATTGTTATTATATTTGACATCGTTTGTTGACATGTGCGGGAAGAAACTTATTTTGTAGGTTATAGTTACATTTAGTGATTTAGGAGTGAAATCGGAGTGACAACTAGAGACTAATGATGAAAATCATCCTACATAGAAGATATTAGAATTTGAGCACCTTTCTTGACACTAACATCCGAGATCCAGTCACTAATTCCTAGGCACTTGTTCTCTAATGGGCGCTCTTGTCCTAAATTATTTCAATTTCTAAAACTCCAGTTTATACTAATGACACTTCACTTAGTCTTTTTCAACTATTCATCTTCCAAGATCACTTCTAGATTGCTAAGAAATCAACTAAGTCACTATATCTCCTCCTCTTTCTTAGGTATTTATAACGTACATGATTTGTTTCTTACATCTTATTATATATTATCACTTGAAAATCATTCTATATAATAGTTACTATATATATAAGATATAAGAATTTGAGCACCTTTCTTGACACTAACATCTAGATCTATGTTAGCGCATTAGTTAATACATTGTTTAGTTTGGATACATAGTTACAGGTGGTTACCTCCTAACCACATTCTCTCATGTATTTATTCACTCCTCACACATTGAATAAAATCATTCAGACATTTATCCTGAGCCATCATTGGTATCAGAGCCTCATTCTTTCTTTGGCCTACGTGCAAATTTGGAGAAGCCAAATTAAAGCTTAGAAGTCCTGCAGAAAACGTGGGAATCTAGAGACCTGGCGGTGAATGGAGTGTTAAGCCGTTAGCAGTGACCAGCGAGCTAGTGAGGAGAGATTTGAGGAGATGAACTATCGATCTGTTTGGATCGACATCAAGTTTCAATGGTGGTGTATGTGAGCAAGTGCCATCCCAAACCACATGTATTCTGCTACCACTACATGCTCAAATGGATTAAAACCAATCCCAATGTGAGAAGACCCACCTGTCCTATTTGCCACCAATTCATCCACCTCCGGACCTCCAACCTTCACAATCCAAAATCTAGAGATCGTGTTCTTACAATGGCATCCAGGGAGCCGTAGAATGTTGTAACTGTAATGTTCTAGATTGGTATTGGCATGGATCAACTTTTGGAGACCTATTTTTTTGCTTGGGACATGGAAGATACCTACATATAGAACTATGACATATATTTTTGACATACTTGGAAACAAGGCCAGCCCGCATATGTCACAAATTTCAGATGCAGAAAGCAACTACGCAAGCAATGCACCAAATGTTTGGGCATTGAGCGACAATGAAGACACCACTGGAATATTCTTTGCTTTGGTCAATGAGCTCTGCAACACTAGGAATATTCTCTTTGACGAGATTGTGCACCGAGGACAATTGGAGTATTTTTGGTTCGACGTTCGATGTCAAGCATGGTGGATTTGTGTAGAACTTAAACATGGCTATGATGTAGATGATGAATGTGAAGTAGAATGCCCATAGGAGCATCCACGTCTCACTGCATGAGCTTATAGAGCCCATCTTCATGATAGGTTCCTTCAGTAAGCATTGTAACCATTTTTGAACAATCAATAAATAAAATACAATTTTGAGTTTTTGGAAATGTCTGCACCTCGCATTTTGTTGTTGGATGCCCAGTTGCTCAAAGGGCCAAATTTTTCCACATGGAAAACTAAGATGCGAGATGATTCTTCAATTTGAAGATCTTTGGGGATCGTTTCTAGCACAAACGCCCTCCCACAGATGTTGATCTATTGGCTAAGTATGAAAAGGCTGATGCAAAAGCACTAATGCTTATCACTCTAAGCCTTTTTGATGAGGTTCAACCTCACATTCGGGAAGCAACCACTTCCTCTATGGCATGGGCCACATTGTGTACCATCTATGAAGCCAAGAATCTGACGATGATGTTGTATCTTTAGAAAAAGCTTCACACATTGAGTATGCATGATGGTGAATTAGTCGAAGCCTTCTTGTGTGTGTGGTGAGTTACGTACAGAAATTTATCGCTCTCGGTGAACCGGTGGATGACAAGTTACTAGTCCCACTCACCTTATGAGGTATTCCTTCCCTGTTTCAGACACTTATCACTAGGTTGACCATCACTCAATAGGAGGTGATTTTTGCCAAACTGATGAATTATCTCTAGCAGGAAGAAGCCATTCAAAATGTTCAAGAAGCCTTCAAAGACAAGGCTCTCATCACAAGGTAAAAACATAGCAAGAAGCCTTGGAAAGGGCGGTTAGCCCCGAGAATGAGAAGTAAGCATCCAAAGCAGCAAGCTTCTCGAAATGCCATCCTAGAAGTGTAGAACAACAAGGCGGATCAATTGTGCCACATTTTCTCCTTAGATACGCACATGACTATGAACTATTATTAGAATGGTCACAAGTATGGAAACTCTAGTGAAGAGAGCACTTCTAGCCAAAGATATTCCAAGAAATCCCAATGGTGTGCTCGTAGTCAAAGGAGGTAGAAGGGTCATATTGCTTCTCAACAGGATGCCTCCTCGATGAAGAGGTTCCAGACACAACTCATCCGGACATTTTCCTAGTCTCACAGACTTCGCAGCCATCAGAAAGTGTCTGGTTGATTGATTCAGTGCCCAGAACACATGACTTTGGCAATAAGAAGTTGTTCCATAGTCCGAGTGACTATCACCGGAGATAGAGATCGATCACCATCACGAGATAATCAAGACTATATTGCGGTGGGATTGGTGATGTCATCATTCCTCTTGGGACATGAAGATGTACACTCACGAAGGTACTATATGTTCCAGGTTTGACCTCAAATCTCTTGTTTGTGAGTCAGCTTCTTAATCATCGAATGCAGGTTGAATTATTTATTGAGAAAGGGGTCAAGTTTGACATCATTTCCCAAGGAGACTCAATTATTGCTCAAGCATTTATAAAGGGCCGTCTATTTACACTGGATGTGGTCACTTCATCTAACATTTCTCTCTTTGCTTCAATGGCGAAGTCCACTGCACTATGGCACTTTCGATATGGTCATCTTCTCGTCAGGGGCTCTGCATCATCTCGGTGTTCAAGGAAATGGTAAGAGAGCTTCCTCCACTATCCCATTCCTTACTTGTTTACTCAGGATGTCTTGTGGAAAACAACACAGAGGTCCATTCAAATAGAGTTCTTATCATTCTACGAGAGCATCTTTAGGTTGTACACACCGATCTGTGTGGACCCCTGCCAACTAGCTTCAAAGGTTTTGAATACTTCCAACTCATCATTGATGATTACTCACGAAAAATGTGGGTATATTTTCTTCGGAAGAAGAGTGAGGCATTTTCCAATTTCTAAACCTTTTACCAAAGAAGCCACCAGAAGTCGGGAAGCCTCTCCTTCTCTAAGGGGGAATTTGTATCGAAGATGTTCTTAGCATACCTAAAGCAACATGGCATTCAACAACATTTGACTGCACCCTACATGCCCAAATAATGGGATTTATGAGTGACACAATAGGACTATCATGGAGATGGCTCATTGTATGCTTTCCACCGCCAAGTTGGATGATCTGGGTTTTGGATAGAAGTACCCGCATGAAGTGTATCTACACAACCTGAGGCACCCACAAAAATCTTGGAGAATAAGACACCGAAAGAGGTATGGACTAGTCATAAACCTTCTATTTATCATTTGAGAGTTTTTGGTTATACTACATATATGCATGTTCTAAATGAGAAAAGGAAGAAGATTGATCTAAAGACACTGCCATGTCTTTTCTTGGGGTATAGTACTACCTCAAAGGCATATCGTCTCATGGATCCTGAAATGAAGAAAATCTATGAGAGTCGAGATGTGGTGTGTGATGTGTCATCCTTTAACTCCCTACAACAAAATGGAGATCTAGTACCAACCTCATCACATAGATTGCTCACACATCCAGATGAAGGGAAAGAAGATTCTTCTCAAAGAGAAGAAGAGCTGAGTGGAGACTTGTTCATTGATCTAGGAACACTGGAAAACACATCTTCACATCAGTAGTAGCACCACCAACATCCGAAATGGGTCCATAATAATATTGGGATGCACACCTAAACTCACTTCCCAGATACTTCTACGGGAGTCAAAACATGAAGTCAAGCCAGACATGAGGTAAATTTTGCACTCATGAGTTCAGTTGTTGATAGCATCGAACCTAACACTGCTGTTCGTGAGGCATTATACCTACCACAAAGTGGAAACAAGCTATGAATGTTGAATATGATTCCCTACTTTAGAATCGAGACGGGAACTTATCAATCTACCTTCTAGGTAAGAAATCCATTGGCTGCAAAATGGATTTTAAAAATAAAATATAAGGTAGATTGTTTAATCAACAAACAAAAAGCATAAATTGTTGTAAAGGGTTATGCTCAGCAAGAAGGAATTGACTATGATGAGACCTTTGCACCCACTACGAAGATCAAAACCATCAGAGTTATATGTGCACTAGCAGCAAAAAATGGATGGAAACTTTAGCAGATGGATGTCAAGAGTGCTTTTTGAACGGTGATCTCAAAGAAGAAGTGTACATGGCCCAACCTGAAGGGTTTGCAGATGAGCATCAACCACACAAGGTATGTCATTTGATAAAGTCACTTTATGGACTCAAACAAGCATCTAAGGCATGGTATATAAAAATAGATGATCACCTATTGTAGCATGGATTCACTTGTAGCCCTCAGATACAAATTTGTATATCAAGAAGGTAGGAATAGAGATTGTTATTCTAGTTTTGTACGTAGATGATCTTGTGATCATAGGAAGTTCTGACAATCTTGTGGATGATGTAAATAATGATCTGAAGAAATCCTTCGACATGACCAATTTGGGGCTACTTCACTACTATCTTGGCTTAGAGATATGGTAGAAGAAGAATCATATCTTCATCTCCCAGATGAAATATGCCAAGAATCTCCTGGAGAAGTATGGAATGTCATATTGTAAACCAATGTCCACACCTATGGAAAAAGGTTTACAATTATCTAGATTCCAGGATTCACCACAGGTAGATGGCACTCACTATAGGCAACTTGTGGGAAGTCTCATTTACTTGACTTATACTAGGTGAGATCTTTACTTTGCGGTGATATATCTCGCTTGATTTATGCAGGAGCCGAAGAAATGTCATTGGATAGTATCAAAGCATGTGTTGAGATATGTTTGAGGTATAGTTGACTTTGGTCTGGAGTATCAGAAGAACACTCAGTTCTTCTTACAGGGATATACAAACTCAGACTATGCAAGATCCGTTGATGACAAGAAATCCACTTCAGGGTATGTTTTTCATCTCGGATCCTGGGCCTATTTCATGGATTAGTAGAATTGACAAATTGTGGGTGGATTTGTAGGGCATTAATGGTTTGTGGTTGAGCTTTGAGAGAAGATTTTGAGTTTTCTTCTTTCTCTCTCATCTTCGACGTTCTATATATTGTAAACGCTTTTCATTTGAGAAGGGGAGACATTCCATTGTGTATCCCATGAACCTATTACATACATCACAACAATAGAACCAACATATCAATCTAATTCAAATTCCAAGTGGCAAGGTACAACCTTAGGCTAGCTATTAAAAAAATTAATTTAAAGAAGATCAAAATGCAAGCGAAACAAATGGCCAAATAGTCATAGTTAGTGCAAAAATCCACATGTTAGTACCACAAAAAGGAAATTCCCAAAATATAAAACATACTAATGAATAAAACTACTGGTCTTTGCAAAAATAAAATGAAAAATGTAATTTACAAATAAATTACATATATAAGAATAGCACATTACGATGACTATGTGACCTTATCTTGACACCAAGGGGGTACTCAACGAATTTCTAGCACTTGAAACATCAATCCTCAGCTCCTAAAAATAACATATCGATAATACAACTTTCATCATCTCTATCTCGAATCATCTTGCCACAACTTCGAAAGGGCTAAACATAGTCATATCTTCACTTAGGTTGAATCCATAAAACCACAAGGAGAGAGAGAAAAACACAAGTTGTCATCCCGGATCAATTTATTGGCCCATAGTACACAATTCCTCACTCCAAATATGTAGTTTTACCAATTTCCTTAGGATTGGTTAGTGTAAGGTTCACAACATAACACATGCACATTACTAACACAATGGTGGTTTACACACATTAACCATAGTCCCTTTGCATGTTACATAAATACAAGAATTCACATACGTAAAATTCACAATTTACAACACACCATATTACCATATGCTATACCCAAAGTGCAACGAATTTATGATAGGGATCATTTACTCACCATATGTCCAAAAATCATGACATAAATCATTGCATATTACATAAGTTATACTTATGATGAGCACAATTACAATCATATTGTCAAATGTAATACAACAAGATGATATACACATTTCTTCACAACATGGTGATGACAACACTAAGCAATCCAATACATTATAAACCAACGTTGACATATTACACATCATCACAACTACACATCACGATGCCAAAAGACTCCAACACTCCATAATCAGAAATAACATTCCTTTCACACACAAAAATACAAGATACATCACACTCGAATTCTCACTGAATTCATAAAAAGGAAAAATAATACTCTCATCTCCAACACATCAACATGCCAATAGTTACACACTAAGTGACATACAAAACATGTGTGCTAACAATATCACAATTACAACATAGCGGAATCACGCTTAAATCACATTACTCTTCCAATCACCACCACCACCACCATGCAACATCATCACCACTTCAATCCATCCCAAAGGTTTGAGAGTGTGAACCTCTCTCGATACCAAGTATAACACCCATAAAAAGAGACACACAAATGACATGGAAATTTTCGAGTAAATTTTTCTTTTGAAATTCAAACAACACCACAAGTGATCACAATGGCTGACATAAACTATCGATAGGCTTGATACAAAATTTACCACCAAGGTACAAGTAGATCTATGAGCTTAAACCCGACATGAAACCGACCATTTCCCATTTCGACAAGACACCGCATATTAGTCCAACAATAGAAGACACTTACAATTATAGACATCCCATGGTGAAAGTATTTTTAAGGTTTCTTATTTACTAAAACATCTTTTAATTCTTAACTTACATTCTAGAAGGTTCATGTAATGATTCACACAATTCTTCTTATAACACTATATTTCTTCCTTTTAAATTAATGAATAATTAACTTAAGATTAAATTTCCTAAAAGAGGGTCATCTCTAAAATATGAACAAATTACATGATTTGTTTGATTAAAAAGAGGTTTTCCAATTCACGAGTAAGGTTATTTATCCATACTCAAGCTACTGAATCTTGTTTCACACCTCCATTGCACTGTGTCACAAGCACAAGATTTGTTTAACGAAAGGTACTGTTTTAGGTTTGGAATAATAATATTCTTTGGGAAAGGATCAAAATTTTAACATTTCATAAGAAATATTACAATGCACCAAGGCAAGGGTTAAGAAAAAGAAGTAAAAAATAATTCATCTTCATGGTCTCATTGGTTATTAACTAATATTTTATTGAGGCTAATAATTTATCAAGAATGGTTAAAATTTTCTGTTAGGCTTCACTTGATGAGTTTGAAAAAAATTATACAAATTACATTTCAAATGGGTGAGATAGATTGAATGGTTTCTTAATAAATTTCCTCCTACTTATTCGCAACCTTATAATCTTAAAAATATAATCAATGATTTCCCTTAAGATCATTTAAGGACTCACCATAAGAAGCATAAATTTTATTAGGTATGCTTTGGGGTAAGAAGGTATATATATATATATATATATATATATATATACCATACTCCCAAAGCATACCTAATAAAATTTATGCTTATCGTGGTGAGTCCTTAAATATATATATATATTAAGGAATTTGAACCCCTTTTAAATATACCTAGAATTGTATTGATGTCATGACCTAGAAGGTTCACCATGAAAAATTATGACTCAAGAAAAAGTTTACCATTACACCAACTTAAGTAAACATGGTTACATCATTTCTATTCGACACGACATATGAACCATAAAGACAAAAAAATTATATGGAACTATGACTACGGAATAATTAGGTAACAACATTGATCAAACAACGCTATATTATTCTTAGAATTCCTATAATACATTAAAAACACTCATAACAATACGGTGATCAATTTTATATTTTCCATATAGTAAATACAAGTCAAGGTTTCAGTAGTTATGATAACATTACTCCATAAAACATATTACTAAGGCATTGATCCTATTCTAAAATTTCCACAAAACGATTTCGAAGTTTTACAACATAAAAAGCATTTGTAAAAAATAATTTCATAACCAAGACTAAAGAAATTTTCTACAAGTCTTTCCCTCATCTACTCAGCAAAATCCATCTGCAAAAATTATTAACCTGAGTCAGTTCGTGAGAACTGAGCAAGATAAGACTACACATAGCAACAATAAGCTACTATCTAACAATATCATGAAAGGAAACATTATATTTCAAGAAAGGGAAATGGGGATCTATCCACTAATCCACTTCTTAAGACAAAAATTAAAGTTTCTACCATGCAGCTCAGAAGGAAGCCATATGTTTCAAATAAGACTAGTGCCTTTATTCAACAAAAGTGTGACAACTGATAAAGAAGGTCAAAGACTTTAAGAATCAGCAATAACATGTCGAGTGTAAGGGGTTTTCAATCATGTAATCATGTGGATTATATGATTGAAATTATTCTTACTTAACATTTAAGAACAAAAATAACATCTTCACCATATTGTCTTAGTAGGAAGTCATAAGTTCTTTGATAGAAGTAATGTCAGAAAGCAACAAATTTTTATTCCCAACCAAGTACGAACATAGCCTTTGGAGTTAGAAATAAAGGATGAGAGTATTGGAATATCAAACATGCAATCATGTGTATTATATGGTTGAATTCTGATACGCCACTAAAAATATGAAATTATGAAGTGACACCAAAAGCATGACCTACGATACTAGATTTCTAAAAATGACAAAAGTTGAACAATCAATCCAGGAGGAACCACGGGATTCAAAAGTTAAACACGAAATTTAAGTGTATTAAAATTTCAATCATGTAATCATATAGATTATATGATTTAAATCTAATACATGACTATCACTCAACATTATTTTCAAAGAGAAGGAAAATATATAATATTTCGGTCCTAGACTCCGAGGAATTCCACAATCATTTGAGAAGAGGCCATTGCCCTTATAGGTTAGTAACAACAAGCAAGTGTAAAAAAAGTTCCAGTTAAACAAGTTAGCATTTTAAACATCCATCCAAGTTTTGTAGCATCGTGGATTTACAAACATCCTTAATAAGTCTATAGTTTTCAATTTAATTAAATGTAATCATCACTTTCTCAAAACAAGATCTTTTAAAGTAACCCTCATTATTAAGATACCTATGGGAAATCAAAGGTGGAATATTCTGATGAATATCCTGAAACCATTTTCGTGAACATGGAAAATTTTATGGGGTATGTGTGCAAATTTTTACTCAAAAGAAGCATTAATTTTCAATTCATATAATAGAAAGGTTGCAGATGCACACGACATGATATTTACAATCGCATATGAAAGTAATGTTGTTGTCATGTAAAATAAAACCTCCGTCATGTGACAATAAGGTTTTTTTCATGTGAAAACAAACATGTTGTTGCATGACAATAACCATTTTTTTCACACGTCAATGAGGGTGTTGTGGTTTATTGTCACATGACAACAACCTTGTTTTCGTATGACTTAAAATCTATTGTCATGTGTCTAGAGCTACCACCCTCTTGTCATGCATCAACAACATAGGAATTTCTACATCACAACAACTTCCTTCCATGCATAAAAATCTCTTTTGTGCATCAACAACCTACCCTGTAAGTTCATAGTACTTGATATGTCAGTACCTCAGTAAAATAATAGTAAGTTAGTAGTATACTACCCGACGAATCACCTAGGTTTTTATAGGAGATGTTTTCAAATGTAGGCGAAGCCAACCCCTAAAAATATATATTGTGAATTTTAGGCAAACAGGTCACTGACCGCTCCAAATATATCACCTTTTCAAGTTTTCCTAAAATCAGATATTTGTTAAATTACAAATATTTACCACTAACAATATCCCTTATGAATGGGTCAAAATGACCTCATCTACCATAATAGTGGGCCTACTACTTTGAGAACTACACTACAGTTTAGAACCAAATGTAGTTCTTGTGAGTGTGTGCATGTTGTGCCTACGTTTCTCTTGTGTAAGTCAAACTTTTTGAAATAATGAGCAATGGCTAAATTTAGAAAATATAATAGTATAGTTGCATGGAATGGAATAGAATCATCCCCCTATTAAGTGTGATGCAAAATCCCTAGCTTGGACCTTAATGATGGAGCTATGTGGATGCAAATGTAATAGATGGATGTAACTCTAGATGAGTGATAGTAATATATGATCTTGTCCCTCATTATGTTCTCATAACTTTATATTTATAGATTTCTCTTGATCTAATTTCATAATTAACCTCAACATGGACGACTTAAAAAATATAAGGATGAAAAATGGCTAGAAAGAGCCCAAAAAGTTGTGGAAAAGTAGAGAAAGGCCCAGATGTCACTTGTAGGACCTGGGCACCCATGAGCCACCTAGTACTACCCCGAGTGCCCATTCGAGGATAAAATGATGGGAAAATCCTTAAATAAGCTAGGCATGTGGATAAAATGTGTTGAAATTCTAAAATAAAATTAAAATAAGATGGCAAAAGATGTGGGTTAATTAATACTTTCTTAACTCAAGAACCTTCTAAATAGTAGTATGAGACCGGGATAAATATGATCTAAAGTGGATAATTTTTACTTACATTTTTTCTCCCACTTTATGTTGGTGAGCTAAAATCTCGCTAACATAAAGTAAATAGATATGTGTACACGATGTCCATGAAGAGTGTATTATAAATGCACTAGTGGACTAGAAAAAAGTGTAGAATGACAAAAATATGAAGGAGCATGATAACTAAAGATGAAAATGCACAAAGAAAGAGTGATGAGAGTGAACCTAGGGTGAAACAGTTGTTGTGTGTTTAGTCTACCGTATGGTTAGTAAAGCATGTGTTGACGAAAAGTTTTGTTGTTGACGGTGTTGTTGAAGTTGCCCCTAATTTGAATTGCTTATTTCTCATATAGTCGAACCTGCAAGGAGAAAACAATCAAGTAATCAAATATGTGTGTATGTAAATGTAAAAATGCTATGTAAAATATGCATGTATAGGAAAGTGTGTAAAATACACAAATGTAAAATACGTGAAATGAAAAGTGTAAATGGAACATGTGCACCTGATCCATGTCGAGAGGAAGAGTGTAGAAGGATATCCTATACTACAATATTTTTGGGAAATTTCATGCCACCCTAGTTGAAGAAGTTTAGGGAGGAAATGTTTTGTGTCCTTCGAGATCTAAAACTTTTGCTGAAATGTGTGTGATTAAATATTTGTACTATCCTAGTTTAGTGGGTGAACTAATGCCACTTTAGCTGAAGTATGTAGAGATGCACACCCACTATAACCTAAAAGCGTGTAAATGCTTCCCAGAATGATAAGGAAACCATTACCAATAAAATTTTGTAACCGATTCCTAGAATGATTAAACATAGGTTACTGAGAATAGCCTCTACCCACTTCATAAAGTACTCACTTGAAACAATCATGAACTTATGACCATCTAAAGAGGTTGGGTTAAGTTTCCCTATTAGATTGAGACCCCACTTTGATAATGACCAAGGGGTTGTGAAAGGCTACAAGGATTGTGTTGGCGCGTGTATCAAGTTGCCATACTTTTGAAAATCCATACATTTCTTCACATGTTGACAATAGTCATGCTCCATGGTAGGCCAATAGTAGCCTACCCTGAGTATTTTCTTTGTAAGTACAATCCCATTAGTATGAGCCCCACAGATGCCTTCGTGCACCTCTTTAGTTTCTTGGAAAGATTCAACTAAAAATAAACATCACAACAGATTACATGTGATGAGAGCTTCATACTTTCCTATATTATTCATTCAAGGGAATCCAAGTAGGAATTCTTGGGGAATCAAGTCTCCTATAGGAGTGATTAACAAAATCCAAAGACCTAAACAATGTAAGGTAAAGGAGCCATCAAAGTATAGTTTCTAAATGATAAATTCTTCAAGCTAGATGATGGATGCATCTGGTAGCTCTAAGCTCAAGGGTTTGGTAGTGGTAGAAGAGATTTTGGGAGAGTTTTACTTTTACAGACTTTTGATGCACATACTTAATGTCGAACTCGAATAATAATATGATCCAATTACCCATCTTTCCCATTACAGTGGATTTTGATAGCAAGTATTTTAAAGGATAAACCTTCGAAATAAGCTTGATTTTATTGTTCACCATATAGTGACGTAGATTTTGGAAAGTAAAACACCATGACTAGGAAAGGCTTATGGATTTGAGGATATTTGAGCTCGTATTCTATCGGTGTTCTTCTAAAATAGGATAGAACCTATTATTGCTCAATTTGGTCTCTCCCTATTTATCCTTAAAGTTCTTCAATCATGCGGTCTCTTTGTCTTCTCTATCTCGCCATATTGATGCATAAAACTATGTCCTCCATTTGGTTGCCATGATCAATCCTTTCCTCAATCAAGGATCACTTAAAAGTTTAGAATTTTTTTTTGTTCCTTTTTCCATGAGAAAGAATCTTAACTTGGGCAAAAACTTTGGTTTTTCCTTCTTCCATTTTCTACGATCACGTTTTGTTGTCCTGTCATTTTGTCCCAAATATTTGTGAAAATGTGATCATATGTGGCTCGGTGGATTGTATTTAGGCCTTATAACATTTCCAAATTATCTCTGTTCTTGAAGAAAGATTCATTTCCAAGATCAAATGGTGGTTTTCATGTATTTACGGTTTGATGGGTGTGTTTTTCCATGTCAAATTTACATTTTAGCATCTGTGGAAATGTGGCCATTTCTAGTTGGATGTAGCTCGGTGGGGCACTTTGAAAACTCTAAGGCCCACTTCAACTCAAAAATATGTCCACGTGGAGGGCGACGCACATCAAAAAAATTCACCTTTTGGATTGGCCTTGGAGTTGCACCGAGGAGACACACGGAGGTTTTTTTGCCTTTCCTAGACTTACGAAAAAAAAATTCATGTGGCAGGTATAGTTTTGGTGGACCATGGACACATGGAGGGTTGGTTCTCATTTGAGGATCCGCCTTATGGTTACCACCTTAACAAGTGTGACAAAGATACATGTGGAGTCTTCCCAGCTCCGCTCCGTACTTAAACTTTTCAAAGTAATTTTTAAAGGCATGGGAAACATGGAGGGACTGCTCCTGTTTGTGGACTAGCCCCTAAGTTTTATTTTGAAGAAGTCTCAAGAGGACACTTGGATGCTTTTACTCACTCTACCTTTTTTGGATTGTTCAACAAAGAAAGAAAAGCTCGTCACGGACCCTAGACACATGGTGCCTTCCAGTGATCCTTCACTTTTTTAAACAATTTTGTCAGACTGAGACACGTGGTGAGCCCACACTTGTTCAAGGTCTCTGATTTTGAGGACCATGTAAAAGGTGTGCCAAGGAAACACATGGAGGCTTCCGCTGGATACTTTTTGTTGAGACTTTTTCAAAGGCCAAAAGGTATTTTTCTTGGGCCAAGGCACGTGGAAGGCCTGTGCTTGTTTGGAAATTTTCCCTTGTACTTATCCTTTACAAGTTGCACCAAGGAGACACGTGGATGGTTATAAAATAAAGTGGAGAAGTGGAATAATCAATAGTTTTAGTGTATTACATCCTATTTTTCCACATTTTTACTCCAACACTCATGGAGATGCGATACGCACTATTTTATATCATTTTTGATAAAATTCCTTGTCATCTCTATCGTAAAGTAACATTAAATGGATTCACAACTTAATTTGTGAGTTCGAGGATTGTTAAGGTTGAGATTTTGAAGTTGGAATTACTCAAGAACTTGCAAAAATGGGAATTAACAGAGAAGCTAGATGTGGGACAAAGTTATAGGTACAAAATATGAAAAAGGTGTTGCCTCGAGAGAGAAAAGGATTACTGTCATATCCATCTATGTAGTGCCTATATAAAATGATTAAAAAGGGTATTTATCGAATGATAGAATTAGAATGATTATGAGGATTTAAAAAATTTGTGGCATGGCATCCTAGTCATTAGTTGAGGGCCCAAGAAATGTGATCAGTTCACAATTGGTCCACCTGGCAGCTTTCAGATGTGAATTTGTTAAATGTCACTTTCTAAGGAAAATTGGTAATAAGAAAAGGTCCCTCGAATATTCTTCTCTTTTGGGGGAAAATTGAGTGAGTAAAATGTATAAATGCAATGAGAATACTCTTACAAAGGGTCAGAGATTAAATTTCATAACAAAAATTTGAGAAAATTTTTTCTAAGAAACCCATCTCGAGATACTCGGTTAATTTCTGTGTTAGATTTTCTATCATGTCAATTTGGTTACAGATGTATAGAAATTCATGAGCACGAGATTTCTCTAGAAGCTTTTCCTCTCTTGATGAAATGAAGCAATTTTGAAATTAATTTGTGTCAATCTTGGAGCAATTAGTGTTTGCTTTATTTCAAAATGTCTGCAAGTAGTTTTTCTTGTTCCTATTGCTATCTTACATTGAAATATTTGTGAAATAAAATAGGATCTCATCCATGTGATAGTTTAGTTTCATTTGAAATTTCATTTCAGGAAGAGCCTTCATCCTGTGATGAGATAAACAAATTTAAAATCATTCCACTGTCATTTGCTGATAAATATTTTCTGTAAGTGTTTGGGTGTACCTTAGGCATGATTGATCAAGAGATTTTGGTGTTTAATTAAGTCTTTTAAGTCTGATCCTACATGCTATATTCTCAAATATTGTGGGAAAACGTGTTAATCTAGGCCTCGATTGAAGTTCACCTTCTAGTTGAAGGAATGTCTTAACTATTATGAAGTTTTATGTTGTTGAGTTGTCCATTGTTGTGAAGTGTCTCGAGAGAACTCGGTATAATCAACTTTATCTTGCTTAATGTCCCACCAAAATTATTCAAAACCATTAATCCATCCTAAACTACCCCTATTTGCCCTTTATATCAACAAAGGAATAAAATTCATTCACTAAAATATGCAAAAAAATTAGGATCCCATAGTGTTTTCAGTAACCTTAGCCTTGTTTTGAAAGTATCTCCATCTTTTAGAAGTGACAACTCTGAGAGTTAAATTATGGACTATTGAACGTATATTTCCTAATGTTTTATTCATAAACTTTATGCAAAAGAAGGATATCTCCATCTCCTTCATCAAACAGAGGTTACACTACGAGTCTCTCACCCCCGGTCGAAAGGAACAACCTAAAGTAGTGAGGATAGGTCAAATCCTCTTAAAGGTGTTATCCATCTCTCCACAAATCTTATTAACAAAGGGCCACTAGATCTCATCCTCAACTACAAAATGACATACATCATGACCTATCTCGTCTCTAAGCTTTGTACAAATATGTGATGCTCTTCAACTTGAAAAGGAGAACAAATTTGGATACCAACATTGGTGGCATCATTGTTGAGGAAATGAAGTTTTGTGTAAAGTTTAAACACCATCAGCAACACATATATACCCTGGTAATGCTTCTTACATGATATGAGTGTAAATACATTGCTAAAACATCATTATTTGTTTAGATCTATAAGAATTGTTCAAAGTTGTAAGTTTTGAGTGTAATATTTTTAGCTTATACAGTTATTGCACTAAATTTTATATCATCATTGACAAATTTGGGTAGAACAAGAGAAGATCTTGTAAGCTTTGCATGAATGTGGTATTGATAGACATTTGATATGGTATTTCATAGGGTGTTTACACAAACTAAGGTGAAAATCCTTAGTGGTGACTCCATGTTGTTTAAATTCTTAATAAAGACAAGTGTCTTAACATATATCAAATAAAATTGTCATTAATCTCTACAAAGATGAAAGGAAGAAATTTTTTCTTCACTAGGGACACTAGAAAGGTTTATTCAAGATTTGGGAAAGTCTAATTTAGAAGGAAGAAGAATTTGGAAGGTTCTTAGAGATCAAGCATCAAGAAAAGAGATCTCCATTGGTCAAATTGATCAACGTGTGATTGAAGATTGCAATAATTCCTCAAGTGCTTCTAAATTAGGTATTCTCTTTTCTAAATTGAATTCTCCATCTAGAGAGGGTCTTCTTTTGTATTTGAAAAATTTTCTTCTCATTCTATCCATGTATTCTCCAAAGTTGATAGAGTTTTTCCAAGAAAAAATCATTTAGAGGGCTATCATTATGAGAAATGCATCCCTATACCACACATACCTCTCACTTCCTCACTAGTTTACATCTCCTCCAAGGTCAACTGTCAAAATAATATGGCTCAGCCTCCACCTAGACCTACATTTGTTGTTAATACTTTTGGTCCCATCAATTTTAGAGGTATGGATGGCTATCCAAATGTTATGCCACAAGATGTAAGAAATAGATTGCCTAAATTTCAAGGAAATAATACAATCATTGGTGATCAACACTTAAAGCTCTTTCTTAATATGATGGAGGACTTTGATATAAAATTTGAGGATGTATACATTAAATTGTTTATCCATACTCTAGAAGAAGATGCAAGGGAATGGTATAAATATTTTCCAGATAATTCCATTGATTCTTGGATAGAGATGAAGAATGCTTTTAGAATGCAGTATGGTGATAAAACAGACCCTAAGTTTCTTTTATCATAGTTTGAAAATATAAAAAAGAATCTTAATGAATCAATGCATGATTTCAATACAAGATTTAACAAAACATTGAGAAGACTTCATGTTAATTTGAGGCCATGTGATGAATCATGTCTGATAAATTATTATGATGCATTTGATAAGAAAGTTACTTACTATTTGAGGGATAAGAACCCTGGAACTTTGAGGCAGGCCTTTACCATGATCTGCAAATTGAGAACAACATTAAAGCGGTTGGAAAACCTCCTAAGAGGTAGGGTGTTAAATGATTATTAACTCAATCAAGAATCCTTGTGGATCTTGAGGAAGTTGTAAATACTTTTGTCAGTGGCTATCAAATAAATCTCTTACAAGCTAGCTAGGGAAGAGAAAGGAATTAGACAAGGTTCTCGAAGTTAGCATAGGAAACAAGGATAAGAAAGATTTAAAATCATCAAAGAAATGATCAGAGATATGATGACAAAGGTAAAGGACCCATGGGAACTAGACAACCCCAAGCTAGGGAGATTTAGAGTAGTGTTTGATTCTCTAAATGATAGAGTTACTTCATTGGTGAAACTCGTGAAATTGATTGGTTTGATAACTATTTCTTGCCACATTCTCCATGTGAATTAGATAACCAAGTTGAAGAGGATGATGATGATGATAACACTAATGATGATGCATGCATGGTGGATTCCTCCACAAGTTCATAGTAGGGAGAAACCTTAACTGAGATGATAAGTTCCAAAGCTGTTAAAGATTTTTTGGATTACATTCACCATGTATTACCTCTTCCTCCCACTCATACTTCTGAAATTGATATGGTGCAATATTTTAAAATTCCTAATAATGATTTTGAATACTTAAGGAACTAATGATTGAGAAGTATGATGGAGAATCCCTTCGAGAGAATAGGTAGTTGTTAGTGAATTTTGTGGTTGGCCATGAAAAACAATATAATACCAGGAGTAAGGTTGCCAAAGGAGTGGAGCCTCAGGCCAAATCAAAAATTCCAATGCTTACCAGTATCCCAAAAGAAACTCCAAAGAAAAATGCATCTGGAAAAGGCCTTGTTGTCTCAAGTGAAATTTTTGTCCCTCCCATGCTCAGAATGCAAAAATCATGTGCCATTAGATGAATTTCTAAACCTTCCTCCTAACACTGCATTACCCAAATATGTTCCTTGTGACATAGCCCAAATCTTGAGTCAGATCAATATTTCTATTCCTATTGTTGAATTGCTTATAATCCCTGAGGATAGAGACAGAGCATTCAAATATTTGGGGTTTAAACAAGAAAAGGTCACCCAAGGTAGAAATGTTGAGATTCCTCCTACCATTGCAGATTTGAAAAAATCCCAAGTACTAGAAGAACTAGGTGAACCACCTGAAGTTTACTTAGGAAGATCTTTGGTTGAGTCTCAATTAAATTTTGATCCATTTTTTACAACCCTAATTATTAAGGATGATCTGCTACACAATTATATGTTTGATTTCGGAGCATCATGAAATGTTATGCCTCTAGATTTCATGAATAATTGAACATTAAAGTGACAACAACTTATGGCAAGTGTACTGCAATGTATTCTAGAGAGGTGCCAGTTGTAGGATGTGTAAAAGGTTTAGTGGTACAACTTGTAGCTTATCCGATAAGAACTTGAAATTTGATGTTGTTATTATTGATTTCCCTGCCAAATGGGGTATGTTGTTATCAAGAAAGTGGGCTGCAAGTTTTAGTGGAAGTGTTCACATGGATATGTATTTTACAACCATTCCAATTGAAGGCAGCCTTGTGAAGTTACATGGTGAAAATAAAATGTTATATCTTATTGAGGACCCCAACAATGCTTCTTATGAAGTATTGCATGCAGATGTTGATATTGATAACTCTGTGAGCTATGTTGCTTTCAAGGAATATGAAATTGATCAATGCAGGTATCATGAGCAAGATGATTTTCCTAAGACTTTGATGTGTGATGTATCCTGAAGGATGTTAAAAGAAAAACTTGACCCATGCACATAAAGGATAAGATTGAAAAAAATTAGTTAGATAACAACTTAGATGAAAAAAGAGACGATCATATGACTAGTTGTTTAAGATATATGAGAATGGCTTAGCATAGTCATATCTAGAATGAAAAGAACTTGAATATTTTCCTTCATCATTTTATTTGAATTAGTGTGCTCCATTATATAGTGTATAGTATTTTGGTTTCTTTCTTCTTTTGTGTTTTTCTATTTTTGTTTGTCCTGGTCCTTGGTGGCCATTTTTGTGGTTTCTTGGTTCATACTTAGGGGGATTTGGTTATTATTGTCTATTCCATAAGATTTTTATTTGACTTCGTTTCCCACTCATCTGTTTTTGGCACTTGTGTCCGCTATTTGTTTTTTTACCTTTATGGGGTCCACCTCTACCCTCTCCTTGACTTGGAGTCAAAGCCAATGTTGATGCTCAATTTGGTCTTGCCTTGTTTATCCTTAAACTTCTTTAGTTTGCGTGCTCTTTCATCTTCTCTATCTCCATGTATTCATGCATAAAAATTTGTCCCCCATTTGGTTCCATGATCAGTCCCTTCCTTGGTTAAGGATCACTAAAAATTCTAGAATTTTTTATTGCGTTCCTCTTTCCATGAGAAAGAATTTGTAACAGGTGAAAACTTAGGTTTTCTCCTCCTTCCATTTTCTATAGTCACATTTTGGTGTCCTTGTCATTTTTGTCCCAAATATTTGTGAAATCATGAATGGATGTGGCTTAGTGGATTATATTTAGGCCTTATAAAATTTCCAAATTCTTTGTCCTTAAATGGTGATTTTTCCGCATTTATGGTTTGATGGGTGTGTTTTTCCCGTCAAATTTACATTTAAAGCATCTATAGAAATGTGGCGCTTTCGGTTGGATGCGGATTGGTGGGGTACTTTGAAAACTCTAAGGCCCACTTCAACTCAAAATTTGTCCACATCGAGGGCCGGCGCTCATCTAAAAATTCACCTTTTAATTTGGCATTGGAGTTATACCGGGGAGACACGTGGAGGTTTCCGCTGCCTTGCCCATACTTAGACTTATTTTTCATGCAGCTGGTATAGTTTTGGAAGACCATGAACACATGGAGGGTTGGTCCTTATTTGAAAATCCACCTCAGGGTCCCACCTTAACTAGTGTGATAGAGACATGTGGAGGCTTCTCTGGGCTCAAGCTTCTCTGTACTTAAACTTTTCAAAGAAAGTTTTAAGGGCCTGAGACACATGGAGGGACCACACCTATTTGGGGACTAGCCCCTAAGTTTTATTTTGACTAAACTCTAGGAGGAAACTTGGAGGCTTCCTTTCACTCTACCTTTTATTGGACTTTTCAATGGCCAAGGAAAACTATTGTAGGACCACTGGACACATGGTTCCTTCCACTGATACTTCAACTTTTTTAACAACTATATCGGATTGAGACATGTGGTGAGCCCATGCTTGTTGAGGTCTCGATTTTGAGGACCATACTAAAGGTTTACCAAGGAAACACATGAAGGGTTCTGTTGTCTCCTTTGTGTTGAGACTTTTTAAATTCAAAAAGGCATTTTTATTGGGCCCAGGGCATGTGGAAGGCCCACGCTTCTTTGGAAATTTTCCCTATACTTCTCCTTTAAATTTGTGCCAAGAAAACATGTGGATGGATGGTTATAAAATAAAGTGGAGAATGCGGAGAATCAACAATTGCTTTGTATTACATTTGTTTTTCTGCCATTTTTTCTACAAGACTCTTGGAGATGCGAATACGCACTATTTTTCATCATTTTTCATGAAATTCCTTGTCATCTCTATCTGTAAAGTTCCATTAAATGGATTCGAACTTAATTTGTGATTCCAAGGATTGTTAATGTCGATATTTTGAAGTTGGAATTGCTCAGGAACTTGCAAAAATGGGAATTACTAGAGAAGCTAGATGCGGGACAAAGTTTTAGAAGCAAAATATGAAAAAGGTGTTGCCTCGAGAGAGAAAAAAAGGATTACCCTGTCATATCTATTTGTGTAGTGCCTCCAAAAATGATTTAAAAGGGGTTTATCACGTGATGAATTAGAATGATTAGGATGATTACCAAAAGTTGTGACATGACATCCTAGTCATTAGTCGAGGGACTAGAAACATAATCGAGTTCACAATTGGTCTACCCGGCTATTAGAGTAGGTATTTACCTTAGCTCATGTTCACCTAGGTACTTTATTTACCTTTATTTTATTTATCCTCACCCACTTATATGTGTAGATATGTCTTTTATCTTATTTAGATATTAGGAGATATTATCTAGTTGTTAGGTATAGTTATTTCCTTGATCTATAATATTGACTAGATCCTTGATGTCTAGTTCTCTCCTAAATCTATGGTCTTGACTAGTTCTTTGATGACTAGTTATCTCCTTAATTTAAAATTTGATCTATGACCTTGACTAGTTCTTAGATTGTTATTCCTTTCCTATTTAAGTTAATGCCCATTCTCAATGTATTGCATTGAGTTCCATAATAATATATGATATTGTTTTCTCATTTGTTTGCAAAGGTTTTATGTAAAGTTATTCGGTGAATTTATTTCATCTTATTGATCATGATATTTGATTAGCATCTGTATTCTTGGCTTGGCATGATATGATTATCATTCATTTCATGGTATCGGAGAAGGAGATTGTTGTTGACATCCATCTGTAAGTTTTATTTTGCAAATAAATTATTTGTGTATTGATATATCTCGGGATTTTTTTGTATTTTGTCTTATGTGCTTTTTATGCAAAAAGAGGCTTTATTGGATTGAAAGGTGTGAAACCTAAGATCATCCCTGTAAACTCGGCCAATTCTAGAGGTAGTCATTTTTGTGGTTTTTTATTTTTGTAGAGAAGCACCTTGGATCACCTCGGGTTGAAGCCCATAAGAAAAGAAATCATTCAGGATTTTTGTGGGTCTCTGTTATTTTTAGATTTGTATTGGGGCATGATTTTTTTCTGTTTGTAGCATATCTATCTCAGATTTTGCGTGGGAAGGTTTTCGGATCTTTCCTTTTTTGGCAGGGGTCCACAGATGTTGTGCAAACACGTGACACACCCTGGGAATAGTAAGTTGTGCAAACACCCATTAAAATCCTTAACCCTTGGTCATATGGTATGGTCATATGAGGGCTTAAAGCTTGTGATTCCTACTAGTGGGTGCTTAACTTTGTCTGTTTAATTTTATTTGTGTGGTGAAGGAAGCAACAATTTATTTTTCCTACTAAAATAAATAACAGAGCAAACTATTAAAAAGCTTGTAACTTTTGATCGGTAACTCAGTTTTGAGTGCCATTTTTGCAAAAAGTGCTTGTTTTTTCATGCTCTTTCCATTGGAAATATTTATTTTGAGACTTGCACTATAATTATAAAGTGCTAAATATGGAGTGTTTTAATCATTTATGGACGTAATTTCGGTTAAGGCCGACGTCCTAAACTTTTGGGAGTTCGTAATTTGTACCTATCATGGATTATGAGAATGATATGCTTTTCTCTAAAGTATGTGGACTTCAAGAGGATATTGTAAAATTTTTAAAAGAAAATAGATCACTCAAGAAGCGAAATTCTCTCTCTGATCACTCATTCATGATAAAGATACAATAATACACTCCTGTAGAACAAACTTGCTAGCCTACAACATCACCATCATATTGTGGACAACCATATCCATGCTCCTAGTCCACTTGATAGTTGTTGCTCTTGTACTCCACCGACATTAATCTAAAAGTATTTGAGCCCGAACTCGCTTTTTATGCTTCTAAACATGTGAGGCTTGTTATTGCATGCTCTTCCACATCTGTGCCTATTACAAGTACCACATGTTGTGTATCCTACTTTTGCTCAGTTGCATGGATTTTTAAGAAGCATACCACTACATCATGTTCTCGCATGCTTCGTTGATGGGTCTCACTAGAGGAGTCATTGGTAGACATTCACAGGGTATTATTTCCTCTATTCCACATGTTAAGTGGAATTCTCGTCATGACATTGGTTTTCGAGAAGATACTTCATTGGGATCACACATTGACAAAGATCTTTTTTTGTTCGCTTGACTCTTTCTGAGGATCATGAGAAACACATGAGTTCTACACCTTCACTCAGGCTTGAGAAACCTAAGATTTCAGCTATCAGACATGATCAACTTGACACACATTCTGATGTTCTTTTACATACACCCATTGTGCATTTTACACCAAGTCATATGCAGGCATCTTCTTCATCCATCTGTGTTCATTTGGGGTGGATATCTGATCACTCGTGGCAGCGACATAGGCATTCATTGAGAGGACTCTACAGGCATGGCTCCTCCACCATTCAGCCTCTTGCGCCACTTTCTATACCTTATGCATTGTGATGCTTCTTGTTTTGAGAATTTTACTTTAGCAGGTGTAGTGTATCTCTCTTGTTTGTTGAGAGATTTTGTATCTGTATTTTCAACACTTTTGGCATGTTGACAGCTCTCTTATGGGGAGCTATTCGGTGGAGCCCAGTGTTAGTTTGTAATTTTTGAGTAGTTGTTTTGACAACTCATATAGATTTGTAGCGCCACTCCACCCATTCAAGAAGTATGGGAGGGTGTGGTGTTGATCCCTGCTTCTTTAGGTTTTGTGTTCTTGCCTTGTTACCTTGGCTTTTATTTCATCGTGACACTGGATTTTATGTCCTTACCTTATTAATTTCGTTATTGTTCATCTTAACGTGGCACACCTATTTGCAGACACTTGATAGAATTATGTTTGGATTTTTTTGCACTTTTACATCAAATTGACAATCTCCTTGTATGGAGCTATTCTAGTGTGTGTCCTTACCTTGTTACCTTGGATTTTCTTAGATCGTGACACTCTGGATTTTGTTTCCTTGCCTTGTTGCTTTAGTTATTGTTCTTGGATCATGGCACACCTATTTGCAGCACTTGATCGAATTATGTTTGGTGTTTTTTTTACACTTTCGACATCACTCCGTTGACAATCTCCTTGTATGGAGCTATTCTAGTGGAGCCCAGTGTCAATTGTTTTTGAGTTTTGTGATCGAGTAGTGGATTCAGACCATAGTGCACACCAAACTTCTTCAGCATTATATGAGTTTTTGAGCCGAGCTTCTTGGGATGCCTTGGAGCGGGTCTTTACTCTCTTTACTTTGTTGTTACTGGTTTTGGGTACCTTGCGGTGTCCCTTTTTTCTAGTTATTATACATGAGTACCTCATCAGGCCTAGTTGTCGGGACTCATATTGTGGAAATGCCACATCTATTTTGGCCCCTAGCTTCACTTGAAGGGGGTGATGAGTAAGTATTTACCTTAGCTCATGTTCACCTAGGTACTTTATTTACCTTTATTGTATTTATCCTCATCCACTTATGTGTGTGGATATTTATTTTATCTCATTTAGATATTAGGAGATATTATCTAGTTTTTGTGTATAGTTATTTCCTTGATCTATGGTATTGACTAGATCCTTGATGTCTAGTAATCTCCTAAATCTATGGTCTTGACTATTTCTTTGATGACTAGATATCTCTTTGATTTATGGCTTGATCTACAATCTTGACCGGTTCTTAGATTGTTATTCCTTGCCTATTTAAGCAAGACCTTTCTAAATTTATTACATTGAATTCCTTAATAATATATGATATTGTTTCTCATTTTTTTGCAAACGTTTTATGTAAAGTTATTCTAGTGAATTGATTTTATCTTATTGATCATGATGTTTGATTAGCATCTCGTGTTATTGGCTCAAGCACAATCTAAGTATTGTTCCTTTCATTCTTTGTAAACTTTCAGATGTGAATTTGTTAGATGTAACTTTCTGAGGAAAATTGGTAACAAGAAAAGGTCCCTCAAATATTCTTCTCTTTGGAGAAAACCGAGTGAGAAAAATATATAAATGCAATGAGAATACTCTTCGCAAAGGGTCAAGGATTAAATTTCATAAGAAAAATTTGAGAAAAGTCGTATTATGAGAAACCCAATCGACATACCCGGTTAATTTCCTTTGTGTTAGATTTTGTATCATGTCAAGTTGGTTACTGAGATGTATAGCCATTGACAAACACTATGATTTCGTGGAAGCTTTCCCCTGGCGATGAATTTAAGAAAAATTGAGATTAATTTGTGTCAATCTTGGAGTAATTAGTGTCTTCTTTGTTTCAGAATGTCTGCAAGTAGTTTTTCTTGTTCTATTGCAATCTTACATTGAAATATTTGTGAAATCACATAGGATCTTGTCCCTATGATAGTTTAGTGGCATTTGCAATTTCATTTCAGGAAGAGCCTTCATCCTGTGATGAGATAAACAAATTTAAAATCATTCCACTTTCATTTTTTGATAAAGATTGTCTATAAGTCTTTGGGTGTACCTTATGGCGTGATTGATAGATTTTGGTGTTTAATTGAGTCTTTTAACTCGAGCCTTTCGTGCTATATTATCAAAGATTTTGTGAAAACGTGTTGATTTGGGCCTCCATTGAAGCACACCTTCTGGTTGAAGGAACATCTTAACTATTCTAAAGTTTTCTGTTGTTGAGTTGTCCATTGTTGTGAAGTGTCTCAGAGATCTAGTATAATCAACTTTATCCTGCTTAATCTCCCACCAAAATTATTCAAAAACCATGAATCCATCCTAAACTACCCCTGTTTTCCCTTTATATCAACAAAGGAACAAAATCCATTCACTAAAATATGCAGAACAATCAGGATCCCATAGTGTCTTCAGTAACCTTAGCCTTGTTTTGAAAGTATCTCCATCTTTTAGAAGTGACAACTCTTGAGAGTTAAATTATGGAGTATTGACCATACTTTCCCAAGGTTTTCTTCATAAAATTTGTGCAAAAGAAGGATATCTCCATCTCCTTCATCAAACAGAGGTTACACTACGGGTCCTCTCACCCTGGTCAAAAAGAGACGGCCTAAAGTAGTAAGGATAGGTCAAATCCTCTTGAAGGTGTTATCCATCTCTCCACAAATCTGAGTGACAAAGGCCCGAGTTAGATCTCATCACGACTAAAAATAGAATAAATCATGATCTATTTGCCTCTAAGCTCGTGTCAAATCTATAATGTTTCTCGGCTTAAAAAGGAGAATTAATTTGGATACCAACACAACCTTTTCTCTCGATCTTTATCATCTTTGGGCAAACAATGCCCAAATTGTAAAATGTTTAGTAGAGATGTAAAGCAACAAGGGTTCTCTTTTCATGGGCTGCATGAGAATGGGGGTTTAGCCAAGAAATATTTTAGTAAAGAAAACTTTTTTTGTTGTTTAGGACTCCGAGTTAACATCTTTGTTAAGAATTTGTGTGAATGTATGACACTTGTCTAAGCTAGATGTGAAATAAACATTGTGAAGGCCTAAATTTTCCCTTGTAAGATATGCGAGTGTCTAATATTATTAGAAGGAGGAATCTTTGTGATGGTCATGAACTTTGCAGGGTCCACCTCTAACCCTCTCCTTGACACAATAAATCGTACTAATTTCCTAGATAGCACACCGAAGACACATGTCTTCGAGTTAAGGTGGACTTTGTAGTCTCTTAGGCACTGAAAGATACACTGCAAAATATCTGGGTGCTCCTCCCGAATTCTATTTTTTGCTAGTATATCATATACTTAATCTTCCATGATGTCTCTTATTATGTCGTGAGATATTACAGTCATCGCCCAATGATATATAAAGCATCTACTTTCTTAAGGCCAAATGGCATAACCCTTGAGAGCGTAATATTCCCTATGGGTTTTCAAAAGTTTTCTTGTGTTGATCTTCCTTTGTAATCTTTATTCCGATTATAACCTGAGAAGCCATCCATGAATGATACCATCTCATAACCAATAATATAATTGATGATCATGTCGATTTTAGGGAGGGGGAAATTCATGCTTGGGACAAGCTTTGTTAATATCACTTGAAATTGGTACACACTACTGATATTGATTGGTATTTTCTAAACCGATATAATATTGAAATCTACTCTAAGTAGTCGATATGCTTGATGAAGCTTACTTTTAATAACCTTTCTATCTCTGCCTTTACTAGTAAGGCGATACAAGGATGCATATTTCGCAGCTTTTGTTTGATGGTCTCCGTATCCAGGAACACAACAAGATTGTGGACAACTAATGCATGATCAAGTCTTAGCATGTCGGGATAAGACCAAGTAAATATGTTTGCATACTCTCTAAAAAATCCTGTAAATATTTTCTACTCTTGAGCTGAGAGTGAAGCTCCCAACTTAACTATTTTAGGCAACTCCTCCATGCCGATGTTAACATCTATTGTATCTTCCACTAGTAGCTTTGACTTGTCCCCCATATGTGTAGGAATGGGAAGGAGATTGAGATCCTCCTCTACCAAAGGTGGTTAAGGGAGGCCCTCATCTCTATATGGGTTAACTATCATTTCCATAGGTTATTCTGATTATTTGTCCACAAGCGCCTCGAAGAGGTTTGCTCTATAGGACTTCAACTTTTTATTTCCACGTGACTTTTCTATAGGACTCTTTCCCTTGCTCACTTTTCTAATTAACTCTTGTCCACATAATTCTACCTCCTCTTTGAAGGATGCACATGCATTGAGTTGAATGGAGAAGCCTTTCTTGTGAAAATTTATTGGAATGTTATCTCTAATGACCAAGAACTCACCAATAGCCTCATCATTCTCAAACACATCAATAGGTACATGTTGTTTTTTATCCCAATTATTTATAATGGATACAGTTGGGTGTATGGGGGGTTATGGTAAGGATAGCCATGTTAGAGAATAGGTTCATAGAGGTGAGGTATTCATAAAATCTATCCTCATTTTTGGAAAAAATATCCTCACTCTCGGAAGAAGTATACTCATTATCGAAGGGTGATACTCAAACAAATAGATGCCAATACATGATTTACCCATTATACGACAAGGCATTGTAAGAGATTCTAACAAACCTTATTCTTGGCGGCCCAACCATGTCCTTTATATCTCATATTAAGAATGATTGTGTTAGTAATAACATACCTAGATGACTTGTAACATAAATCCATTTCATCATCTTGAGGAAGAAATATAATAGCTTTGAGGATTATTTCATCTTCTAGCTAGTAACCTGAAGTGAAATTATCGAAGGGGAAATTCTCCCTTGATCTTTGGAATTTACATCACGGTTCTACCTCATGTTTGGGCTGATAGCGGGATATTTTGATCCGTAAGAGCTTGTTGAATATTATACTCTCCACAACCATTTTTGATGAATTTCATCTCCCACGTAGCAAAATAATATTTCGAGGTAGATATACTATTGTCACTAGGAGTCAAGGTATCCAGATCCACTTGGGAAAATAGGGCCTCTAACTAAACAAGGATAACAATCTCGTAGTGGGACACTTGTAAATGGTAGGAAAATAGCCCAAAAATGCTCTTGCAATGAGAAAATGGTTGGGGATCCCCTTTTATAGTAAGTGTATATCCTTCATACTACAATTTTAGACATTGATGATATGTTGATGGCACAACCTGCATGGCGTGAATCCATGGGTGAGCGAGCAAGATGTTTTAAGGGATCTCTAGGTCCAACACATCAAACATCAGCATGGGTTATGGGACCAACTTCCAATGAGAAAGGGATCATTCTAGTTGATTTTTGTTCTTCATTGTCATGCACCTTAATGGTTATGACCTTTGTCTCAAATCAACTTTTGTGTAGCCTAGTTAATGAATTAGTTTAATATTACAAATGTTAATACTGATCCGCCATCCACAAGCACTCTCTTGACCTCAATATGTAAGGGAAAGTTATGGGAGGTATTTTTAGTGAAATTTTTATTAGACTAAAGGTTATGTGTCTTGCGAGAGCAATTTGTGCTACCATGTCCTATAAATGCATTGGGTCAACATCAATAGATACTCTTGATACTTGTAGGGTTTTGGAAAGTATATCCTTATGGATGTTAGAAATCTTTATAAGGTATAATATTGAAATCTTAGTTATATTCTTCTCTAGTTGATCTAATACATCATAATGAATCTCTTGAGGAGGAGGGGGAGTAGGTTTTGAGATAACAAGGTGATCCCATCATGTTGCCAAGGTGCACTCTCTTGTTTTAGTTCTAATTTTATTGATTTTCTCAATGAGTGGATCAACACAACCTATCAAGGCATCAAAATTGTCTTTGTTTAAATAATAGTTAACATTATTATTCTAAGATGATTGCCCCCAATCTGGATTTTTTTCTTCGTAATTGGGAAAATGATCCTTAAAGATCACTAAGTTTTTGTTTGGAGATTTGGTAGCGACAACAAATTCTAATTATATATCCTTGATTGTTTACAACTTGATATATTAAAACTATTAGTGTGATTGCATAACATGGAGCTTTTCCCAAAGTGTGGGACTTTGCAATTGGGAAATATCTCCAAATGAAGGTTGGTTCCTATTCCTCTATTTTGATACACACACTCAAATTGTAGAGGATCTATCCTAAAATCTACTCTAACTTGCCAAGGAGACAGGGTTGAAAAGATTTAAAGAGAATAAACCTAATCTGCATGAGGTGATTCACCAAAAGTAATGTTGAATAAATTTCCTTGCAAGGAAATGAAATTGAAAAATATTTAAGAGGATGAGCATCAACACATATCAATTTCTTGTCACAAATTTATTCACCATTAAACATAAAACACCAAAACATGTAACACAACCTAAAATGCACAGTTAACCAAAGTTGTAATGAGAGATCAGAAAGATGAAATGAACACAAGAGATGGTTAAAACTCATTGAGAGAATTCTATTATTGCTCCAAATATTTTATACAATGCATTACAATGGCCAAGAGGTAAAAATTGCATTTACAGTTTGAATGGGAGGTTTGAACTCCACAAGATCACTTATAGACAAGAGAATAAGGGAGGGTGCAAAGAAAGATTATCCAACCTTTTGAAATGAGCCCTTTCTTATAATATATAGGAAGAATGAGAGAAGGGAGAGAGAAGGAATTCAAAATCTTGCTTTAACCACACAAAATGCATTAAAATCACCTGCAAAACCTCGTGAAACCCTTTCCTCGATGTAATTTTACTTGTTGGGGAAGAAAAGAAGCTATGCTATTCAATTTTTTTCCTCAGGAAAAATTGGACAAACAAGAATGCACGTACCAAAAATGGAGAAGTTGATTAATTCAAGGAGGCTTACATTTTGAAAGTTGGGCGAATAAAGTTAAAATAGGTTGAGAAAATTGCAGAAAATTTTAGGAAAAGAAGAAGCTCCGAAGTCCAAATTTTTAGACTTTAGAGATTTTAGTGGGTGAAAGGGGATCAACAAAGCCTAAAATCTGAAATTCCAAAATTCTGAAATTTTAGACTTTCGAGTTTGAGTTTCGGAGGTTTCGGTGGCCAAATGGGAAAAATAGGGAAAAAGTTCCAAAGTTTGATGGGAATGAGTATTCTTGACTGGAGATGAATATGTGACATAGAGGGAATCTTGCTCATTCCATAAATTCTAATTTTGTGAAAATAGAGCTCGGAGTCAAAAGTTATGGTTGTTAGAAGTTTCTTGAGTCAAACATTGACTTTTCCTTTAAATTATGGGTATTGCGGAAAATCAGGTCCACGTGTCCCGGCTTTCCTAGACACATTCTTCCACATCGACCGATTCACGCTCGCTTAGCTCCTTTTACGGTGATTTCACCTTTGCACATCCACATGTTCTCGACGTCTCAGTTTGTCTCACGGACCACCGGGACAAAAAGTTCCGACTTTTCTTTGATTCCTTTGTATTTTGGTTGCAAACTTAGTACGACGAACCTTGGTATAACCTTCACGGTATGACCCGCAACCTCCAGGACCCACAATGCATCAAAACAATCCAACAACTTCATTTTTTCATTTTTAATTTTTTTCTAACTCATTGGGATTATTTCTTGGATGGGGACTTAGAGAGAAGCAAAGGGGCCCCAAAACACAATTTTGGGCATTGAATCAATCTACTTGCTCGAGACTGAAGAATCTGATGCATGTTATCAAAATTTACCTCGAGGGGTGAATTTTGGATAACAGCACCCCCCTTCTTCCCTTGTTTGTTTATAGTGAAATTGTGGATTTCAAGCCTCCCATTCAAGTTGTAATTCAAATTTGTGCCTCTTGGCCATTGTAATGTCTTGTATCAAATATTTGGATAAATAATAGAAGTTTTTTGATGATTTTTAACCCTCTCTTATGTTCATTGCATCTTCCTGATCTCTCATTGCAATCCTGGTTATTTTTCCATGGTCATTGTATTACATTTTAAAGGTTTGTGTTTAATGGCAAAGCGGGTGTTCAACATTCCTTTTGGTGTATCACCTATGTTAATTTAGGTTTATTTTCTTGCATCTTCTTAACGTTGTCTCCATGGCATATTAGAGTAGGTTTTAAAGGTAGATCCTCTACAATTTGAATGTGTGCATCTGAACAAAGGAATAAGAACTGACCTTCATCTAGAGAGCTTTCCCAATTTAATGTCCCACACTTTGGGAAAAGCTCCATGTTATGCAATCACATTGAGAATTTCAACCTATCAAGTTATAGACAATCAAGGGTGTTGTGATTATGCATCAACAAGCCTTAGTCTCACTAAAATTAAGAAAACACTAAGAGCCTTCCAAAAGTTGTATTTTGTGCAAATACGAGCTCCCAATCAAAATTTATGGCCATATGAAGATGAGGGTGCCATACTGCAATAAATGTTGAGTGGTTGATCTACATTTTCAAACTCCAACAATACATCACAACCTTGAAATCTGAAATTTTGAACTTTTAAGATTTGAAACTTTGGGCTTTTCCACTTTGGATATCGCTTCACTATTCATCACTCAAGTTGGCTTAAGAGATCCAAAATTCAAACCTCTAAAGTATGAAATTTAGACTTGAGTTCGAACTCGAAATCATGTTGCATGACATTTTCACCACTTAAGACAAAAGTTCTAAAATTGCAAACCCCAAGAAGTCTGAAATTCGGACTTGGATTTGGACCTTTACTTTTGGGATTTTGGTAGTGTTCATCTACCAAACTCACCAAAACCTCCGAACCTCCAAAATCCCAAAATCTAAATTTCAAAGTTTGGGTTTTGGACTTTGATGTTTCCCATTTTCGAGACTCCATTCCATTGAGTTCCCGAAATGTGGCTTTGAAGACAACCCCCAAAATGGTTAACCCGAAAAGGAGTTTACCCCAAAACCCCAAACCCTTTTGGACGGGGTTTTGGGATTTTGGTTCATTTTTTTCATTTTGTGCGGTGAAAACTCTAAATTGCTTAATCCTCGAAGTCCAAAAATTTCAAACTTCAGCCCTTTGTGCAATCTAAATTGCTTTCTTGACTCAATGTGAGCATTCATTCCTTCCTTCTTGGCCAACATGATCCCCCAACTTCGTTGAGTTCCTTTTGAGCTCTCCTCCATAGCTCAAAGATTCATTACTAATCCCATGCCTTTGGCTCAAAGATTCCCCTATACCCCCTATAATAATTTCACGTCATTCTCTCATTGATCGATTCGAGCCTAACTTATCGATGTGAGCTCTCTCAGATAAATCGATCCTTCTATTTTCTCTGTGTGAGGTCATGTTTGTCTAATTTTACCTAAGGGGAAAATTGGATAACATCCCAACTATCAACTAGGTCTTGAATGTAGTGTTTTAATCTTAAAAAGCTTGTTAGTTTTGTGACCTTTTATGTAGTGAAATCCATAAAATTAATTATTGTAAACCATGATAGTTTAGGTGTGTCATCCCCATAGGGTTTTGTTTTGGGGTACTTAACCATGTTTATGGTATCTAAGTACTTTAGTATGGACAATATTGATTTAGATAGAGATGTGAAATTACGGCACTTATACTCTGTAGGTGGATTTCCCTTTGCAAGGTTGAAAGGTGTGTGGTTTTGAACAAATATTACTTGTCTTCGAGTCTACTATCCCATCACCAACGACATTTTTTTATTCTTATTATGAACAAAATTTTGTTTGTCATTATATTTGGAATCGTTATGATTGAAGAAGAAAGATTTTAAAGTCCTCCTAGCTAACAATGTTTTTTTTAATTTGACTTCCTTTTTAAAGTACCTCTTGAACATGTTGCCAATGCATTTCAAGTGGAACGTAATGTTTGGATGGAGGTTGGGAAAAATATGCTTACTAAACTTTTTTTTTTGAGTATGGAGCAAGGAAAGCAGCTAGCTTATCCTCTACATCATTGTAAAAATGGAGTGAATTTTTCATTGTTTCATTGTTTGGCATTGTAGAGATCTAGCATGGTAATGTCACTCTCTATATTAAAAGAAAAGTGACATACAAAATGTTTAGCTAATTCTATCCATGTGGATATAGATCCCTTGGGGATGCGTATAAACCATTCCAACACCTACCCTCCTAAACTCGTGGGAAGAGGCATATAAGATAATTGTCGCTAAATGCAACCTCTTGGCATGCCATATAAAAATATTTAATATGGTCACATGGGTCACCTTTTCCCTTATACTTGTCAAATTTTGGAAAATCAAAGTGTTGTGGGAAAGGTACCTATAACATGGCCCTATCAAATGGATAAGGGCACAACTCATTGAACTGGTATTTCTTATTGTTACCAATTTTATCTTCTTGTAATTTTGGAAGGGTTTTTTATACTAGACCACACTTGATTCAAGAGGGATCTTGTGTGGTTGGTATAGGCTTATACAAAGGGTTAAATCTAGGTTTATTCCTACCTTTATTCTCTAAAGGAAATTATTCGTAAGGGTTTTTCATGTCTTCCATCTACAAGTGTTTATTGGTAATTCATGAAATGAAATTTTTGTGTTAGATTGGTATATCTTGTTTTAGAACTTTTGGTTGTTCCTTTTGTATATGCGAAGAAAAAAATTACTAATTAGTGAGTGAGGGCTTGGACTGTTGTTCGACATCACCTCCCGAATAGGTACTTCATTACGATATTTGTTAGGAGAGGAGAATTTGCATGAGGAACATCTTCCTCATTATCTTCACAACATATTTTAATAACAAGTACTTGGTAATTGTCATGGTTTTCAAACAATATCTCCTCATTATTTTATTGCACAAAATTTGAGGCATCACCTAGGTTTAATATTTCATTAATAGTACGATGGGGTCGGTCTACTTCTTCTCCACTAACCATTTTGGAAATGAGAGAAGGGTCCACCTTTGTGGAAAGTAACCTAGCTCCTAGTTCCATGACACGCATAAGAACCTCATGTTTGTTATGGAAAATTTAATCGTCAAAATTGGCAAGAGGATGTGTAACGCCCACAATTTTCTACTCTCAAAACAAAGAGAACTAATAAATTAATATTCAATTTTATAGTAATACTTTATTTTTTTGTTTAAAAGTGTTTACAAGGTTAGGCATTTTCACAATTAATAAATTTCTTGGTTAGAGACTTTCTACACAAGCTTGTGAACAATGGAATTAAATTAATAATTAAATATTATAATTTACTTCCTAAGCTATATTTATAGTTTAAGGCATCTACTAAGCTCCATTATTTTAATTAATTATCAAGCACCAAGGTTACCTTATTTTCTAACTCAAAGGTTTAATTGTTTTACCTAGCCACTAAGTGTCCCCATTCACCCCATTACCCATGTTCTTTCTTTTTTATTAAAATTTACATTCCCACAAAATGCCTTCCCACTTAAGTGAGGTAGGGTTTAATTTGGGCCATTAGATTGAATATATCCTAGCCCTTAGATTTAGGTTTCCCTAAACATCCTTATGGTTCCCTTTTTAATTTCTATTTTCCCCAAACAACCTCATTTTCTCTTTTCTTATTTATAGGTTTTGGAAGAGGAGAAGGAGGAGGAGCCATGAGAGCAAGAAGAGCAACCATGGCAAAATTTTCATGGTTTTAGTTGTAAATATTTTACTATTGTAGATTTCTCATTTGTTTAATATAAAGATCCTACCATGGATCTATTTTCTTATTTAATGAAGGAATTTTCTTTTTTGAGTTCAACAATTGGGGAAAACCCCATTTCATTTAAATCTACGAGTTTTTCACATTGGGTGCAATAAAATATATTAGAGGGATTAAAATTTAAAATTTAATTGATTCTTAGTTACTATAAGTTTCCTTTTTAATGGATTTAAGCTTAGATTTTAATTAATTTTAAAATTGGGTTTTTTCACGGACATAATTTTATTTTTCAATCAAAAATGACAAAACCACCGCCATACGTAGGTTGGTGATCCTGTGACCACCACCCTACCTAGGGGTGGTTCATCGACCACCACTCTATGTTGGGTGGAGGTTCTGAAACCACTGCTCTTCATATGGCGGCAGTTTTGTTCTCCAAAAACAAAACCTTCAACAATACATTTTTCAACAACTTTTCTTCTTGAGTTTATTTTTATGCAACAATAATTTTAAGGATGGGTCTGCATCGACACTAAAATTTTCCTCCGTAATTTCTATTTCATTAATGTATGTATTAGGAATAGGATGTTGTTAAGTATAATTAGTAGTAGCGCCCGATAAAGATAACGGTGCTGCCAATACGACTTTCCAATAATGTATAGTACGGTAATAGTAAAAGTACAATAGGAATGTTGTGGTAAAAAGTAAATAGTTGTCGTAAGTGGTCCAGAATGTTGAAATGTCAAAGTTGGTGTAAGTAGAGAAGTAGGATCTACATGATTAGGAATTAGAAATATTATATTGGTAATAAGGACAAGGAGTGAGATCATAAATATTTTGTATATTTTATTTGTAAAAAGTCTAAAAATGTGGAACCCATGTGAAATGATAAGGTTTATCTTATCTTAAAAGATAAGCTTACATGTACGAAGATAAAAGTTAAGGTATGGAATATGATTCATCGAGTGGATTTCTTATCCTATCTTAGAGATAAGATGGATAATCCTAGAAGTCTATAAATAAAGAGGCCACCCCTCATTTAGCATAGAAGGAAGTAGTGAGAAATATTGTATGAAGTGTGTAAAGGAAGCCATCAGTTTAAAGGTGTGTTGAAGAAGCCATTAAGAGGTGTAATTGTAAAGTTTCTCCCATAGTATTGGTGGAAGGCAAGTGAAAGTCAATAACACTTCCTCCAAAATGGAAGTACCTCATGGGTGAGATTGTAAAAATTTCATGTTAATATTATAATTTACTTTGATATTTCAGATTTTTCATCATTCCATCTTATCATAGTCGATGGTATTCTTGTGTTATGTTTATTGTTTTGTTTCCAGATTACATCCACCAAACTAAAGGCTGTGCATTAGTAAATAATCATAGCATGAGGAGTTCCCGGTGAAGAATTATCATAGTGCCGGATTGGTGATGATAGGTCTTCCATTCATTGGTTGGTAGATTGATAGTATATCTAGTTTCATAATTCCAATTACATAACATCAACTCATTCTTTATTCTTTCCTTTGCAATAAAATGTAAAATTGAGTATAACATTACTACAATTCATTCTCTTTCACATATTCAATTTTTCCAACAAAAACAACAAGAATTCAACACACTTCCTTTCAATACATCTTTTTTTTCCAAATATACATGTATATATATATATTGTAACTTTAAATACATACAACTTTAGGAGAGTTTCATTTCAAGCCAACTAAACAACTTAAGCTTCCCTTTCACTATAACATTACAATAAAAATATGAAAACTACAAGTTGCCATATCATTCTTTTACAATACAAGGACTTCAAATCCATTTCTTTCACTAAGACTAGTCCTTTCCAACAAGGTAAACAACCAAGAGTTCTTTCTACATTCACTAAATCACTTCAACTTGGAATAAATGAAATATTATAAAACTTTATTTCAAACATACAAATGTTACAAACTTCCACTCAAAGTGGGAATAATAATATGATCAAATTACAACATAGAGATTCTTCAACAAGGCCAAAACACAAGTCTTCTTTTCATGTCTTCTCCAAACTTCATAGCTTCAATCTTGCATTCTTCAATCTTTCAAAAACTTGGATCATAATACAAAAGAAGAGGGAATAGGCGACACTCTCTGCCAAACCTTTAATCCAATAAGATGATAAACCATCCCCTTATTGGCCCCCAAGCTCCAACTAAAGAATTTTGAGGGATCTTAAGAAACATTTAAAAACTTTTTATAAGAACAGCTTCCAGAAAAACATACAATCCAAAACATTCAACACATCTAAATGGACATACTCAACAAAATTTACAACTTTCTCAAACAACACATAGGCTTGATATCAAACCAAAAAGGAGAAAGGAATATGGGAACCACCTCCTTTTTTCTCCCAAATTGAAGTAGGAGTTTCACCCAAATTCTTCATGTGCACAATACAAACAAAAAAATCCTTATCTCTCCCCTTACAAGTATGCAAAAATATGTCCATGTTTTCATTTTCAATCCCCATAGGTGAAACTCCCAATCACACTTCCTCCAAAATGGAAGCCTCAATACTCCTTTTCCCTCCCCAATGGTCTCATACTTCCATATCATACTCCATTCTTAAGGAAAAATACCCAATCACACAAAAACACATTCACTACACTCATACAATATTTAACAAGAATAATTTTCACATCTACAAAAATAAATAAGAAAACAAAAAGGTGGATATCCTACCTCTCAATCAATCTTCCAAGAGTATTCACTCCATAATATTTTGACACCTTCAAGCCAAGCACACTCCAAAAGAAACTCCAACAAGCTCCCAATTCCAAAAGTGTAAAAGAAATAAAATGAACAAGTAACCCCAAATCCATCAAATTCCATCAATAAATAGAAATGGGATGTGAGGATGATGAGGTGGCTCCATGTAGGATGCCACTTCATCATTCCTCCATTCCAACACATAAGTCAAACACCATGCCCAAGACAATAAATGAACATGTAAGACTTATGACAAGCCCACATGACACTCAAACTTGCACACCAAGCCTACAAGGAAAAATTAATTGTGGTAAGTAGGAAAGTGCAATTATTTTCACTTTTTACACTCTAAAATGCATAAATAAGTCTAAAATTAACTCCCCATACCATAGGTATGGTTTTTGGGTGAATTTAAGAGGCATGGGACAAGTTTAGCTTGTCCCACAAGCCTCTAAAAAAGCCTCCCAAGTCAAAATTTGAATTTTGAAGTTGGGGAAGAGTACACAACACAAAATCCAACACAAATCCAACTTACATCCACAAGATTTCAAGGACCATCTACCCTCATAATTATCCAATTGTCACATCCTTATTTTAGTTAACAAATTAAGTTGGATTAGCTAATTAAGACACATTAATAATTGTTAATAAAGTGACTACAATTTCCAATAATTAAAAACATAACACAAAATAAAACACACACAAAATTAAAAGAAAAGGAAAACATTACACCCCATGGCAACACATGTGAGGTCACCCCCATGGGAAACCTCATAACTAGGCATGCAATAACACCACATAAACATTAGAAACAAGTTGTCAAATTTGGCCATGTTGCAAAACACCCGACATCCTTCCATGGTTGGTCGATATACCTTTTCAATGTATGTGATAAAATATCCCTGCAATACAAACATAATACCTCTCTGGCTTCACGGATGCATCAATAACATCGAGAAATAATACATCTACATAGAAATCAATAATCATCATCCAAAATTAAGTAATTTTATCATCTATCAACATATCAAATAATTTGATTCTAACATCCATGAGATTATAATTCTACTCAGAACATCCAGAGTATAATGTGTCAATATAAAATATAAATAATGCAAATCAACATATATCAAATTGTCTACCAATGTCATCTAGTGTATCATAATCAAAATGTGAATCACAACATGTCAATAGTCCAAATATCTTCATATTCTATCATCTATTGATCAATGTATCATAATCAAAATGTCTAAGTATCAGTCCAAAAGTAATATCAACATAATGAAAATAGTGTCAAAGAGGAGTTGGCACTATAAGACACTTTATATTCATAAGAGGAGAATATTTCTCTCCACCAATATGGTCAACCATGAGAGATTATCCTCTAAACAAGGGTTATCACTCCAAATATATAGATTCCTAATCTTTGGGATCCCATTCTCATAGTAGGTATACTTGAGATAGGATATATAACACAAAATATATCCACTAAGGTTTACTAAAGAGGGAATTTAATAATTTTTTGCAAAGTAATGATGCTTAATCGTCAAAAAACAAGGTCACTATACAATATCCCTAAAATCAATAGGTCAAAGCAAGCATATGAACTAAATAATAAAGAACAACCTACCCTAGACAGGTAATTTATAACACGAGTTTTTCTAGAAGAAAACAATGTCGTATAATGCTCAAAATTTAGCCACACCAAATAGTTTACTCCCTAAGATTTTTCTCGATAAGTTAGAAACTAAATAGTGAAAGATTAAGTTTGCTACAAAAAGGCCTAAATAATAAGAGAATGTTAACATAATATTCTAACAAGATATTCTACAAAAACATGTTCTAAACACTAACAAATTTTGAGCCTTATAAAATGGATGATACAAGTGCGAGCAACGTAAAAATGTTATTTTGACACGTAATAAAACATTATGAGAAAGCTATACTTTTAGTATGAAAATGGCATTATAGCGATGCTAACAAAGCAACCTCAACACTTACAAAACTCAAGACAAGGCTAGGATGTAAAAGCTATTTATAAGTATAACAAGAAATTTTTATGCGTGCAACTGCAAGGTGTAATAATATAATATAGAGATTTAGGTCCAGTTTCACAATGGAAGAAAAACATAAATATCTCAATTGTATGGCTATAATGTGGTAGTGTAACAACTAAAAATAAGACAAGGATGAAACCACCTAACTACTGATGATAATAATTCTCAAATATGGGTCTTTGAGACAAGGGTGCCTACTACATCGTGAGTACGTTCCATGCATACTTTCAACACTTCCGATCTAGCATTGTAACCTAGTCATGCAAGTAGAATAAAAAAGTGGTGGACACATGATATCTAGTGGTATCCATATATGTTGTTTCCTTTTGTCAGAAATGGGAAACAAGAAAACAAGGGTGTAAACCAAGTGGTGTTAAAACAAACTTGGTGTTATTTTGGAAGATTTTCACCTTATCTTAGGACAAGTGAAAACTAGGACAAAATGACACTAATTAGATTTCATGATGAAATATCACTCGGTTTCAACTTTAAGATATTTTTCCCTTGTTCAAAAAATATGAGTTTGAATCGAACAAATTTTTTACTTTGTAAGAGTTCTCAAGTATAACACCTAAGACAAAAATAATGGCTCAAACATGAAAATATTCCTAGGTGGTTCTCTCTCTATGTGTCACAAGTTTACTTCTCCGAGCTTGATTTACCAAGGTTTCCCAGTGGAATATCTTTGATTTACATTACCCCTTCTAATCTCACCAAGGCGTACTAATCAAGTCCGTAGTTTGGATAACTTTCTTGTTTCATTCAAAAGTTTCCCTCTTACATGAACTACTTTAGGGTTCCTAGAACCACCCCATTATGTAGATTAAGGCTTATGCCAAAGGGGTTATGTCCTATTTAAGTGGATGACTCGTAGGTTTTTAACCAAAACCTACAAATAAAATATGATGATTGTGGTGTTTTTTTATCGTTTAGACTTAATGTGGTTTTTATTTCACTCCTTTTGAAACCTACAATCACACGTGTAGCTAGAAATTTGTTTAGGACTTCCTTTCTTCGACTAGGTTATGTCCTTCAAACAAATTATTACTAGTTCAAAAAGGTTAACAATATCATGGAAAGATGATTAATTGTTGGTTTTGTTTCTCAAGATCACACTAGGTGCAAGATAAGAGCATGCACAACAAATAATCCAACTAAATAGAAATGAAAATCTTGTAAATCAACTAACTACCATTAAAAGTTTCAAAGTAAGCTTTATTCCCAATTAATCCAAGTGCTTCTTAATGAAATACTAAAATTGATTTTGATTCCCAAGATCACACTAGGTGCAAGGAAGAGCATACACAAATTTTGGCCTGTTTATTTATCCGGTGAAAAAAATTCTTAAATGAAAAGATCAAACACTTGCCAAAAATTAAGGTTTATTCTCTTAAGCATAAAGTTGATGATGTTTGTTCCTACTTACTCCCAAGAAGAAAAAAAAGGTAGTTTAGGGGTGTTTTTAGTTCTCAAGATCACACTAGGTGTAAGAAAAGAGCATTGACAACCCTATTCTAAACTCATTCAAAGCATGAAAACATAATCATTCATTGACCCCTAACCAAATTTAACCAAAAATCCCTTATCAAACCCTAAGTTAATTTTGTTAGGAATATTTTCTAAAATCAATAAATTGAGAAAAAACCAAATGAAAAACCCTTAAGAAATGACAGGGATCTTAAAAATCACAATTTTAAATTTTGTAGTTTAAGAAAACTTTACCTAAATGCATGGCGCACCCTTTGATGTATGGGCACACTTTTTAAAGCACAAACGCAAGATGTGGTTCACAAATGCATCTCTAAAAATGTTATATAGTCATTAATGCACATGCACATCCAGAGAGGCACATGCACACTCCTTGATGCATAGGCGCAAGCCACACTCAAAGTGACAAAAACATAGTGTTACACACACACACTCCTTGATGTACATGCACACTCTTTGAAGCCCATGCACACTCCTTGATTCACAAGTGCATCCTTTCTTATAGATTCTCAAAATATTAGTTTTGAAATTATTTTATTGAAAAAGATCAAAACTTTGGCACTTTGGGAAAATTTTGACAGGGCTTCGCCTCTTTATATCCTACAAATAACATGAAAACACAACTTCTACTACTAATATAGTTGAAACAACTACCTAGCTTGAAAATTGATCTACAAAATGTTGAAAATTACTTTAAAATTTTAAATTAATCTAAAAATCTTGAGAAACTAATCTAGAAAGCTTGAAAGTATTATAGAAAGATTGAAATTAAACTAGAAAACCTGAAATTAATCTAGGAAACTTGAAGCTAAGCTAGAAAACATTATATAGAAAACTCTAAAACTAAGTTAAAAAGTTTTAAAAATTGAATGCAATGGGGTATGTCCCACCTAGGCGTGCCAAATGAAAGCACCCTAAACTTTATAAAGAAAATTGCATGACTAACTAAGGAAGGCTAACACCATTGCCACCTCTAGTCAAGGCTCTAATTCTAGGAATGTGACATTAAGATAGAAGCTTAATGGAATGCTTAACTAACATGAATACAATTCAAAATCTAACTAAAAATGCCTATTAATATGTTCAATTACCTAACATGGGCCTTAATAGAGATAAGAGGGAAATCAAATTAATTGGTATGGTTAATACTCTAAACAATGGTGAAATGACATCTCCAAATGAATTGTTAAGTCACTTTAGATATTCATCTGGTAACCTTGTTGAAGGTTTTAGGCAAGGATTGAACTTGGCTATATACCATATTTATTATATGAGATGCAAATCAAAACATGAAGTAAAGTATTAAGGTACGATGTGATCTCTTTTTATAGTTTTTTACATCTAGGAGAAACTTATATTTTGGTGATTGTGTGACTAAAAATATAACATTAGATTAGAATTAATGTTGATCATGATTATGCCTTGTTAATCAAAATTAGTGAATTACCAAGTGATTAAAATGTCGAGCCTTAATCAACCGCTTAGGGTCAACTATGAGACTAGGATAAGAATTTGAAGCTTGCTAAGAAATTGTGGAGGGAAGTGGGGTTAATTTGAGTGATTGGAAGATGGGTTTAAGACAATATTAGGGTATATTGACCAAAACAAGGGGAAAAAATCTTTAATTAGCTAATAATCACGAATTGTTTATTTTGACAATAGATTCGACATAAAGTGGCATCTTGAATTGGAAAGTGGTTTAGTGATTAACGAAGTTCTTGTTAATTGGAAAATGTGGCAAGAAACGTTACTTAATTAGTGGAAATCACTAATTGAACGATGTTAGTAAGAATTAGAGTGATTTACGTGTGTTTTGGCAATAAGATTATGAAAGTGGAATTTGGGTGTCTACACATGGAGTAATGAAGAGAAAAACAATACCTCAAAACCAAGGATAATCTATATAAATTTATTTTTAATAATTATCATGTGATTAGAACTAAACAATGAAGAAATATTTTGAGCAAAAAATAACATCACAACGTGTGGTCCACTTAGAATGAATACAATGACAATGTTATCTTGCCTTTGGCCATGGGTAAGTGCACGAAGTTGGTGGACAATTTCGTGGACATAAAAACCCAAAATTCAAGAACCGTGATCATGGTTCCTGAATTTCTGACAGTTCAGTTGTAATAACAAAACCTAAAACCATGATCGTGGTTTAGAACCACGAGTGTGATTAAAAACCGTGATGGAACTTTGAGAGAAAAAAAGCAGTCCCGCGAGTCCTTATTTTCCCCATTTTTCATTTCAAACCGTAATTTCTCCTAGACGTTTTTCACTCGAGCTTTGAATACCACCTCAAAATTGCTCATTGGACTTTTGGATCACAATAGATTCAACCATGCCGCCAAGACGAGGAGGTAAGCCCCGATTTTAATCATTTTTTTGCATTTTTTTTTTTTTTTTATATTTTCATGGGTTTTTGAAATGTTTGTTTATGTATACAATTGTCTTGTTTTGTTAGTTGGTCGTGCAAGCTCGAAATCATGCAAAACCATCAAAACATTCCTCAAAATCCTCCTACAAACAAAGATCCACCTCCTGTGGCTCCTTCACTTGTCCCACCGAACCAGCAGGAACACAATATAATATCATTAGAAGAATATGAGAAAATAAAATTGTCATTGAGAACCTTATTTAGACTATAAGACAAAATCATGCCACAAATCAATCCCGCATGACTTTAGCCAACACATTCGCATAAAACATTGATTGGTGAAGTCGACCATAACCAACCAAATACATAGATGGAATACCTTTAGAGGTGATTGTAGGTGGCGGTATGCGGATAAATTATCCCATGTGGCTGTAAAAGATAAAAACTTGGAAAATACCTCATTTGTGCATTATGTTGAAAATCGACCGAGACCAACCCCCAGGAAGATTACTTACAAATGCTTCACAATCCATTAGTGCCATGATGAAAGAATCAAAAACAATTTTTGGGACCGATGGTAGATTGTTTTTATTATCCACCATGCAACAACAATGAGGTTCCTCTTTATTTTTTGAAGAAATTATATTGCGAGTTCGTGCTTAATGAGGTCCCAAATTATTTTGACTTTTCTGAATTTTTTGGTCGAGGAGGTGGCTCTGCACATAGTAGACTTGGTGCACGCATAGGTCAACCAAGGATCCCCCATGCCCCAAAACCCCACTTCCTTGATTATCCTTCCTATAGTGAAGGAGGTTGTGGAGATTGACACACATATTTTTTGCATGCATTGAGGGAGCTCACCGACACTCGACCTAAAGCATAGTGACCAGATTACCTATGGTGATGTTGGTGGAGGTGTCAATTCTAGTGCACCACACCACTGTGGATCATGTGGTGCTGTATGCATTGTGGGTGAGACATCATTTGCTGGTTCACATGATTTATTTTCTATAGATGAGATGTTGGGGATGTTTTGGGTGGTGCCACTTGATATTGGTCTTTCATCTTCAATGTAAATTTCAAATTTAAATATATATATATATATATATCTGATAGTTTAATTCACATGTTTGAGATTTTAATATATATGTATTTGATTGTACGTCATGTACATACATGTAAAAAACTAATTTTTTATTTTATTTTAAATAGCAAGAGCCGGTGAAGGAAACATCCAGCGTCGACATGCTACTAATATTCATTATAAGCTGAGACATTTGGACGTGTTTCAAAATGTAATTTTCAAGTTAGATACACACTTACATTTTTAATTTCATTTGATTGCACTAGATTATTATCATAATGTTTCACGTGTATGTTGTACATATTAATATATTTGTCTTTTATACGGGAGCACGGAGGGTCATCACTCACTCTCTAGGAACTCGAGGCTAAGTCTCTGGCACGCCTCATGAGGATTTTTCACGAGTTAGTTTCTCTCTACACTTTGTTTCTAATTATGGAAGTTCAGTGGATTACATGCTTTGGACCTTTGTTATGTGGTGCAAAGTCATGTAGATTTTAATATTGATTTGTACACATTTTTGTATAGCTTATGACTACTAGAGAGACTCATCCATATATATAAATTGTGGAGGCTGCTTATAGATACTCTTACCATAACATCTACTGAGATCCACTAAGCGAGGTACAATTTTTCAAATTTGTTAAATTTTGGATGTTCATTATTTATTATTACTTAAAGCTACAATATCAAATTGTGTATGTATGTGAAATATTTAATTTGAAAATTAATTATTTATATGTAGCTTACCCTCATGAGTCTTGAGACAAAAATATGTTGTAAACTTCCTGGGTGATGCATCAACAACAAATTGATAGGGATCATGACATTATAGTAATATTTCATATGTATTTTAACTAAATTGTACAAGTTTCTAAATTTTGAATATATTTTAAATTGGGTGTTAAAAACTTGTTGTTTATGAATGTGCAGAGGTTAGGTTGTAGCCTGGCTTAGAGACACCTAAGACCACACAGATGAAATCCGTAGTGGCATCTCCCTCCACTACATCCAAACCGATTGTGCACATGCTTAGGTATGGTCTTGTTGTAAAACAATGAAAGCTTCTCTTAGCTTCGAGAATTTAAAATTATCTACTAACAACGCCTAACCACGTGAAGGTGGAAGCTTTTATAGCACCACTAACACGAACATAAAATTCTTAGTCAAAGAAATTTAATTTCAAATCAAAACCATACTAGATATATACAAAATACACAAATTTAAAATAAAATATATGAACTTAAATCTAGATCTAACTAAAAAATATATATATCAAAGAAATTATATATACGCATACATGAGCAATGTAAATTCATTCCAATGAACCATCGAGATCGGATCTATTGAATAGAGGACAAGATTACTTCATGATCGACTCTTGAACCTTCCAAAAAATCTTGTTATTAGGGCTTCCTCAATATCTATATAGCTTTATATTTGTCGCTAGAACTAGATGTGAATATAAGAGTATTTTCCTATGTGTCTCAAAGTCTTCAAACACCCAAACAGAGGAGTTTTTAATGGATACCGTCGAAGCCAAGTTCCAAAGTAACTACCAATGACCTGTAGGATACTCAATATCTTCGCCATCTATAATAGGAGAAGTCAACTTCTTTCTTTCCTCGATGCAACGACATAAGAAATAGTTTGTTCCTTCTTCATTGTCTTCTATCGCAATAACTGCAAACACATGTCCTACAAAAAACAAAGGTTAAACAACTCAAATTTAAATTACATATTAAAATTTCAATGGACATAACTCAATACAAAAATTCAATAAATAACCATAAATACCTTCTCGCACCAAAATCAAAATCTCATCAAAGTCCTTGGATATTACAACTTCATCTACTGAAACAAGTAGTAATGCTTGTAGAGTTTGATAACTAGGAAGTGGAGTTAGAGGCCTACAAATCCATTCATCCACCCATTCTCATAAATCACACTCAGCAGTGACAAATTCTATACAAGATGCATAAAACATGTCAAATTTCTTGTCCATAAGCCCATGAAGTAGCATCTGAGCTACAAAATGAGTGCATATCACTGGACCCAGTGAGTTTCATACAATCCTCATAGTTAACAATTTGTTGTTCCTCTATCAACCAAAAATATCTGCGAACTATGGAATTTTCTTGAGAACCTCGGGCCATGTTGTCAATACACCATTCCACTATGCTCTTTGCATATTTTAATTTAGCACCATATTTGTACTTTAACTCTTCTCTTGTAAGAGCTCTTTTCACACATGCCCCTGCACTGTCATGCTCTCCTTTTCCATGTCCAGCCTTAGTGAAACTCCAAATATGTTGCACACCCATCTTAACGTGCATTCTGCTCATCCAATAAAATATTCGTGCATTCTTAAATTGAGATGTGTAATTATCTAACCATATATAATGTTGTTTGAAGTGGATGTCCCTATCAAACAAGTTTCCATAAAATAACTGGAAACACCCTTGCACAAATTTAGTAGAATGAGTATGATCATCACTGATATAAAAGTGGTACTCTCTTAAAAATTTTGATCATTCTTTGTACTATCAGGAGAATGTAGAAATGCTATATGCACAAAAATGACAACTTGTACTGAGTTGTAATATTGCGATTGAACCTCCATTTGTGGTTGCAATGTGTAATTCTCTACAAAATCAACCACTGAAACAATAGTACCAATAGGAAATGTGTCATTGCATATCTTTAACTGTTCATCCAAGTATTGAGCTCTATGTGTATGCCTAGCATACTCATAAACAATTTCATCCTTAAATTTTCTCAAAAATTGGAAAACAGGCATTTGTTTTGTAAGTAGCTCACACCATTTAGACTCTTTTCTATCTTTCATTTGATATGCAACTGATTTATATTTATCAAACTCAACTAAATTATGTCATATTGTACCTTCAATTTACTCATGGATGTAACTTTCAATTTAGGTAATCCATGCAACATGTACTACAACTTCCATCTAAACAATCACTATAAAAAAATTGTTCAACTTCTTTTTACAAAATATAGTAGGAATGAAATCCTGGAAGATATTGGTGGAACTTGAAACTACGCATTCGATAACATAGTTTAGAATGAAAAATAGAAGCGAATACGTAAAATTTAGCATAATGCATTGCAAATTCAACATGTTGCCCACAACAAGTGGTGTGAGCGTGGTTGATTTTCACATAGAATGGTTTTAACATTTCAAAAAATGTTAACTAATTTTAATTTCCATATTCTCTTGTTCAAACTTACGAAAAAATTGAGTTTGAGTCATATCTAAGAAATGCTTTGGATGTGGTTCACGATTAGTAGAACCAACTCTCCATTTTATAACATCTCTTGTATTAGGTGAAACTCTAGTTTTATCATGCCAAAATTGAATACCAACTTCTCTTATAGCATCATAATTATTTTTGTCCTTACGTGGTGCTCTAGTAGAAAATGCCCAAAAATCGATGTTATTGAGTGATTGAAGGATATTACATCTTTCAATTGCTTTCATTAGAGTTTTTTTATTAACTTGCAACATTTGACTTGTTTGCATAATCAAATGTTGTTTTTATTGATTCACTTACAACACTAGTAGCAAGTACACGATGTAAAATATACTATCCCTAGTGTGTCTCTTGACATCAACAAGTGTGATATGCATCATGAAGGTTTTTAACAATTGTAGAGGTTTGACCACGTATATTAAATGTTTTCAATCCTAAGGTATTTAACATAGGTCTCATTTTAATCAATTTCATCAAACTAACCAATAATGGACATCTTTGGGAATCATTTAATATTTCAAAATGATTATCTCAAATTTCAAATTGGCTTTTCTTCCGATTTGTCATTGAGAAAGTTTATTAGACATTGGTTTAAAAAAAAAAATCATCAATTTTAAAAAAATTAGGTTTCTTATGTAAAATCTAGGAGGTGTTTTTGTCAAATTTTCCTATCTACAATTTCAACATGAATTTCCTTATTCACATTTTCATTGTCTCCTTAATTTCAAAATTTTCTACATCATGAGTATTTAATTCTTCTTTAACATTGCAATAAAAACATCTTCATCATGAGTATTTAATTCAACTTCAACATTGTGCGGTGAAAACATTATCGGTTCTTCATTGCTTACAATAGTTGGGGTTGAAGATGAACCTCTTCTTGATTCACGAAGATTCCACATTCGCTCAGCATTTTAAATTTTTTTGGCCTCTAATTCGTTTGGTGTTTTTTACTTAATGACTTCCTTTTTTGACTTTGTTTCTTGTCTCCCATGATGTTTTACTTTCGGTGATAAGAAAAACATGTAGAAAAGATAGAATTTCATAGTAATTCATACGGTAAGGTCAGAGAGTAAAAATCACATGGTAATTCAAACATTGGGATGTGTGTAAATATGATTTATGAACCACATGAGCGTGCTTTATAAACTGCGATTGTGGTTTATAAAGTGTGCTCGCGGTTTGTGTTCGTGATCATGCTTTCTAAACTACAATCATGGATCCTGAACCTAAGCCTCGGGAAATCTTTTTTTCCCAACCAAAGCTATGGAAGGTCATTATGAAGTGTAAAAGGTCAATAAAGCTCAAATTTCTCTTCCAAAGACTTAAGCCATGCTAAAAACTGAAAACATTTCACAAAAATGGTGCCATCGCATAGGGGAGACTGTTAGCTTCATAGAAATATTGATTTTAAAGTGAATAGAATAAGATAAATATCATTTTATAATTTTTACTAATAATAGGTCTTTAAGACATTTTTTCCATGAATGTTCATGTCTACGTTTAAGACTACAACTTTTGTTTCACTTATCAAAATGTGATAAAACCTATACCATCCCAAGCATGGAAAAATTCTATACACGTTAAAAAAATTATTTGATTTCGATATTTTTTGATATAGTTATGGCGGGCAAATGGAAAGTGCTCTGTTTTCTAAATATTTTAGACCACTTTCATGGAAAAAATCATTAAAAAAATATTGCTCAAAAAAATACAAAATAAAATCCATCCCAAGATAGATAACGACATCTAACTTTTCACCAAAGGGAAAAAAATAACAAGATTTGGTCATCCAAAATGCGGCAAACGGACTACAATCTTATAGGTTTTTAAAAAAAAAATCAAGTCATATAATTTTAAGTGTTTAATATAGCTAAGCTTGTCCACTTTTTTAAAAACATTAGTATTTTAGAAACTAGATTATGAATGCTATGATTCATATTTATATAATTTTTCTAATTTTGAGTGTGCATATTGCTAATAATCCCTACTGAGTTGAGATTTCATTTTTTTGCAATATGATGTCCACGGATGACCCCATATTTGTCCATCAACTTCTGCACTTACCCCCATAAATGAATCAAATAAAAAAATGATAGCCTCAATCGAGGTGATTGAAAGAAACTATTTACCTTGAGATATTTAACTCCCAAAGTTTGCACCTCATCGATGTTTCAACAATATATGGAGTTGGTAAGATATGAGGTGGGTAATTTAGAATGGATCTATTAGAAGGGACAACATTTTTATAAAAACTAATTTGGATGAAGAAGACACCCTCGCACGATAACCCCTATATGTACACCTTAATGAAACAACAATGTTAGCAATTAATAGGTCCTAAAAAAATTGCGAGTTGTTAGATATAACATGTTATCCATTTTTACCCCACAATCAAAATGGAAAAACATAACCTTACACATAGAGGAAATGAAGAGGTTGATTTAGTCATGGGAGATCGCATTTTGATTTTGGAAATCAAGTTGTTGTAAGTGGGCTTGACAATGGAAATGCAAGGTCGGAAAAGGAATGAACAAGGGCCAACTTGGCCAAGGGAACGTCGAAGGAGATCAAAGCTTGAGCAAGAAATGATCAAATCAAACACGGATGAGCTTAGAAGGAATTTGAGCTAGGTGTAGAGAAGTAACTCACCTAGTAGGTCGGAAAAAAGTAACCAAATGCCCGTAATCCTAAAAGTCGAAGTCTAAAAGGGTTTGGATTTCGGAGGGTCAAACTTGGTTTCGAGGTCAACGACGTTGGAAATTTAGGAATAACACGGTCGGAAGTCCGAATTTCATATTTAAGAGGTTAGGGTGGGTTTGGAATTCAGACATTCGAGTTTGTGCCAAAGAAAACGGAAAAAAGCAACAAATGCCCAAAATCCCAAAAGTCCAAAGTTAAAAGGGTTTAGATTTTGGGGGTCAAACTTGGTTTCGGGGTCAATGCAATGGGTATTTTGGACTTTCGGAAAGTCATGATTTTGGACTTTGGAGGTTGGGTTTTCGGAGGTCTCGACATGATCAAGCGGATGAACAATGTCAAAGGTCCAAAAGGCGCTAGTTCGAAACCTAAAGTCGAATTTCGGACTTTAGGTTTTAGAAGTTCGGGGTTCGGAGTTTTGAAATCTCAAGTCAAATTAGCAGATGAATAGTAACTCAACCTCTGAAGTCAAGATGCCTGAAAGTCTAAATTTCAAATTTAAGAGGTTGCAGGCAATTTCAGACTCCGAAAGGAGAAGATCAACGACTCACCATTAATGCAGTATGGCACCACAATCTTCAGATGGCCATAACTTTTGATTGGGAGCTCAAATTTACATTAGAAAGTACTTTTTGGAAAGCTCTCATGGTCTTAATTTAAGTGAGACTATGTTATTCAAAATGAAGAAATATAGTCCACTTTTTTCGAGGATGTTCCAGGTTTCTCACCTACCACAATGATGAAGTATGGGATACCCTTCTTCTCCAACAAAGAAAAGTACATGAAGGTATGGCTTTTACTGATGGCACATCATCATTGTTGCAAACAAATTCTATGCATTTGAGGGTGGTTGAAGAAAGGATTCAAATTCTTCTCTCTTTTTCTCATTCTTCCTATATATTGTAAGGAGGTTCATTGTTCTAATGTTGGATAAATTTTCTTTGCACCCTCCCTTCTTCTCTTGTCTGTAAGTGAATTTGTGGAGTTCAAACTTCTCATTCAAGTTGTAATGCAAGTTTGTGCCTCTTGGGCCATTGTAATGCACTATATCAAATTTTTGGAGCAATAATAGAAGTCTGTGGATGAATTTCAACCCTCTCTTTTGTTCATTGCTTTCATCTGATCTCTCATTACAATATTGGTTATCTGTGCATGGTTATTTTTTTACATATTTGATGATCCAAGTTTAACATGAATGAATTGGTGACATGAAACATATATGTGTTGGTGTTCATCTTCTTCGGTCTTGTTTCACATCCATTTCCATGCAAGGCAAATTATTTAGCATTCCTTTGGTGCATCACCTCTATTATTTTAGGTTTAATTTCTTGCAATCTTCTTAACCCTGTCTCCTTGGCAAGTTAGAGTAGATTTTAGAGTGATTCCTCTACAATTTGGATGTGTGTATCAGAATAGAGGAATAGGAACTGGCCTTCATTTAGAGAGCTTTCCCGATTGCAAAGTCCCACACTTTGGGAAAAGCTCCATGTTATGCAATCACATTGACAATTTCAACCCATCGAGTTAAAAACATTCAGGGGTGCCATGATTACGCATCAACACAACCTATTGAAATAATTGAAGGCCTCATGACTAAGACACAATGAGTGTTAAGAAGAAACCACAATCTCCCTAACTCAATGAGATATAAATTAAAAAACACACTTATAATCGAGATAAGTTTTAATGTAGTCAATTTTAAAAATGAAATTATATCATTTTATAAAATGACCACATTAAAAATTATTAATTATAAGTTAGTTTCTCTAACCACCATATATAATGGAGACTAGAAATACAAATTGTATGGTTGTAATATCAAGGTCTCCTAATACTATATGTAATTTTACAAAAGAGAGTTTTGAAAATTATTTTTTTGTTGATTTATGAATAAACATAAAGGAATAGAATGGAAATTTGAGTCTCAATCTCTTTGAAGATTTATATTTATCATATATATTATATTATATTACTTTTTTAATATTTTCCCAAGTACTAACTTTTATATGTTTTATTCCTCTAAGTATACATGTAGATTTCGGTTGATATTCCCTCATGCAAAATCCTTTACATTGAAATTTTTCATGCAAATATTATTCTTTTAAGTTTTTCTATTTTAGTAAAGGGAATCACCATTTACTTCTTATTATCTTCTTATTCTGAAAAACTCCTTAATTTTTAAAAATAAATATATTACTAAAATTTTAAAGGACATCAAATACAAGGAAGGATAAAAATTTCTCAAACAACTTTGCATAGAATAATTAATCAACATTCAAACAATTAGATAGTGAAGGTATTTATTACCAAATTCTTTTGTATTAATGTTGTCAAAATTATGCAATATTTATAATGTGCATACATGAAACAAATGATATAATAAATTCACTCTACTATTAAACATTAGAACATAATATAAAGAAGATGCATTCCTATCAATATAATAATAACGAATACTTTTCCTTCAACAATAAGTGCATATTGATATGTCACATAGGAAAATTATAGTTCATGAGAAATAAAATAAATCTAAGGAAAGATTTGGTCTCACTAATGTAGATTTTGCATAACTAAGTTTTTCTTTGTACTTGAGATGTTGGAATTTTTGGAAGGTGATTTATTTCTTGTTCTTTTGTAATAGATAAGAGCCATGAACAAATCATAAAGATGAATTTGAAGTTTGAATTATAGATAAAATTAGTTGGCATTTTACAATCTAAAATTAGAAAATGGAGGAAACCTTATATAAGTATGAGTGAGTGTTATGAATTTTTTTTTAAGAAGTTGAATCAAATTAAATATAAAATGTGTGTTTGTCATATAAGTTTGATAATACAATGTTGAAAAATTATATGTTTGTATTTTTTAAAATATAAACTAATTATAGTTTGTATGAAATAAATAAATATTAAGAATATTTTTATTTTTAATCTATAAACACCTTCGCTATAATACTATGAAATACATTTTCTATTTTTTAAAAAGTGGTGATGGGAAACTTTATATATTAAGAATATTATTTGCTATTACGACACATCCATTAAATGTTTATATACCCATGAGCTATTATCATATGCTACAAATTGAGTGTACATTGATTCCTAAGAATGCTACTGGTGTATATTAACTACTATGTCTAGTTACTAGTACTACACAAAAAAAACAAGGAATGTTGTAGATGGAAACAATAAAAATAGTGTACGACACTGACCAAGCCTTTGGCATAATCACGAGTGTTGCTTCACCAGATACTTATGATTCTGGGATTGACTGAAAGGGGAAAAGAATGTACACGGGTGCTCCCTTGCATATATTTGTGTAAACAATGGATACCCAAATTGTAGAATACGGACTCAAACATGCACTGTCATGAGCGCATTCGTACTTGAAAGGTGCTTATGCATTCTACAAACAGTAAATCCATCGGCCATGGATTCACAGTTGCTGCAACCAGTGAATTCAATTCTTGCAGGAAGACGGGAATTGCCATAAAAAGAATACCCATCATTGGCTTCTGCATCGGATAATTTCACAGTGGTATTTGCTGTGAGCGTTTGCATGGAAACATTTGGGCGAGTCCTCTTCAAATATTTCGTCCACCCATTTTCAAAAATCTGTGTGTCACACGGAGCCATATCCCAACAGCAGGAAACCATGCGTTCCAGCACCGAGCTTTCCACTTGAAAGGTCCCTCTGCCATTGGTGGCTCTGTAAAACGAATGCTGGAGTTTATCTACTATAGTTTCTGCAAGCTGAGCAAAATCAAAGGGGCGAAAGACTAAACATTTATCTAAGGAATTTAGAAATTGATGCGAGAAACATTCCTTGGCGCACCAAAGGATTTGGTCGCTGAGCACATCGGTTTGCAACACAGTTTCTTCTGTTACATCACTGTTGCCGCTCATGGAGCCTGCTTCATCACAACATGCAGTGGCACCAATATTGCCTGACTCCATATTCAAGTCCAGGGCATGGGAGTGTCTGTTCCTTTTCTCCGTTTCTTTGACTTGCATCACATCCCATTCCACCTTACGCTTACAGGGGTGGTGGCCGAGTTTCTCTTGTACTTGTTCTTCTACTTTTTCCTCGGCAACGCCAAGTTTGAACGAACAGGAGGGGCCTGCAATTGAATTTTCTAGCTTGTCTTCGTCGTATTGCAGCGAACTAAATTTTGTGAAGTACTTTGCTCCATGGCTGGACGTCATGAAAACAATAGAATCACACAGGCTCCCTTCTCTTCCGTAGGAATCCGCGAGTTTTCCTCTTTCCATGGCTTTCACTATCGCACCCATGAAAACTGTGTCGGCCTGCTCAATATCCTGTAGCAGCACGACGCAGTGGGGATTCGTAGTTATAGCTTGAGCAAGCCTGTCTAAGTATGTTTTCCCTCTGCAGCTATGAGTAACAGCTTCCTCGTAGATTTGACCCCGAGATAATGGATTTTCAAGGGAAATGAGATTATCTCGCGAACCATAGATGATTTCGGCCAGAGCTTGTGCCATCTTCCGTTTTCCCATCCGGTCCGGGCCCAAGGCCAGCAACCAAGTGTCGCCATTCGCATTATTTATCCTGGTGTCTCTTTTCGCCCTGCCAGATCTGCTGTGTAAAACCGCACCGGCGATGGACCGGACAATGTCCTCGCTCTGCCATGGCACTTTCTCTGCAAGCTTGTCGCTCAATTCCTTCAGGGTTTCTGGGTCGGATTGTCGGAGACTTCTGTGAGAGTCCGTAGAGAAAAACGACGGCACTTTAGCCGGCGGGCTCGACACTGTGCAGCTGTTGCTTGCTTTGAAATTAGTGTCGGATAAGCCCAGAGTGAGCGTGGTTTCCACATCGATTTTCGTCGAGTCCTTGACAGCATGCGCCAGGCTCGAATCCCCACCATTCTCATTCTCAAATGTTTGCCACGACAACTGATTATGTGACCAATCTGGAACAGTATTCCGTGAGTTCGACAGCAGGGACGTCTCCTGGCTAAGAGATGCTCCGACTCCATAGCCATGGCGGTTTTGAGCTGCGCATCGCCAGGGAGATTGAGTATTCAGAGAAGAAACTATGGCTGTTGGGTGATGTGGGACTTCGAACGCGGATCGGTACAGATCAAACTTATGGCAATGCTTGCTGCCACATATTTGATTCCATTTCTTGCGCAGTTCCTTCAACTTCACCTGCTCCTGTAAAATTAAAATCATATTTAGACGCCTTAATTACCAAAAAGTTATTGGTTTCTTACATGTTTAACACAAAAATTGGGCGCTTGATATTGTATTATTACCTGGGCTGTGGCATCTGTTTCTTTATCATTCCGGCTTTGCTGAAGCCAGAAAGGCAAGCTCTGGTTACCGTAAGGAAAGCTTTGCTCTTTTTGCATACAATTTCTGCTTCTGCTTCAAAGTCTGCGGAGCACTCGAAGCAGCAGTTGAGTTTCTCGACCACTTCGTCGTCTGAGTTCGTAATATTGAAGGGTGGCATTCGCCGCAAGAGATTTTGTGGAAGCGGTACCAAAACATCACCACCTGCGCCATTGCTCTTCGGTTCTGCTTCGTTACTCAAACTGCAAATCATTTTATTCACAAAATTCGTCAAGCGCGGCTCTTAATACTTTACAAAAGGATAACAACCATAGCAGCATAATCTTACGGAAGGTTTACAATCAAGAAGAAAGCTTTTCAACTATTTACACGATGAATTCTTCTAGCATGAAATTATTTTTGTCCAACCTTTGGATCCTTCTAGCATATTTTTAATGAATCAGCTCTTTCTATAACCCAAAAACAAGATGTGTATGGATTGCAAATTAAAACTACTTACAGAAAAGATTTTAGTGAAGTTGCCTACAGTGACCATGTTGGCTTCATTACAACGATTTTTAACATGTTCACGTACAAAGATTTTTGTTTCATAAACTAAGGATTTTTCTGTTAGGGGAGTGGCAGAACATGAATGACTCCTCTATGGAGTCAATCGTCAAATCAGGTGGCTACCCTAGTATGAAAGCAAACCAGTTAAGACTTATTGTAAATGGACGGTTTGTTCTCCACGCGATACGGCGCAAATAAGTTTGTCTGAATCTCGACACTACGTTTGATAGAGACCAGATATCCAGTAAAAACATCCATGAACGACTAAAAACATTATGGAACTATTCGCTTTTTCGAATGGCTGCACCTTTCAAATATGCGGGTGGAATTCTGAGTCACCACTTCATAATAGAAAAAATCCAAATTTTCCCGAATCATTTGTTCCGACGACATTAAACACATAATATGTAGAAAATATGCAATAAACACTTAATTTCGATAGTGCATGAATCGGATCAGCATTTTTAACCACAACAGAAACATTGAAGATCGAAAATCGTAAACAGATTAAGAAAAGAATACTAACCCGGGTTGAAGGGTCAAGGTGAGGCCGCCCCGGGCACTGGAACTGCCTGAAGCCCCCATATACTTTCCAGAGACGGTTGCCGCTTCTGGCATCTCATATATGTCTGATAAGTTGCAGTAGCCATCAACCAAACTCTTCGGCCCTCCTGATGAATACTCAGTATCCGTCCTAACTCCGCTATTATTTCTTCAATTGGACATGAGTACTTATTGCCAAAAATCTTATTTTGAATGTTAGTGCTCTCAACTGCCCATCTGAGATCCCCGGCATAAATAATAGCCGAACCTCTTGCAAGACAGTTCAACACAGTTCTTCTCAACTCCGCAAGCTTCTCCTCGACCTGTTCTCCGCGGACAAGAGCGGAGAAGCGAGGAGTAACGAACTGCGCGTCCTTGAGCGGATCTGGAACGTCTCCTCTTTCTACCCGACTCATGACCTCCCTAACTACATTCTCAGTAGTGAGAAAGCAATCTCCTACGATTACACTGTTACTCTTTCTCGTCTTCTTCCCCAGCAAAATCTCAAAAACGCTCTCAACGTCCTCGCTTTTCAAGCTCCCGCTACTCTTATGGCTCTTAAACACTGGGCTTTCGAAGAAATTCATCCTACTACTATTATAAACACTATTGTTGTTGTTATCACTGTACAGAACGCTACATCCCATTTCTTTCCCTGCAGATCTGGGGACGACGACCTCATTGGTGTTAATATGGTTGCGATCCATGGAGAAATAAGGGAAATTAGCCGTGACAGAAACTGAGACAGAAACTTCATCCTCGATGTTGCTTTTCACAAACGTGCTAGAGAATCCAGCCTCTCGCATGACGCGGCTGACGGAAGGATCGTCGAGGATGGAGATAACGAGCTGCTCTATCTCGACCTTCATGGCCAGCAATGGCTGCTGCTGCTGCTCCAGGCAGCCGCGCCGCTGGTGCGCCTGAGCGCGCTTCAAGACAGCTACAAGCGAATTAGAAAGAGATGGCTGCGCACTGTGGACCAGCGGCCCGGCGGTGGTGGGGAGGCGGTTGAGGGCGACGCTGAAGCACAACTCCAGCGCCCTGCATTGCAGCGGATGCGACGTTGAGTTGGGATGCGACTTGAGACAGGCTCGGCGGAGGAGACTCATTGTCCCCGGCGCGAGCAGAGTGGTGGCGACATGGAGCGGCGACACCTGCGCGTGGCCTCGCTGCTGTGCCAGCGCCACCGCATGCTTCACCACTCTGGCGTCAGAGTCTATTGCACCGCGCAACCTCCTGCCCTCATTAATCCTTTTTTTTTCACAGTCCAGAGCCTATTCTCACCCTTCTCCTGTAATCCTCCTGTCTTCAGCGTCGGCCTATTGATATACACACAGAGTCTCTATCCTGTCACTAGCTTTCCATGGGAACTACTATGCTTTGGGCGGCTTGGTCGGCGGCTGCTGCTGCTGAGAATTTATTCATGTCACCTTCACATTACCAACACAGTAGCCAGCCACCTTCACTCTCTCAACCTTTTTATTCCTCTTTTACTTTTGAAGCTTTTTCCACTTTTTCGAAAGTAAAATTTACGCCTTTCTTGGTTGCGAAGGCATGTTTTGATGCCCTTAAACATTGCATCCGCGGCCCCACTCCATATTCTCTTTAATCACTCGTACACAATTCCAACTTACTTTACATGAAAAGGTAATAGTTTTGTTGAACCTACTTCTTTTTAATACTAATACCCTTTGAATCTACTGGAGGTATACACATTAAATATACAGAGCCTTTTCGAGAGGAATAGAGCGGGAATAAATTAAAAACAATATTTAAAGATCATGACCTTATCAACTGAAATCTGCTCCACCACATCCATGGGTTGAATTTGACGGTTTTTGTGATTTTTGGCGTAAAATACTTGGAAATATCTGATCCAACAGCCACACCCGACATATATATTTAAAATGTGTCAATCAAATTTTATATAGATTTGTATAATAATTATTAAAATATATGTAAATATATATTTAAAACGATTTTATAAATACAGAATAATTAGTAAAAATAATATTATTTTGTGTTTTTAAAGGACATTATTAAAAAATTACGGTCACTCGAAAATTGTTTGACAGGCATAGGTAGCCGTCAAATTTAACCCTCGTTTTCGACTTGTGGATGTTCAAAATTAATGCGTGGAAGGAAGCGAATTTTAAGTCTCGAAATACATAAGAAAAGTGTGGAAAAGTGAAAAGACAGATGAAATACAAACGTAACAAACTCCTACTTTTGATGGTAGATCTGCTAAGCATAAACAACTTTTTTCGGTGATATATACACTTTATATCTGTATATTACATGGAAAGAAAACTACTTTCACAAAAATAAATATTTTTGGTCGATTTTTGAAAAAGTTATTTTAATTTCGACATGGGGAAAAACAAAAGATTATGTCCTAAGTAAGTATGGACGTGTAAAGTGGTTTTGCGTACTAAAGCGGCCACGACAATTTGCTAATCAGCACTAAACATATCTAACATAATAAATCAAATCTGATTGCATACTGGATATTTTAGGAATATGGGAAAAGAATATTAATTTCTATGTTACATAGAATTAGGGGTTGAGAGTGATATTTGCTTAATCGTTTTTCTACACAGAATTGTTAGAAATGTGTAGCGGTATGGAGGTTTACACACGAGGAAAAATACATTTTTAATTTTTTTAAATGAAGAACTTGGATTTAAATCATAAGTACACTTCTTTAATTGTTTATTTATAATTATATTTAGAGTTAAAGTTATATTATTATAGTTTTGAAATGTAATATATACTTTGAAATCAGTTTATAATTATATTGGTTCATTCTTACGCTCCACAACTTATTTTATCTTCTAATTATTTCCTAGTATGAAAATATTATCTACGAAACTAAATCCTTTAATACATGATTAAGTATATTTTATATTCAAGTTATTTTTGGAAATCTAAAGTTAGTTATATTTACTTTGTCTCTAAATTACGTTAGTGAAACAAAATAAGCTATCAATAAAGATTAATATAGGTGACGTTGGTTAACCCTTGTCAGTAAAATTACGTCAAACACGTTATAATTAATTTATATCCAATACTATCATTCTAAATTTTAATTTTGTGTAGAAGAAAAACATGGACCTAGAGCCATTTTTATCCCAAAAACTATTAGATTTGAGTGACTACATGAACATTTTTTTAATATTGCAAAGATTTTGCTCTAATATCTATAATTGAAATGAATTTGCATGGAGATACCCCCACTACTAATGTGTGAATGTCATTGGCATTCATAGGTTTACTCTCCTTAATATTAGGATAGTTATCCTTACATGGTTTGGCAATTCTTAGATCACACATTTTAGAAACTTTTCATGATTTTACTTTTAGATTTTGGTTTTTAATCGCAGATAATTTTTAAAGGATTGTATTGTTTTTGTGTTTGATTTTTTTAATCATATATCTTTGGACTACGCATATATATTTGTTGATTTTAGGTTTGTATCTTGAGCGACCAAAAATTTTGAAGTAATTTCAAAAAGAGGTTTTTAAATATTTCTATAATTCCTCTTTTGGTTACTAGATTAATAGTATTATAAATAGATTACAATGTTTCTATTTTGGAACTATTCTTAGCATTTCTCTATCATCATCTTAGGTATCTTGAAATAGGGTTTATCAATTTTGTGAATATAATATCATATCCAAGAGATAAAGGGATAACAATTATATGTTGCAAAAAGAGTAATGTGCTATAAATCAAATTATAACACCTAAATTATTTCCCAAAATCTAAATAGATTTTTATAAAATATTAATCTTCATGTTTAATCACAAGTATATAATAGAGTTAAATCAAAACAAACCAGATTAAATTTTTTTAACAACTAGTTATTACTTAGGTTTGATCCATAAGATAACTATTCCATGTATAAAGCTTCTATAGCTGAGAAGGGTCTATTCTTTTCTCCCTTCATTCACTCTATGTGAGTAACCATACAATCTTTAGTATGTTTAGGTTTACCTTTTTCAAGGTGGAGAGAGATATGTTTTCTATCCTTACATGTCTACCATAAAATACAATTTCTTAAGTTCGTATTTTGGTATCGACATGTATCAAATAAGGATATATATAGTGAATAGGAAAAGCAATCAACTACTTGCATTACTTTGGCCAAAGTTTCGGTTGTGCATAAATAACTTATCCCAAGACCGCACAAAATCCTTAGGGATATAGTCTTCTATCACCAAACAATTATCTCGACACAATTATCTAGATATTTTTATTTAAGAAGGTGAACATGTTAAGAAAGAGGAAGTGTGTTCTTTACAGGACCATCTTTGTAAATGAAAAGAACCACAACTTACTCTGGGTCTTTATGGAATAGGGAGAGACCACATAATGGAATTACTACCATTATGTCCCCTTTCCATATTCTATAACTAACCCTAGTCAAGTAGTATGTCAAGATGTTTGTATGCGAGACTTAAGATTACATCTAATATACGTCATATTAAAGGTTTTCTATCACAACACATTTCATCTTATGCCAATTCTCGCGAGACTTAAGTTACTTCTTGTTTATGTAAGTCATAATTGTTAAATTTTAATTGTGACCTATTGTAGTCATTTGATCGTGTTTTAAGCAACCTTAACCATTTATTCGTATTATAGAGTAAACTTTTATCTACAGTCTTATAAAGCCATCTTGTTATAATATTGTTGTACAAGTCAATAAGCTGGTCAAGTTTACTAGCCATTGTCCTATTTGATGAAAGCGATAATGTCATCTACTTAAGATAGTTAACTTATTATTTTTGAGGACATAACGAATAAGATTAATCATTTTACATTAACCGTGCTCAATTTTTGAATTCTCAACTAAGATTTAATTAAACACATTCAATATTCACATATATTTATAGTATAAAGTATAGATTATTTCATTGTTGTTTACGATCAATATACATTGTATTTCATAAACTCAATAATGATCATTATTATTATATCCATGATAATAATAATGCTTAACAATGTGTTTAATGTTGTTCTAACTTAATAATAGGACTAATTAAGTCAACTTCTTTGAGAAATCATTTTTAAAAAATAATATACTTATTAAAATGATCCTTTTACATATGATCGTAAGGTCGTAATCGATAAAAAGTATTAAATCAATCCAATTATTCACTTTATAGCTTCTTCTAAATACTAATTGTACAATGATTAAGAGAGTTAAAATACACGGGTCAATTCGAGAGAATTTACATGAGTTAACTTACTCATTTCTACATCGTAATCATTATATAATGATAACAATAGTTAATGTTTGACTCTATACTAAATCAAACCATTTTACTAATTTAATCAATAAAACTAAAATCAACAAACTATAACATCATTATATTCTTGTTATCACCGAATCACAACAACCCTCTAACTTGCACAAGTGTGTGTGCTTGAGCTCATGGTGTGACAGGGGTAACATGGGTAACATGGCTCGAGAAAGTTGGTTCTTACTCCTAAACTACCTACCACAATCTACTCTAGTGCAAAATAAACTATCTTATACTAGTCTAACTTTCTAACGGACCGGGGAGAGAGAGTGCATGAAAACAAAGCCTACACTAAAGTGTGATATACCAAAAAATGAGGGTATGGTCGAATAGATTTCAATGTGTGAAAAATGGAAGAAAAATGCATACTAGAGAGGGTGATAATGAGTTTTCCTTGTCTCTAAAGAATCTGCAGTTTACAACAATATTGCATACACACATAATGATAATGAATCGTGTAAGAGCATAAAATAGACATAATATAATTGCAATAATATTGAATAGGAAAGAAGAATGTAAACAAACATAGGAAGGTAAGATACATCCACAAACTTGTGTGTCTTGATTCATAAATATGCAAAGTTCATTCCATTACAAAGTAAAGTCACGGATCACCATGCAAGGAGTCCACTACAAGGGCCTCCACCACATTGGCTTCACAAAAGCAAAATGAAAGAGTTTTTCTACTAAAAATTATCTCCTTTTACAATGAGCCCACACTTCAATTTATAGAATTTGGAAGAGAGAGGATTGAAATCCCGAAATATGCCTTTCAACCACTTGCAAGAGGTAATAAATGAAGTGAAATGATGGTATGTTGCTTGCAAAAGGCTCCCCATACTATCCCATGACTTGTAGCAGTGAAAAATGTCTACCCATGCTTCATTAAATGCATCCTTGACTACTAATTAAAACATTGTTGTGAACCTGGTCTATTTTCCTCAAAATTCTCTATCAAATCCACATCAAATTCTAGATTTATAAATTTTTATGCATTGGGCTCGGAGCCATAATTCCAACGAGACCAATTTTACATGATTTCATTGAGAAATGCAAAAGATATGGCATTCTGAGTGTGAGCAGTTATTTTGAGTTTTCCAAGGATTTCTTGCATTTTACAGAATGAGCTTTTATTTTTTTGAATATGGAGATTTTTATTTTATTTTCACCCACATACCCTCATTAAAAATAATAAATCCAGTTTTTTTGGCATAGAGGATGTTGTGCCCTTTCCGAAAAGTCAAATTTTGTGAAAATCAGAGTTTTGAGTCAAAAGTTGTGCTGTTTGAAGTTCGGGGGTCGAGCGTTCCACTTTCCCTTTGGGTTGTGGGTATTATGGGTTTTCGAGGAACTCACGTCCCTGTGGTACTTGGAATGTGTGGGCCTCTTTTCTCCATGTCACCCGACTCGGGCTCTTCTACCCTCATGCGTCCACCATTGACCGGGCCAGGTAGACCGTTGACCGCCAACTTCTCCGCACCACTCGCTTGTGGGTATTTTGGCTATTTCGGGCCCACGTGTCCCAGATGCCCCAAAAAAATTTCCGCCATCTCCACACTTCAATGGTTGTGGCTATTTTTGATTTTGGGGCTCATGTGTACTTTTGTTCTAATTGTCCCTGGACCGCTCGGGACATTCTTTTCACCTTTGCCCCGATGAACTAGTGACCAAATCAGCTTTTTGGGTATTTGGTACTTTTTCCCGGTTGTCCCGTGGACCACTCGGGAAAAAATCTTCCATTTTGGGACATTTTCTTGTTGATTTCCTTTTGCAAATTGGACCTAAGTCAGTACAAATAACCCTAGTTCCTTTGGCGGTTGTTCCACACTTAACCCAAAAATACGCAATACATAAAAATAGGCCCTTTTCCTCGGTTTATCAAATTTTTGCCAAATTTATGGTAACTCCTTAGATCTTTCTTGAATATAGAGGTTAAAGAAACAAATTTCCTTCATAATCCAATTTTCTTGTTTTCACCATTTCTTCCTCTCCAAGTCTAAAGAAATTGTGCAAGTTATCGAAATCACCTTGGGGTAAATTTTAGATAACAATTACTTCATATCGGTTTAACTCAACGATAAAACTTTATATAGGCTGTCCATATTTTCCTACAATCATTCAATAAAATATTTAATAATAAAATCATTATTAGCTACCATCTAATAATCATTTTCATATATCAGTATTATTTTAAACTTCTAATAGTTTACCTATTTTTATCAAGACTCCATTTGAAAATCAATTTCAAATAGAGTCTTGCATTTACACGATTATAAAAACATTCAACTATAGTTTTTATTCTCCTACAAAGTATTTATATCTCCTAGATATAGAAAAAAGTCATATAACAAATGTATTTTAGATACTCAAACCAAGTATAAATAACATTATTAATACCCTATAATTTGAATTAGAAAATAAAATGAACAAATAACCATACAACCTTCTAGTCTCCCTATTTCGCATATCCACACAAGAAGGTAAATAAAATATTTAGTCTGTGTGTATCTAAATATGCATGCATATATCTACAAAAAAATTTGCATGCATATTTAGTCTATGTATATCGAATATTATAGGTGTATTAAAACTATTACCACAAAAGAATAATAAAGCTGATTAAGTAATAGTTCGAAATGGGATATTTAAATTTATTATTCCTATTTCAATTCAAAGACCAAAAATTAGTTCCCTTTTTCTTCATTCATTTTATTTTCAAAATAATCAAACACGAAATAAAACACAGCTTATGAATTTCCTAATAGCTCTTAAACTCGTTTCCTTCGCACAATAACACATACCCAAACAGGTAAAACACACCCAATCCCATAATGTCTTATTTTTCTATTGAAATATGCATACCCAAATTACATTATAACATTAATTCCCAAAAGTTTGTATGCATTTTCAACATGCAATCCAAATATACGAGTTCGAATTCAACACATGATAGTTTGTTATAAAACCCATCACACAAATTCTTAAATAACATATTATAAACATCCTTCCCTATAACCCATACTCACAAAACACCAAAAATATATTAACAAAGATATAATGAGTAGAATTTAAAATATGGGGAAGAATTTTATGCCTGTAATGCTTACATTGTTGCTAAACTCTATTTCCTTTCTCCTGTAAGCTTCTCCCCAAATCATAGTAACCACGCATTCACTCACATATTCCTCTTTGAAATAAAATTTCTCTATATCCATATCCAAAATCACATTCATGGCCACAAAATAGGAATAGTGGGGTAAAATCCCACTATCTCCATAAACCCAAAAAAAATAGCTTGGAAAAAACAAAACAATGCAAAAGAGAACAGGGTGATGGAATGCGACCGTATTTGGCGTTGGTTTCTCGTGGAAGCTAACCATTCCCAAGGATTCGGGAATGCATTGAATGTCAATAAACCTAAAAACTCTACTTACAACATTTACGCCGTGTAAATGTCGTAAATTTCATTTTACATGAAAACAACATGCTTTGAATAACATTTATCCAATATTTTATCGATGTTAATATTTCCTTAATTTTAAATTTTCCACCGCAATTATATAAATTTGATATATATGCCATGAAATTCAAGTAAATAGATCCACCATTCAAACAACCCATAATAACAAATCCATAGTATATGGTCCCAATGACCAAGCGAGATCCAAATCATTTGAGCTAGCCGAGTAAGTTCCCAAACGTCCAACTCATGGACTATTCAAACAATTACAATTCATTTTAAAAGGTGTATTTAAATATAATAATGTCAAGATATAGACAAAGACACACATTTTAAAATAATGAAGGCTAAACATAGCTCTTAATTATATACGCCTATTTTTGAGGAGAAGATTTAGAGAACTCTGATTGATATTATTCAGCATAAGCGCATACATATTTATATGTGAGGGCTATAACAATATTCCTAGAGATTTTAGGGGAGTTACAAATGGAGATAGAATAATGGGATATGGAGGGTATAAAAAAATAGGTAAATACTAACTATGCTACGCTAGCATTCCCTTCCTTATTACATTATTCTTGCAAATGTAGCCCTTAAAAAGTTCAAATTTCACTTTGCCAAGGGATTTTGTGAGAATATCAGCTACTTGTGCTTCTGTACAATAGTATTGGAGCTGAATGTGGTGGTTCAAGATGTGATCTCAAATGAAGTGACAATCTATCTCAATGTGCTTTTTTTGTTCATGAAAAAGTGGATTTTATACGAGCTTAACACACTCGATTCTTCTGATAGAGAATAGGTGATTTCTCTTCAGAATGCCCATGTCATCCAAAATGTGACGTAACCATATCGCTTCGCACACATCTCCTCATGCGGTGCAATATTCTACCTCTTTGGATGAAATAGAAACAACATTCTACTTATTTTTTATCCACGAGATAATTCTAGATCTAAGATAAAAAGTATATCCTGTAGTTGACTTCATGTCATCAATAGATCCGACGTGGTCCGAGTCGACATATCCCTATAAGAAGAATTGATCATTCTTCTTATATTCCAAACCATAATCAACTATACCTTGGACATACCTCAAAACATGATTTGTTACAGTCCAGTGACATTTCTTCGGCTCTTGCATGAACTTGGAAAGATAGCTATCAACATAGCATAACTATTTTTGTATATGTCAAGTAGATGAGCCCTCCAACAAGCTTCCTATAGAGAGCAGCATCTACTTGAGGTGATTCCTAGAATCCTGAAAGTTGCAAACATTTTCCCACGAGAGTTGATATAGGTTTATAGTTAGACATTATGTAATTTTCCAGAAGTGCCTTGGCATATCTCCAAGCCAAGACAGTAATGTAGTGGCCCTAAATTAGTCATGTATAATGTTCTTTTAAGATCATTCTTCACAATATCAACCTGATTTTCTTAACTGCTAGTGATCACAAGATCATCCACATACAAAACAAGAATGAAAAATTATTTTCCTACCTTATTTATGTACAAATTGGAATTTGAGGGGCTACGAGTGAAACCATGTTGTAACAGGTGATCATCTATCTTGATGTACTATTCCCTTGGAGTTTGTTTTAGTCCATACAATGATTTGATGAGACGACATACCTTATTAGGATTTTTTTCATCAACAAATCCTTCAAGTTGGGTCATGTACACTTCTTGATGTCCATCTGCAGAAGTTTCCATCCCTTTTGTGTTGTTAATGTGCAAACAAATTTGGTGGTCTTGATCTTCGGTGGAGTGTGAAAGGTTTTGCCATAGTCAATGCCCTCTTTCTGAGCATATCCCTTTGCTACAAGTTGTGTTTTAGGTTTGTCAATGGATCCATCTGCCTTATATTTTGTTTTGAAAACCCATTTGCATCCTATAGGTTTCTTCCCTGTAGGAAGATCGACAAGTTGCCATGTTCGATTTTGCATGATTGAGTCATATTCTACATCCATGGCTTCTTTTCACTAAGGTTGAATGAGTTCTTCTTGAACATTATCAGGATTTGAGCTATTAATCAGTGTACTCATGAGTGAAAAATTTACCTCATTTCTTATCTAGATCTTGATGAAGTATTTGGAAGTGATTTCATATGAGAGTCTTTGATGGTTCTTTGTACCCACTTTCAGACGAGAACTCGCTGTTGTTGTGAATAATTTTTCTATTGATGTGAGGGTGGATGTGTAGTAACATTCTCTAGCTCTCCAAGGTCAACATATAGCTCCCCTTACAACTCATATTTTCTCTGAGTAGTTTCCTCTTGTTCATCTTCTGACTCGGAGACTAGTCGGTGAGAGGTGGTTGGTGATAGTTCTTCTTTCTGCACTACTGAGTCAAAGGATGACTCATCACAAACTAAATGTCGACTCTCGAATATTTTATTTGTCTCAAGATCCATGAGACACTTAGCCTTTGAGCTAGTGTTATAACCCAATAGGATGCACATGAGTGTCTTTGGCTAGATCTTCTTTCTCTTCTGAGATGGGACATGCATATATGTTGTACATCTAAACACTCGTAAATAAGAATTTGATGGATTTTTACCACTCCATACCTCTTCTGGCATTTTATCTTGTAGAATATTTGTTGGTGCCATGTTGAGAAGATAAAAATTATTTGTATTGCTTCGGCCTAATATTGATCCTCCAACTTTGTTGTTGATGGCATGCAGGGAGACATTTCCATCACTGTGTGATTTTGTCACTCAAAAATGTCATTCTTCTGGGGCATGGAGGGAGCATTCAGGTTCTGCTTAATTCCTTGTTGGTTCAGGAATGCCAAGAAATTATTTGATGTGAATTCCCCCCTTAATCTGAGTAGAGTAGAAGAAGAAGAATAGTTACATCTAGTCTCCTTTATAACACGTTGATAGAAGATTTGGAAATTATGAAGGGATTCACTCTTCTTCTTCAGGAAAAACACCCACATCTTTCGAGAGTAGTCATCCACGAACAATTGGAAGTACTTGGTATCCTGAAAAGGAAGCAGGAAACAATCCATTCAAATTGGTATGAATTAAATCTAGACCCTTCTTGGCATGGAAGGTGCTTGCCTTAAATGGATCCCTATGTTGTTTTCCTACAAGACAACCAGGGCATATAGGAAAGGAACTGGACAACTTGGGAAGTCCACATACCATTGCTTTTGAACTCAACTGGTGCAAAGATCCAACAGACAAGTGACCATATCAGTAATGCTAGAGGGTAGTAGATTCTACTATTGAGGCAGATAAAGCTATTGCAGAAGATGAAACAGTATCTAAAGAAAATAACTTATCTTTTAGAAAATCTCTAGCAATAATTGTACCTTGTCTCAAGATCAAGCATGATTTGATGCCATTTTGAACAAGAAATTCTACCTTTAGATGATGATGTAGGAGTTGACTAAATAAAAAGAGGTTGGGAGTTAATCTAAGAACATACTGTACCTTTGTAAATGTACATTTTCGTGTTTTGAGAGGAATAGTGACCAGGCCTATTCGTTCTGCAACATATTCTTTGTCATATGTTATTATGAATATATCTCTAGTTGGTTGTTGGTTAGCATATCGAACAACTTCTTGTCACCTAACATATGCTTATTGGTACCCAAGTCTATCAACTAGACTTTTACGTGTGGGCTATAAGGTTTAGGAGACTAGCAGGAGATTAATGATATAATTGGATCCTTCAGTGTCTCCTCATGATTCATCATCTTGTTGAGTTGTGAGATGTCCCTTCTACTTTATTCTCCGGGGATGTATTTTTTATTTTTGAAATTTTTGCACACTCGATGTGCTTGTTTGACTTGAAGACCCTTGCTTCAAGGCATTGTACCAATAGTTTTCAAAGTGTCACGAGTGTTTCCTTTGTAGATATGACACCACCTCTTTAACTTTTCATCTTTCTACTTGATGATGATGCTATTGTGATTGCTTCTTCGAGGACCCTTTCGAAACTTCTAGCCACGCTTTGGCTTGAAAAAGGGCTCATTCTTACGCCTCATTTTGGACTAAATTAATGGCTTGTTTCATTGCAGCAAGTTCACGAGTTCTTCAAATGTCACGATTTGTTTAGATACATTTTGTATATTAATGAACACTCGGAATCGAGAAGGGAGTGCCTCAAGGTGAACGAAAAAATCTTTTCTTTACCGTCGCACCGAGCACTAATAAGTTTGTTCGCAACTCAGCCACCTGAAGTAAGAAATCCTCAACTTTCTCATATAACCCATTAAATAGGGTGTGTAGTTTAGAATGAAGATGGAGAATATTAGTCTTATTCTTCGCCTTAAAGATGGTTGCTAACTTATGTTAGGATTCCTTGATTTCTCCTCATCCCAAACATACGGCTACTACACATCATTGATGATACTAGAATAATCAGTATAAAAGCTTTTGCACTTGCTATCTCATATTTTATGAGCTCATTAGGGTTAGTAGGAATTGTCATAGACCCTATGACGATGCCCCATAATCCCTCATACTGAAGGATGGTGTGCATCTTTGTTTTCTAGGCCACATAATTTGGCCCTTTGAGTAATTGTGCATCGGATAGAAGCAACTTTGGAGCAGACATTGTAATAAAAAAATAAACTTTTATTAATTTCAGAGAATTATTACAAGTCTTCACTCACCATAAAGAGAAATGGCATTAACCAAAATAAGCTCACACTTTTTTTGGTCAACTAACACCATTTCCCCCTCTTGGTGCTTCAATCTGAATTTTTATATATTTTAAGCACTTAAGGTCCCCTAAAAGCATTTCCATTAGATAGGAATTTTATTCCCTTTCCAGAGATATAAAGAAGTCCTTCTAACTCCTCATATTTTTCAAGTTACGGGTCGGGCGGGTCTTGGAAGGATTTTTTGCCAAAAGCGGGCCAACAAGCTTGGGGAAGATTTTGCCAATGGGAAAATTCATGGAGAGCGTGGGGTGGCGGGAGATATTTTGTCATTTTTACACTTTTCACAAAAGGCACAAGTTATAATTGCGGGCCCATGGGCCCAAGAAGGATTTCTTATGAAAAGTGGAAAATGCGGGCTGGTGGGCCTGAAGATGTCTTTTCGCCAAACATGGAAAATGTGGGTTGGCGGGCTTGGGTATGATTTCTTTCACAAACGCAGGTCAGTAGGGTGCATGCGATTTTTTTCCCAAATTTAAATTCGGGCATGCAGTGCATGAGGCATTTTAGAACTTTTGCACTTTTCACAAAATGGCATAGTTTTCAAGTGTGGGCCCACGAGCCTGCGGGGTCTCATCGGTTGTTGAAAAGTCATAGACCCATGGAGGGACCTATGTTCCTCATTAGCGCAACTCCAAGGATAGAACCAAAAGGGAGACCCCAAACAAGCGCAAGCTCACAACGTGGTCCAAGTCAAATAGGGGGATAGAGCAGTCCCAAATTGGTTAAGTATAAGAGGGTCATTGGAAGCTTCCATGTGTCCCTGTGTTCAAAAAGGGATAGAGTCAGCCGTTTAATCGACTAAGTGTAAGAGGAATGGTAGAAGCCTCCACGTGTCTCAACGGCATAACTTCAAAGACTCGACCCAAAAGACGGTTCCCGAGACATGCGCTAGCTCGCCACGTGTCTCATCATTGCAAATTCAAAGGCGCGGCCCAAAGCGGAGACTCAAATGAGTGCCAACACTCCATGTGTGTAGGTTCGGGCGAAGTCAAATGGGCAGTAGGCCTAAATCGGCTAAGTATAAAAGAATAGGCGGAAGGTGCCACATGTCGACTCGACACAAATTTAAATGTAAAATTGAGAGGGACAGCCCAAACAAGTGCTTGAGCCTACACTTGTCTAGAGTCGACGTATAGCCCCACCAAACAAAAGGGATTAAGCAAACATGGGGAAATGGAGGAGTGGCCCATGGATGATGCCACATGTCCCACCATTACATTTTAAGGAGGCTGCCGCAAGGGTCCAACCTGCAAGGAGTTTTGGCACTATATATGGTGGCCTCCTTTAACTCACCAAAGGCACGAGGAAGGTACTGTTCACTTAGGACCCGAATCGGCTAAGTATAAGGTGTGCAGCGGAAGGCCCCACGTGTCTCTTCAACACTCTTTCAAGGGGTGGATCCAAAAGTGGTTCCCAAACTAGCACCAACCCTCCACGTGTCTTAGGTTCCAAAGGTAGAGCCGATTGTTGAAAAGTAAAGAAGGACCAGCGAAGGCCTCCACGTGCCTCGTCCACACAACTTCAAAGGAAAAATCCAAAAGTAGGCCCCAAACATGCACCAACTCAGACGTTTCTCATTGGCACAACTTCAAAAGAAAAATCTGGAGGCAATTTCCAAATGAGCGCGAAGTCTCCACGTGTCTCGGGTCGGGCACAGTGTCTCTACCAATAGGAGGGACTCAGGTAGAATACAGAGTAAACCGAGGAGTCCGTGTAAGCCACCATGTGTCATTGCGGAAAAATTTCAATAGTAAGAGGAAGGAGCTGATTCTTCATCATGCACAGGGCTGCCACGTAGGTCTTACATGGATTGACTCTTTTAAATATTGTGAGCCCGCACCGCTAAACTTCAGACAGCCATATCTTTCAACTGAAATCTCGTTTTTAAGCGAGGAAGGATTTTCGGAAAGCTCTCAATGTCGGCTTCTCACCTAGCACCATTAATGTTTTGACCCGCCATTTTCAAGGCTATTAAGTCCCCACTTTCCGCCATGATGAAGAATGGGCCTCTTTCTTTCCTAGTAAGGGACAACGATGGGGGCATGGGTGTTGCAACGAGACTCTTCATTGTGGTAGGTGGATTTAATACTCTTCCAGGGGTGGTTGGAGTAGGGTTCAAATTCTTCCCTCCTTTCTCTCTTATTCTTCCTATATATTGTAAAGGAGGGGCATTTTTTAAAAGGTTGGTCATTGTTTCTCTCCGCCCCCCTCTCTCTTTCTTCCTTAGGGTAGAATGTGGAGTCTAAGCCTCTTCTCATGGCTCTGTAATGGCATTTTCTTGCCTCTTGCCCACTGATGATGTACTGTGTGAACTTATGGAGCAATAAAATCTGTTTTGTGATGCATCTTGTCCATCCTTTTCTTATTTTATTGTCTCTTCTTGCCTCTCATCATGCAAGGTATACCGTGCATACTCTAATGTCTATTGCAGGTTATGGGAGCTGTGTTTAATGGGTTTTGAAGTGGTGTTTTGTGTGAACTTCATCTCTAGTTTGTGATGCATCTATCCATCCTCTCCATTGCTCACCTCTCCCCACTTCAGGTAGTTGGATCTGTGATCAGTCATTTCCTTTTCTAGTGTATCACCGCTTAGTGTAGGCTCTCTTTCGCTCTCTCTCTCTCTCTCTCCCTATCTCCTTGGAATGGTTAGATAAGGATAGATAGGTTTTCCTGCACTAGATTAGCTTATGGCAGGTAGTTTAGGAAGCAGGAACCAACCTTCTCTTGAGGACCATCTCAAGTCCACAAGTCCCACAGCTTGAGAGATGGTCCAATGTTGTGCAATCACCCGAGATACCCCATTTCAGACTCAAGGCATTCGGGGTGCTGTGATTCTACCACAACTACGGCCTCTGAGATGTGCTTGATACTCACGTGCTGAGAGACAACGATTCTTCTTTGCACGTTCTTCCTCGTCTTTGCAGTCTGCTTCGTAGCCGACTTCAATCTCTTCTTGAACTCTCTTCACTTGGAAGCTGATGTCGTATAGAAAATATTCAAGAAATTCTCTTTAAACTAGTTGATCAAATACACGATTTTTGGTGTTGCGAAGCTCATTAAGAAAGGAAAAATAGAACCTGAAGTTTTCCTGAGATTCTTGACGGCATTCTACATCTTACGAGTCTTTGTTTTGGCTTCCGACATTCCCTATGCTCTCTCTCATGCTTAACATATGGCGGAGGTACGTGTGACGCAATTTGGCTCGTTCGAGGCTTCTTTTTCCTTCACGTTGGCAATGCTTCTTTATACTGGCGATGCTCTTTTTGTTTAAATTTTTTTATTTGCACAGTTATTGTTTCTGTGTGGAATATCTGTATTGGCGCGAGCACTAGCAAACAAACTAGCTTTGAATCCTGAACAAGAGGAAAATAAAAAAATTCCTAAAATTAATTATCACGGCCAGGTCGCTGCCACAGTCCACACAACAAGTATTCTTGCAAATATATTTGACTAGTCCCAAACGTCTAGCTAATGCTCCCAATCGGCCAACTTCCTCCACGTTCACGCTGAAAAAAGAAATAAAAATGCTTGGGCACTGTCAATGTGTCGGTCGTTGCAAAAACTCCACGCAGGTATATTTTTGCAAATTTTTTTGATTAAAATGCTTCAGAAGACAAAAAATTAAAATTCTAGGTTGCTACTGGTTTCTGTAAATATCCACGCAGTAGGTTGAAGAGGTATGTCCACGTACAACCAAAAATGGCCACGTTTTTGGCATAAAATCAAAACAGGTCGCTTTACACAGCCACTTCCAAACTTTGGTGTGCAAGTAGCACTTCTAAAACTGTTGATCTTCCGCTGCTAATTTCTTGCCCGCGTTTTGCTCCACACATATCTGCTCCCACGTTTCGCTCTGATACCAGATTGAGGAGAAGATTCAGAGAACTCTGATTGATATTATTCAGGAGAAGCACGTACATATTTATATGTGATGGCTATAACAATATTCCCTGAGATTTTAGGGGAATTACAAACGGAGATAGAATAATGGAATATGACACATATAACAAAATAGCTAATACTTGCTATATTACACTAACATTTTTCATCCATTCTATCAAGTGAATCTACATGTTAAGTTAGAGAAGTCCACTTACCCCTATACTTATAAATTAAAACCCATGTATTTATTCATGCTTGCATGCCACAGCTATTAAATCAACAATTTGTATAGACGAGTCACAAACTTGTATCTTATCAAAGCTAGTGCCAAGTATTCTCAAGAACTACCTGAAGAAGATTCCAAGAAAGAGAACTAACAAAATTAAAATTACTGCTCTCAATACTTTTTATTATGCAACATACAATTATAGATATGAGAGAACTAACGGTGCGAGCTAAGAATTTTTGATATTAAATTTATTTAAATTAGATCACGATCTATTGGTCATCTCTATGGTCATTAATTTCAGAACTCGAAAGGGTGGAATGTGGCATACTTCCCCTAAAAAGAGTCATCATCCTAATAGAACATTTTATTTAGTAGAGATTATAAATAACTTAGCCAAAACATATACAATATAATGAGAAAATCATGAATGTAAATAAAAATTTGAAACAAAATCAGTTCCAAAATTTCTTCAAGATACAACAGTTGTTGTCCGAAATAACCCTTGGTCTATTTTGAATTTCCGCATCTTCATTCTTGAACTCATGTGATATTTTCTATTGATTTAGGGCTAGCAAATTCATTTTTTTAAGTGTGTCGGAGTTTTCGTGGTCTTCATGCATCTCCGGATGTTCCATACTTCTTGTTCTCCATCCCTAAAAATCACTTTGAAAAATCTTGAAATTTTCTAGGTGTCAAAATATTTCTGTCTATTTTAGATTTCAGGTTTCGGGATGAAAATGCAATTTACATGCAAATTGTTCCTCAAACTCCGAAACCTAAAATACAAAGGATTTAGTGCATTTCGGGTTTTGGGTTTCAAATTGCAATTTGCATGCAAATTACAACATGAAACCTAATCCCCGAAACCCAACCTCCTTTGTACATTTTGAGTTACTTAATTCCGATTTTTAATTTAAATATAAATTTCAAATCAAAACCTAATTCCTGAAATACAAAGGAAATTAATGTATTTGGGTTTCAAGTTCTCAATTGCAATTTACATGTAAAATACAATCTAGTTCCCAAAACCTGACACCCAAAAAAGTTTGAAAAGGTGGCTAGAATTTTGACATCTGTATTTTGGGTTTCTCAATGTGCATTCGAGGGTTGAATTCTTCAAGGAAAATTTTAGGAGGTAGAGATTGCAAGACAAGGGTCAAGTTCTACCCTTGTATTTGAGAGGTCAACAAGTGCAAATAAAGGTCAAACTTATGACAGTTTCCTTCATTTCAAGTTTTGGGATTCACTTGCATCGGAACATCGTAGCCCAAATACATGTTCCATGTAATGTTTTTTCCACTTCCGAAACCTGATGGTTTAGAGTGTTTCAGGTTTTCGGGACTCTTCTACATTGGAACATGAAGAACCAAACACATGTATTTTCAACTTGCATTTTGATCCTAAAACTTCATTTCCTTTGTATTGGGTTTGACTATGTTTTGCAAGGTAATAACGTGAAAAGGATTGATTTGCTTGAGTTCAAACACTCGCATTTATGAAAGTATGGCACTCGAACTTCATATGACCATGAATTTCTCCCTATTACTTTGATTTTCACAAAAATGGACTTTTTGGGAAGGTCTCAAAGCATGTAATACACCAAAAACCACTAAATCTAAAGAAAGTGGAAATATAGTAACAACATTAGAAGAATAGTTCTAGGTATCTCAAACACCAAATATGATGAGGTATGGTGCCCATTCCTTCTTCTATATGAAAATTACTATAGGGAATGGCCTTGACATGGTACCCATGCCTATTTTAAGGAGTTCAATGCATCTTGTTGGTAGTTGAAGCTTGAAATATGAGTGCCCTTTCTTCTCCCTCCTCTCTTTATCCCATTATGATATATAATGTACAAATATCTCATTTGTAAAGAAGGGGATGTTCTAAAATGTAAAAGGAACTATGTCAAAATTGTCCCTAGCCAGATGTGAGTAGAAAAACTCCATTTGAGCTTGGAAATGTGTTCTTGTGCCTTCTTCTTCACATGTAATGGTCTATGCATGATTTAAAAGAAATAAAATCTTAGTTTTTGGTTTTACTCAGCCCGGACTTATGCTTTTTTTTGCATTTCCTTGTCTCTCTTGTAACATCCACGTCTTACACACAAAAATATGACACTAAGAATACTGGAATAATTTTTATTCATTTTTAATTTTATCGTAGCACACACACGACACTACAGGAGACCATTTAGGATATTGTATGACACATGATATGTTGGCACAAACATTAACCCACATTGATAACATGAAAAATGTGATGCACATCAAGGAACTTTCTATTCACAAATAACAAAGCACAACATAACAATTCAACAAACACAATATTTTTAGGATTACATATTTACTACAATCATGTTTCAATCCTTAACTTAGGTTCTAAAAAGTCTCATAATAAGTGAATCATACATTCCTTTTCCTCTTGCTATATTTCCTCTATATTGTTTAACATTTAAGTTATGGTGTATCTCATTTAATAAGAATCATAGACATTATTTCACTTGTTTATTTCGCTCATTCGGTAATAGGGTATTTATTGGCACACAAGACTACTTACCTACACTCAAGAATACTAGGCGATACCCCTAGGATTCACTCCTAAGGGCATGCATCTTGATCTTATAAAGCATACCTTCGTTACATAATAGGACTAGTGTGAGCCCAAAACATGGAAGGTTGACATCTTTTCTCAAGGATTTAGGGTTGAATTTTTTTCCAAGTAATTTATAAATTGATAATTGAGTTAGTACACAATAAGTATTATATGAAATAGGTTCTTTATCCATAACAAGAGGGTTTAATCACATTACAAGGAAGATCATGTTTCACTTTCTATGGAATAACATCTCACGATTACACTTCCCAAGGTCAAGCGTCAATTATAATTTTACTATAGTTATGCTCCAACAATTAATTAAGGATTCAAAGGAACTTAACATGGCAACAAACTTCCTTATTTTTGTTTTCTATATTAGGTTTCTTGAGTATCATTTTACATCTAACTTAAGAGGCTTTTCCTAATTAGGTTCATATGCCTTTTTGTAATGAATTGTGTAACCTATTTGTTAATAGGGAATTTGTATCCTTATGAGACTAGTAGTCCATATCTTAGGAGATTTATCTATAAGGACAAGATCACATAGTTTCACATCATACATCCATCACATAATAGGAAAAGTGGGAGAGAAAGATGGAGTAGTTCATTGTTTTAAGGGGTTAAGGTTCACATTAGATTTTGCACAACATGGGTCTCATTTCTCACCACAAGATGGTTTAAACATGATATGAGAATGATCTAAATTTCACCTTTCTACGTAGAAATCATCTAATGGTTTCATTTTCAAACCACCTATTGAGACTACAAAAACCTTCTTGAATCTCATAGAAAACTTTACAACATAACTCCATCACGTAGAATGGTTTGATCAAGTCATCATACAAAAACTTAGAAACACGCATCAAGATTTCATACAATGATTCATGAAACAACCAAATTACGAAAGAAAGTTTCAAATTGTCTAACCGACATGCCAAGCCTCCTTAAATATCCTTGATGCTTATGAGCTAGATACATGACTCCATGAATATGACTGAATAGTTCAATTCATCATATACATTCCTTTTAATGAAACTTCATGTTCGATCATACCACAAAACTAAGTTTCTCAATTCTTCAACATGATAACACATCTGCAACATACTCCACGGTCCTTATATGAAAAAATCTACATAGCTAGATCCTTGTTTCCTGTCACGAAGGATATATGACCTTATAAGCACCTAAATTCTTCTACTAACTAATGAATTTATTCATGAATCCTAATGAAGACACCCGATGCTTCTTAGGGATCTAAAGCAATATAAACCTAGGATATTCCCGGATCTCCATCCCTTTGTAATATTTAGAATGATAACTTTTATTTAGGATCCTTCTTATATTGATTATCACCTCTAACTTGATGTTTGCATCATTCTCCTTCTCCTATTCTATCGAAATGTTTTCAAAAACACATGGAACTTTCCAACATCTAGCTTATGCTTTATCATGGAAAATAGTCCATATTTTATCATAGATAAATAAGAATAGGGCTTATAAATATTGTGTTCCTTTTTCATATATTTGTCTACGAGGATCATACTTGATCGTTTCCTTCTCCTCAATCTTACCTTCATGGTCTTATTTCTTGACGTAAATTCTTTTGACTCTAGGAGCTTAAAAATTCTCTCTAATTTGGTAACTCGAAATGACAAGATTTTGGAATATGAATAGTATTTAGACAATTGTGAAAAAAAAAATTACTCATACCTCATGATTGATAATTCATTCCATCTTTGCCATGCATAGTCATTCTTGGAGGACCTCAACACTCCCTTGTTCTATTTGATTCAAGAAAATATGATTATTTTTTTAAAAATCTGAATGTAAAGATCTAATTCAAATGATATATAATGGAATATAAATGCTAAACAAATTATTTAATTTTAACTATGAAAGGAAATAAAAGGGGCAAGGTACTTATTTGAATTTCACTTATCCGAAGTGAGTCAAAGACTTGATGCAGTATGATGAAACAAAATTACAAAACATTGCAACAAACCACAAAAAAGGTAGAAGAGGTGGAAATGGATGGAATGGGGTGCTGGAGAGGAACAGGGGTGCCGCGGGTGCCCTAGTCCCGTGTCTAGGTGCTGGGTCTCAAAAAAATGTCAAAATGTGGTTATGATATGGTCATTAGGGCTTCGTAGTTGCTTATCCTTTCATCACTTGTATCTTGCACTTGGATTGTCGAGGTACCTATAAATATACAATGAAGAATAGACCTACAAATCCCTAAAATAGACATCAAATCCAAAAATTAAATATGCAAAATGAGGGCTCAAATTTTCCTTAGCTAGCTACCACAATGGTGAACTTATGACTAAGTGCTTTGCATTATATCTTAGACCCAATGTAGTTATGTGTGCATGTGTGTACTGGTGCTGCTAGGTGTCCTTCATGCTAATGACGCCAAGATAGTGTGTGATGGCTAGATAAAATGCAAATGTGTGGATGGAATAGAATGAAATCCCCTTCTTATGAAATGTGCATACAGAGTAATGTGCCTAAATGCAATCCCTTGCTCTAGGTAAATAGTTATCCCCTGATAATAATTTTTTACCCTTATAATGGTGTGTATGTTGTTTTTATATAGGGATCTCTTATTCAAATTTCAACACTAATAACCTAACATGCCAAGTATTACCTCGGGAGATGAGAAGGAAAACCAAAAATAATGACCTCAAATGTAAAAAATAAGATCAAACATGAAGAGGAGATGGGAACCCATGATGGACAGGAGTTCTAGTGCTTGTGTCCAGCCCTAGGAGCTAGTGTCAGAGACGAATGGTGAAAAATGAGTGAGAATTGACAGACATGGATCCCTGTGACCTGACCAAAATTATGTGTATGAGTAACAAGTGTGAAAGTTAAAATCAAAAAGTACCAATAAGATAAGTAGATAGACTATGGAATGGGTCATCAATGAATAATTTTCTTATTATAGATGCATATATAAAACAACATACTTGGCAAATTATTTTAAATAGTTCTAACCGTGTCATTTTTGTCTACATTTTACCCTCGCTTTATGTTGTGAAAGATCAAGTAACATAAAGTAGATGGAGATGCATACCGAGAGAAGTGGAGATGCCCATGTCCTTTGAAGTACATGAAGAGTGTAGTAGAAATAGATTCTCGAATGACAACATAGAGCATGGAGAAACATGGATCAACATATTGATTCATGTGGCATAACAAGAGATGTGGGACTATTATTAGGAGTGTTAAGAGAGATTGATGACTGCAGTGTTGAATGATTGGAGATTTCAATTTTTGTCATTGATGGAGTTATGAGGAGTGATCAATTCCCAACCTGACTGTGTTTTTCTATATAAAATTTATCATTTGGGAATCCAAACACCAGAGGAAGAGGGTAGGGAGATAAGTTTAGTTTAACCCTCCAACTTTAACTATATACTCGAATATTTATCCATTACAAATAGAAAAAGATCTGATGTTGTTGAATTTGGATCCAATTTTTGATCAAACGGGATAACCCATATAGGAGAAGTATAAGAAATACAATGACATCTCATTTCCACCACTCCACGGCTTTTGCCGCAATGTGTATTTTTGGATTTCAAGTTAGGCCATCTCGAAGTATTTATGATATGTAGAATAACTTCCCGTGTTATGTCAGCTAGGAAAGTGGTGATCAACTCCCAAGTTAGATCATCCGGGAGGATTAATATGTTGTTTCCATTTTGATTTATTAATGTGATTCAATGTAGTCAAGATTTGAATGTATGTGATTGATTGATTGGTTACTCATGGAGATATTTTATGCTTGTTTCCCCAGGTTAGGTCATTAGGGGGAATCAATGGAAAGTGATGTGAAATGTTGCATGGTGTATAAGAAAATGTTTGATAATGATGGGTTAGAAATGTAGATTGATCGCGTAATGGTGTAAGGGGAATTATAAGATGACCCCAATTGTATGCCCTCCCTTTTGGTGAAAGGGGAGTGGTGATGAAAATGAACAACGAGCGAAATTAAGCACAAAGATGTAATAGAGGAAGTATGATAACTATCACAAAAGTGTGTATATATTGAGTGGAAATGATGTCAAGGAGAAATAATATGTGTGAAATGTGTATGATATGGTAAAAAGCATAATTATAATGATAATGATGTGAATGGGATAGAAATCAGGTAATGTGTATTAGTTAAGAAAATGATCGTAAATAATGACTATAGTAAGGTAGGTAATGGAGAGTTACTATAAATAGTAATGTGAAAAGGTGAATAGGAAATTCATTTGATTATTACACTTGTGTGATTGTGAGGTCTCGATGTGCGAAGTTGTCTCAAGTGATAGAACCATGGTTAAATCGGTTTGATATGGTTGCGGCAGGATGTGGCGTCATGTATAAGAGTGGAGTTTGTAGTGTGGATTTTTTCAAAAAATATGTTGATATTAGTCGTTTTAATGAATTTTGGCAACATGTTTTAATTTGAATTCCTCATAGATTTATACCTAGAAAAGAGTGGTGAAGGCATTAATGACCCTCGGGACACTAGTACCTAGGCATGGCCGGTAACCTACTCCTAGGAACTCCGAGTCGTGCTTCCGGGCGCCAGCATCCTAGAAAGCATGGGTTGAGTGTAGAGTGTTGTAGATGTGAAAATGGATGTTTGTTGATGTTGTTGGTGGTTGAATTTACATATGTATGATGTTCTAATGTTGCGTTTGTTTTTGTTTTGTGGTGTGTAGAGGGATATCCACTTGAGAGAGTTTCGTGGTGGCCACCATTTGAGTACATTGCTAGGATTGGGGTTGTCATACGATGAGTAATATGTTCTAGAAAGTGCCAACTTGTGGCACATAGTGAGGATGGGGATGTGCCCCATAATATGCCTATGATCACAACTTTGTGTGAGCGGTGGTGTGTAGATACTTGCACCTTTTGGTTACCTACAGAAGACATGACGGTTATGCTTAGAGAATATTTATCACATACTACGATTGCCTATATTTTGTGCTAGGGTTTAGGTTATTGCCATGGATGATGCAAAGATGTAGTTGAGGACACTAGGTGGTACTTTATGGGGGCTCGAGTTCATAACAAGGTGCACATTATCCTAGATGCTATTTTGAGATTAGGGGTTTTGCATGTTGTGGAAGTTTATTGCCATTTTGATTACATCGTCAATTGCAGTGGAGGGTGGTGTAGTAGGAATATTGTATAAGATGCATGACATATATCATCGGATAGAGGAAGAGAGTACTAGGTATTCCGGGAACGATGTTTATTGTCCCACTTATACATATATCTATACAAAGTTGCATAGGAGGAACATAGGGGTTGTATTGGAGATAGCACATTGCTACATGTATGAATCTATGAGCATATAGTGGTACTAAGTCCAGTTCGTGGACCACGAGGAGTGGGGTAGTCTAGATATATTTATAGGGAGATGGGTAGGTGTTCATGGAAGGAAGATGGATACAAATACTGTATAGTTATGTTATATCATATGGTCCCGAGAGGTCATAATATGGATGCCATACGAGATTACAAGGATTACCGAGAGGATGCGGTAAAGCTACGATGCAATTGATGGACTATGTGGCTAGAGGATTGGTTTAGGGGTGGCCGAGTTATTTCAGGTGGAGTGTATATCATGATAGTTTGGTATGGCCCAAGATGTGTCCCTAGAGCCATATGTATGCCCGAGATCCATTAGGACACCGAGGAGGGATAGAGCTATACTAGGACTGAAGGAGCACAACTAGTAGCTCCGGGGCCATAAAAGGATGATGTGGTGATAGATCCGGTAGATGTGGATGACATTGGGTGTACAGAGGCCCTGCATATGGTGGGTGTCACATCGGTGGGGTTTTTAGGCCTTTGTAGATCCAAATGGGAACACTATCGGTGGAGGAGTAGAGGGAAAGGACATGCCCCGATAGAGTAGCGACAACAATAACAGAGCGTGAGTATTTGTATAGTGGTGTTTGATGATTTGTTACGTGGTTGTGTATATGTTGTTGTTTTCTAATGTGTTGATATATGGGTGTAGGTGATGCATATTGGTTGCTGATTATGGACACATCCATCAAAATATTATCAACGAATGTGCCAACTGATGTACTTTAGGTGGAAGTATGGTAGAGTGTGTGGATTTATTACGGGTGAGCATGCCCATTTATTTGAGCTAGTGGCGATAACAACATCAATGTGAACCATGCTCTTTGGTTGTAGATATCAATTTAATCATAGATTATAACTTTATCCTCTAATTCTTTCAACAAAATAGTGTAACCCATATTCATTCTTTTACCCACTTCTTTATCCAAGATATTTTTCCTTGGCTCTTGTCCTAGTGCTTCCTCAACTCAATCTATTTCTTATTCTACTATAACTATCCTCATCCACCTTTCCTTTTCTTATCTTGATATCACCATCCTTGTCCTTATCAACATTTACGGTCACTAATCATTATACACCTTTTCCGATCACTTATAATGTACTAACAAGGTCATAGAATCCTTGCACACCCTCTCGGCCACTTCCATTATAGCTATTGTATAAAAACAAACATCTATGCAAGGTTTTCCTCCATTCTAGGTATTGATACAATCTTATACAGATCATTCTCTATTAGTATCAAACTAGGATATTTTTAACATATTCTGTACCCAATGGAAGTACTCATCATTTTTGCCTAGTATTATTATTTAGTGCACATTCATTGTGTGATCCATTATGCGCTACATTATGCACTATATTATATAGTCATTTCATATTATGCAACACACATCACAATTTACTACAAAATTATCCTTCATCTTCATTCTATCCCATTACTTCCACCTCTCTCAAATTTTCATTGTGTTCCATCCGTACAATTTCCACTAGTACTTACACAATTTATTTTGTAGTCTATCACCAAATCTATTTCACAATCTATCATGCAATCAATTACATAGTCTATCATGCAATCTCATTTTAGGGTAGGGCCACAGGTGATTCCTATATATTCTATGGCATGAATCACCTAGAAATAGATATGGCTTGTGATGGGGTGACATATATATTCTATTGGCGACTTAAGCACCATAAAATATAATATTTTATGGTAGGGGTAGAGATCCACCTTTCAATTTATAGCCTTTTTGATATGAACTTATTGCTCGAAACGAATAGAGAAGATTGTAACACCCTGATTTTGTAAGTTATCTTGGTGATTATTTTTCATACTGTTGTATCTGCTGAAATGAAGGCAAACATGTTAAGATATATTTTGATCTTAAAGGAATGTGTTGCTAACTTGGATTCTAGCATGCTGTAATTTAATTGCATGGGACAACAGTTATTGTTGCTTGTGTGTTTGCTGATGTGACGACAAATTGTCGTATACTTGCTAAACTCTCTTTGCTGATTGACAGCACACCTTGAATCAATTCCATTGATCCAAAGTATGCTGTGGTCTTCTTGTGATTGCTTTGTCGATTTACTCTTGAACCGAACCGGAGGTTGATATAAATGCGGCGCTGATTGCAGGTATGAGCAGCTGGCACACAAATGCCAACGACAAAGGTACGATTCTCGAACCATGCACTGTCGTACTTAAGACCTCGTGAGGCAGGAAATGTCTGGACACGGGTGGCTTTGGCATGTGAAACAAAGGACGAAACGTCCTGCACAGCATTGACATGAGTGTCAGTTGGAAGACTGGATTGGAGGTTGATTAGTGTTAGTGGTTAGAAGGAATTAAATCCTAAGCTAATCCTAAGTTCTACCATACATCCTAAACTACTATCCTAAGTGGATTTTTAAATTATAAAAAAAAAAAGGGAAATAAACCTAAGTCCTATTAACCTAAAACTAGACTATGACCTAGGTTGAATACTAATATACATCCTAAACTAATCCTAACCTAAAGGGGACGCACAGACCCTTAGAGGGAGAGGATAAGGATGAAGGGGTGTTTAATGGCATTAATGGGGAGTCCATACGTGGACAGCGCCAGTTTGGCGGGGACAGGTAAGTGGCAGAGGTATCTAGTGGACATGGAACTAAATTTGGTTTTGCATGTAAAATTCGAAATTAGGAGTTCGCCAACTCAAGTTGGCAGTGGCGTGGGAAATTGGGAAAAGGCAGAGCCTTTAATGCATTAAATTTTCTTGGTCCTCGCGACCAGCTCGCCTTGGAAAGTGTATGAGGGAAATTTGATTGTTTATTGTGTCGATTTAGATTTTGTGAAGTTGCTCTGCATTTGGTTTTTTTGTTTGGTTCAGTCGAACCAGTTTCATTGGGTTTATCACTGTTCTTTGGAAATTTGGAGGTTGTTGCTGAGCCTGAAGAGGAAAGGATTGTTGGAAAGCTCGTGTTGTCGCCGTGGAAGGAAATACCTTTGGTAGACGTGATTTTCTTCGAGTTTTGAGGAAGAATTTACAGGCATGTTAAGCCCTTCTCTTTAAAAATACTTGCTTTGTTTAAACATCTCATTAAAACAACCCTGCTCTTGGGTTTTGGGTTTATGTGATTGTTGTCGTGTTGATATGATTTGGGTTCAGTCGATTCTTGCTGTCATTTTTGAAATGATAGGTAAAATCATTTCTGGTTGTTGTGATTTGATCTGTCTTTGCATGAATTGAGTTGGAATAAGAACTTGTTGTATTGGTTGTTGATGGTATTTGGGAATTCGAGATGGGTTTTTCTCTGCTTAAATGTTATATAAGAACTGTGCAGGCTGTGTGGGTTGTTTTCACTGTTGTGCGATTGTTCTTTTGTTATATGATATTTTGTGATAAAATTGTACAGGATGTACGAGTTGCATGATGTCGTTTCTATACTGAAATTTCTCTTAAAGGAAATAAAACTTTTCTTTTCCTTGTTGTTTCGGGATTAGAAGGAAATAGCATTTTTGGATTTTAAAGGAATTGGCATTAGAGTTTTATCTGAGCATTACGAACTCGGTTAGAAGGAAATGATAGTAATGTTTTCATTGTTGTGCTTCTTCTTTTATATAAATGGACGAATACAATTTGGGTATTCGTGGGAGCTAGAAAAGAAATTGTTTTCTTCTGAACTTATAAATGATTACATTCTTTCTTGCTGGGATGAAAGGTTGATTTTGTTGTGTTTATGGAAATGACTTGATCTTACAGTTTGGACAGTAGTCGTGAAAACGAGCTTGGCTGGTATTTCTGAACATTAAATGAATTATGTTGATTCTTGCTGAGGGGGTTAGATGATTTGTTGTGTTTTATTGATGTTGTTCGATCTTTTAGTTCGGACTGTCTTTGTGAAAACGCACTTTACTTTGGATTGCTGTGCAAAGGAAGAAATGCTTGGGAAGTTGTCTTGCTGTTGGACCTGTTTTGATTATACTTTGTTGTGCATCTGATATCCTATGCGGGTTTTTAATAATAAGGGTATTATTGTATGAAAATCACATTTTTGGGTTCTGTACATCATTGTGAATAGAAAAATGGATTCGGGTAGAAACATTTATTGGTAAGGAATTCTTCTTTTGTCTGCTGTTTTGATTTGGTAAAATCAGTAGTCGGATGGTTTATTGAACTTGTAAGTTCAATCTGTATAGAGGACAGTGGCATTTAAATCGTTTCCTAAGTGCTGTGTTTTTCTGTACAAACGGAATTTTTAATGTTTCGTGTGGTCTTGATCTTTGACCTTTGTCGGTCAAGGAAAAATGAAACCGGCATGAATAATTCTTGTTGAGTTGAAGAAAATGGTTGTTTTCTTATTTGAATAGTTAAAGAATGAATTCATCTCTTTTGTTGTTTGAATTATGGAAATAGCATTGAAGTCTTCTTATGTGCATTATGATTGGTTTCTTGTAGGTAACAAAGAATGAATAAATTTTATTTTAAACGGAATGCATTCATAGAATTAGAAAATCATGTGAATAATTGATTGCATGATTGTATAACTGTTTATCTGGTTTACAATACAGTGAAAGAATTATGGATTCTTCTAGTACGGTAAATACATAGTATGCATCCTTATACTATTTGATCTATGATAAATACGATGTTGTACTAACCTGTTTTGGATATTCATATGAGCCTGATTTAAATGAAGTATTGATAAGGACGATACATTCTTCCTTGTTTTCATTTAAAGCTGATTATGAATGAAATTACTCTTGCTGCTGGAAAATGAATTCCGAGTGGATTTTGTAAGTTTCACTCTGAACTGTTATCTTGATTTGTGTCTCGTTTGGATTCAATTTTGGGACAGTCATGAGGAAAGAAATAGGGATATGGATGAATAACTTGGAAAAATGATCTTTTCTTCTTTCATTCAGTTGGAAATCTGTAATTTGTTAATAATGAATCTTGTAGTGCTTAGATATGAGCAACTATATGCATTGCTGTTTGCTTCCTTGTCTGTGCTTGATTGCTTGGAATCTAATATGATGCATGAACTGAAAGGAAAGTAATTGGTTACGTTTCAGTTAGTTTTACCCTTTTGCATTATTATTAATGAAAGGAGTGGAAAGGATAACAGTATGTTATATCAGCAGTATGCTACTTGTATTCCTAAACTTTACAAATATTGTAATTTGGAACTTGTAACGGTTATGTGGAAAATGGGACAGCAGTTCTTTGGTTGATTGTGATGGTATTTTGATGGTTCAGTTGTTATGCTGATCATTCTTTGGTGCCTATTTCTTGATTGATGTCTTACTGTCGTTTCATAAAAGCAGGGTTCTTTTATTGAGACAGTTAATTGAAGCACCTCATTTTAATGACAAGTGCTTAATATGCTCAGTTCATTGAACTGACCCGTGCAAATAATTTTGCAGATGGAATTTGATTAGAACGAAGACATGGCTATTTTTTGATGCTTCTTTGATTGTTTGAAGATGAATTGTATTTGCTTACTATTATTCCTCTTCGAGGAATTGTGAAAAGAAGAAAGTACATTCTTCTAACTATGAGTTGTAATGATGTTTTATTTAATCAAAGTCCAGTCAGTTGGATTGGCAGATGTATGGATTATGAAATGGATGATGAATACAAATACAAGTGTGATATTTTAATGACTATATCAGTTGATATTGTTGATTAAATTGGAAATATAATGTTATTTCTTGATTTGGATTTATTTAATTGTCCTTGGATGGACGTTAAAAAGAAACAGATATCTATTCTTACCTTAATGCAACTTTTAAGTTGAAATACGCAATTAGTTCATACTTGGGTAAAGATGAATTTTTAATTGACATTAAAAAGGATTAGGAAGAATATGATTCCATAACTGATAGGTATTCAGGATTAGCTTGGAAGCTAAGGAATATCAATTAACTTAGGAGTAATCGAACTTCACTTTCAAACTCCATTAATGACCTCGTATGTTGAATTCAGAAAGAAAGGATATGGGATAAGTATATCCATGACTAATGGACCTTAACTATGTAATGTTAAGGAGAATAAATGAATACATTTATTGGGAATTAGACCTCATTTAAATGACGTCTAATAAGCTAGAATTCTGAATTTAGTTACAGTTGGGAAAATCTTGGTTAAGTTTAATAGGTTAAACTTATCACGTCCATCGGTAACGGGCTGCTTAATCCAATGATTGAGAAGAAAACCAAGTAGAGAAATGCATCCCTTCAGTACAAAGGAGAAGATGCATAGCAAGCTAAAGGATGGATTTAGTCTCTCTTAGCTACGTACAACTTTAATGGGAATAAGGATAATGGATCGGCACGGTTCGTTGAAAGTTGATCTTAAATATTAAGATCATATCCAAATCACTTGAGCAGGATGTGTACTCTCGATGGGAGGATTCCGTAGGACATTGACATACGCCAGCTACAGCAAGGTGTCTTCATGAAGACGGGGTCTTCATGATGACACAATGTTATAGCTGACATATTGCAATGCCCTCCCGAATTAAAACATCAAGAATACATAGGCTGAATGTGAAGTTCTTGACTGGGGATGGGAGTATGATCTCGTATGCGGAGTGACTCCGGAGGACTAAAGATAACTAGACACACGGAGTCGTGGGGAATGACACCGTATGTCTGCGTATCTTTAGTTACCTGGAGTGCCTTCCTATATTTGTTCATATTGCTAGTTGGAAATCGGAAGTTTTAATCCGACCTTAAATCGAGAGGACTGGTAGGAACCAGGAAAGACCATTCTAGATAACAGGTGAAGTGAAGTGAAGGACGTATTCCATTGATGTGTATCACATCCAGGAATATGATCATGCAAAGCATGTGAAAATCTTTGGCCAAAGTATCACAAGTGCTGGTTGCGTTGTCCTTATCACTTAATTTAAGATGTAGGATGTCAGATGAATATCAGTAACAGATATTTAGATAGGCTTCTTAAATGGATCACTTCGATAACCGGAAACGGTTAAGAGAACTGGTATATATAATATACTATGCATAAACGAACATGAAGGATCGGTTGTTGCCGAGTCATGAAATGAAGGATCGTTGAAACTCCGAGCCATGAAAATGGAAGATCGGCAGTTCCTCGAGTCATTTACAGCAGCATATAGAATCTGTTATAAGATTGAATGGCATTGAATGTGTGTTCCATATTGTAAATATGCGAATAGGGAACATTAGTTTTAAAAAGAAATTGTGTGTTCCAAACTGTGTTGTTTGGGCAGAGAACAATTATTAAAACTTGAACGTGTGTTTGAATTTTATAATTCATAACAGAGAACGTTATCAAAAAAAAAAAAATTTCCCTTGTTCTAGTATCTTAAAATGGGGATGTTACATCTTGGTATCAGAGCTGAAGGTTGCAGCTCTTGGACCTAATGAGTCCACGATATTAATAAGGTTTACATTTTCTTATTGAACAGAAAATGGTCAGAACAAGAGGGAATGCTGCGAATAACCCGTTATAGGGTGGAGAAGCAACTACTGCTCAAAAGCTGGATGAAATCCTTGCTGCCCTACTTGATACGAGAGATTGTTTGACTGTGCTGGAACAACAGTCAATGGGAAATGAAGAAGAGGAAGATGAAGCTGAAATAAATGATCAGCTACCTCCTATGGACAACATCAACGGAGGGAATCCGGGTGTTGATAATAATAATGTAATTGCTCCTAATCCCCCTAAAAATAAAAGGGCAAGATTAGCAGCTGAACTTACAAATGATATAAAGAGAATAAGTCCTCCAAAGTTTGATGCAACAACCCTTGGGGACGGAGCTGAGAACTAGCTCAGTGAAATGGAGAAATACTTTGCAATAAGAAACTTCTCCGAAGAGACTAAAGTGATATGGGGAGCATATCAGCTTTCTCATGAAGCATCATCATGGTGGGACAACCGTAAGGTTGAACTAAATATTGTCGAATCAGACATAACTTGGGATCAATTTAAGGGTTATTTTAGGCAACGATGGCTGCCTCAACTCTATTTTGATAGGAAAATGACTGAATTTCAGAACTGGTCGCAAGGAAGGCTGTCGGTGATGGAATACTGGGAAGGGTTTACTAAACTCCTTAAGTATGTGCCGCAGTACCAAGCTGATGAGAAGTTCAGAATACGGAAATTCATAATGGGACTGAATCCCATCATTGGTGGCGAAGTGGATGTCCACGGCCTAACCACCATGAATGGAGTTATCGAAAAGGCAAGACGACAGAAGTAAATTGAGAGCAATATCTGCTCACAGGGAAGAGATAAGGAAGAAGATTCCCAATTCTTCTTCATCTCTTGCACCAAAAAGGGGACCTTGGAAAAGGTTTGGTGTGAAAAACAAAACTGTTGTAGATAACAACAAGAAATCTGTGATGAACAGACCTGTAAATAGCGTGTGGAACAGCTTCACAAAAGTTAATGGCATTGGACAGAAGTCCTATGGAAGCCAGAATGATAACTTCAAGGCTGGTAACAAATTTGAGCCTAGAAAAGGGCCAGTTGGAGGATGCTTCAACTGTGGAAAGGACCACTATGTGAATCACTATCCTCTGAAGAAGGATGATCGCGGTCAGTAGCATAGGATACACGCTGCAGTGGCTAACAGACAAGCTGAAAAGCAAGTGACGCCCATAGAAGTTACGGGTAAGTTATTCGGTACACCTGTAGTCATACTTTTTGATACTGGAGCTACTGAATGTTTTATTTCTGCTAAACTTGCAATGAAATTAAAAAGAAAGGCTGAAAGAATGGATAAAACATGGACAGTGCATTATGGGAATAATGCTGTCCATACAGTCGAAATGTGCCTTTTTGGGGCAATTCTTGATTTGCCTAGTTTCTCCACCGAAGTTGACTTGTATGTCACTCCTCTAGGATCATATGATATCATTATTGGAGTTAACTAGTTGGCTGAACATAAGGCAAAGGTCGACTATTATGAAAAACAAATCTGTTGCTTCGATGACCTGTAGAAAGCAGTAGTCATTCAAGGTGTAAAACGGGAAGTTGCAGTTAGGAAACTGACGGCTATGCAACTAAAAAGGGCTAAAAACAGAGGCTGCACTTTGTATGCAGTAAAAGTGACAGAAAATGCGGAGGAAGATAATGATTTCATGGAAAGATATCCATTGTTAAGGGGTTTCCGTGATGTGTTTCCGGAGGAATTGCCAGGTCTTCCACCCAAACGTGAGTTTGACTTTGCAATAGAAATCAAACCAGGAACTGAACCCATATCTAAGGCACCTTATAGAATGACTACCATTGAGTTGGTAGAGCTGAAGGCTCAGTTACAAGAACTTCTGACTAAGGGGCTGATAAGACCGAGCGTCTCACCTTGGGGAGCGCCGGTAATTTTTGTAAAGAAAAAGGATGGCACTTTGAGGCTGTGTATTGATTACAGAATGCTGAACAAAGCAACTATTAAAAATCGATACCCACTTCCTAGGATTGATGATCTGTTCGATCAGATGCGAGGAGCATCAGTTTATTCAAAAATAGATCTTCGATCTGGGTATCATCAGCTGAGAATAAAGGAAGAAGATATTCATAAAACAACTTTTAGAACGAGGTACGGGCATTATGAGTTCACGGTGTTACCTTTTGGGTTGACTAATGCACCTGCCGCCTTCATGAATCTAATGAACAATATTTTTCAAGAATACTTAGACAAGTTTGTGCTTGTATTCTTGGACGATATTCTTATATACTCTAAAAATGTCGAAGAGCACCAAGAACATCTAAGGATAGTGCTGGAAATTTTAAGAAAGAGGAAGTTGTATGGCAAACTGTCCAAATGTTCCTTTTATGATGCAGAGGTGCATTATTTGGGACACGTTATAAGCAAGAATGGGATAGCTGTTGACCCTTCAAAGATCAGCTATAACTGAGTGGCCTGTGCCTAAGAACATGCACGAAGTGAGGAGCTTCATGGGCTTGGCTGGATATTATCGAAAGTTCGTTAAGGACTTTTCAAAAATTGCTGCCCCAATCACTTCGTTGCAAAAGAAGGATAAGAAATTCGTCTGGATAGACAAATGTGAATCTTCCTTTAAAAATTTAAAGGAACAGTTAACTACAGCACCTATTTTAACTGTACCTGATCCAAATGGAAATTTTATGGTTGTAACAGATGCCTTAGGAGAAGGCCTTGGGGGTATTCTGTTACAGAATAACCATGTCATAGCTTATGAAAGCAGAAAGCTTAAATTACATGAACAGAATTATGCTCCACATGATCTAGAGCTCGCTGCCATTGTTCATGCACTTCAAATGTGGAGGCATTACCTTTTAGGCAAGCCTTTCGAGTTAAAAACAGACCATCTGGGGCTGAAGTATATTTTTACTCAGCCAAATCTGAATGCAAGGCAGTGAAGATGGTTAGAATTTCTATCTCAGTATGATTTTGATATAAGCTACATCAAGGGAAAGGAAAATAGAGTAGCAGATGCTCTGAGTCGAAGGAAGCATATCTCTGCTCTTATAACGTTAAGAACGTAGTTTAAGGATGAGGTGAAAGATGCCTTGGAATCAGATCCTTATTTCCAGCAAGTCAAAATAGCACTTGCTGCAGACCCGAAGGATGTCAGGTATAAAGGATTCCGTTTTGATAATGAAGGAATTCTGAGGTTCGAAAACAGGGTATATATACCTTTAGCGAGATGACTTAAGAGGGAAATTGTTAACTGAATTTCATAATTCACCTTTTTCTGGACACCCTGGCATTACGAAAATGCTTGCTGATCTTAAGCAGCAATACTTCTAGAAGGGAATGAAAAAGGATGTGGTGGAATTTGTAACACACTGCTTGGAATGTCAGCGTGTTAAGGTGGAACATATGCACCCCGCTGGATTATTGTATCCCCACAGTATTCCGTAGTATAAATGGCAAGTGATAACGATGGATTTCGTTCAAGGATTGCCTATGTCAAGAAATAAGCATGACATTATCCTGGTTGTAGTCGACAAATTGACCAAAGTGGCACACTTCATTGCTGGTAATTTGAAGGACGATGCACCAGTGCTAGCAAGAAGATTTGTACATGAAATCTTCAGATTGCATGGAATACCGGAATTAATCATATCGGACAGAGATCCGAGGATGACATCAAGGTTTTGGCAAACGCTTAATGCGGCCTTGGGGACTAAATTAAACTTCAGTTCTGCATATCATCCAGAAACGGATGGACAGACTGAGAGAGTCAATCAGGTTTTAGAGGACATGTTAAGGATGTATTGCATGGACCAGCAGTATAAATGGGAGGAATACCTTCCGCTGGTAGAATTTGCTTACAATAACACCTATCATGCCTCTTTAAAAATGGCGCCCTTTGAAGCATTGTATGGAAGAAAATGCAGAACCCCTGTCAGCTGGGACAGCGTTGAGGACAGAGAGGTAATTGGGCCAGAAATCCTTATGGAAATGGAACAACAAATCAAAATGATTCGGGAACATCTAAAGGAGGCCGCCAATAGGCAAAAGAGTTATGCAGACTTAAAGCGGGTTGACAGGAATTATAAACTGGGAGAGAAGGTCTTTCTTCGGGTGAAGCCAAAAAAGAGCTCAATAAATTTTGGCAAGGCTACCAAGTTGTCGCCATGATACGTGGGACCTTTTGAAATTGTTGAAATAATCAACCCTGTAGCTTATCATCTAGCATTACCTCCTGCTTTGTCTCAAATGCATGATGTTTTTCATATTTCTTTGCTTAAGAAATATATGACAGATTTATCACATGTGCTGAATTGGAATTCCTTGCAGGTCCAAGACCCAGGAATAATCGTGGTTAAGCCCATACGAGTACTGGGAACTCGCCAGTTGTACTTGAGAAATCGTGAAGTGAACCAATGTAAGGTCCAGTGGGACCAGTTCAGTGAGGAAAGTGCAACTTGGGAAAATATCGAAGAAATGAGATCTACTTTTCCACATTTGTTTAATCAAATTTGAAATTTGAGAAACTGATAATTCTACCAAATTTAGACAATTATTAGTCTATTGTACAGTTGTCTTAAAACGCTGTTTTTAAGAGTGAATCTGTTTTTGGTATGAACTTATGAATGGAAGGACAATAACTGAACTTTGTCCTAGGAACTCCTTGATTTGTTTAATCTGATCATCGGGACGATGATTCTTTAAGGAGGGAAGAATGTAACACCCTGATTTTGTAAGTTATCTTGGTGATTATTTTTCATACTGTTGTTATATCTGCTGAAATGAAGGAAAACATGTTAAGATATATTTTGATCTTAAAGGAATGTGTTGCTAACTTGGATTCTAGCATGCTGTAATTTAATTGCATGGGACAGCAGTTATTGTTGCTTGTGTGTTTGTTGATGTGACGACAAATTGTCGTATACTTGCTAAACTCTCTTTGCTGATTGATGACAAGACACCTTGAATCAATTCCATTGATCCAAAGTATGTTGTGGTCTTCGTGTGATTGCTTTGTCGATTTACTCTTGAACCGAACTGGAGGTTGATATAAATGTGCAGCGCCTGATTGCAGGTATGAGCAGCTGGCACGCAAATGCCAACGACAAAGGTACGATTCTCGAACCATGCACTGTCGTACTTAAGACCTCGTGAGGCAGGAAATGTCTGGACATGGGTGGCTCTTGCATGTGAAGCAAAGGACGAAACGCCCCGCACAAGATTGACATGAATGTTAGTTGGAATTCGGATTCGAGGTTGATTAGTGTTAGTGGTTAGAAGGAATTAAATCCTAAGCTAATCCTAAGTTCTACCATACATCCTAAACTACTATCCTAAGTGGATTTTTAAATTATAAAAAAAAAAGAAAGGGAAATAAACCTAAGTCCTATTAACCTAAAAACTAGACTATGACCTAGGTTGAACACTAATATAAATCCTAAACTAATCCTAACCTAAAGGGGACGCACAGACCCTTAGAGGGAGAGGATAAGGATGAAGGGGTGTTTAATGGCATTAATGGGGAGTCCATACGTGACAAAGGCACAAGCGCCAGTTTGGCGGGGACAGTAAGTGGCAGAGGTATCTAGTGGACATGGAACTAAATTTGGTTTTGCATGTAAAATTTGAAATTAGGAGTTCGCCAACTCAAGTTGGCAGTGGCGTGGGAAATTGGGAAAAGGCAGAGCCTTTAATGCATTAAATTTTCTTGGTCCTCGCGACCAGCTTGCCTTGGAAAGTGTATGAGGGAAATTTGATTGTTTAATTGTGTCGATTCGGATTTTGTGAAGTTGCTCTGCATTTGGTTTTTTTTGTTTGGTTCGCATTTAACCAGTTTAAAATACCTTTGGTAGACGTGATTTTCTTCGAGTTTTGAGGAAGAATTTACAGCACGTTAAGCCCTTCTCTTTAAAAATACTTGCTTTGTTTAAACGTCTCATTAAAACAACCCTGCTCTTGGGTTTTGGGTTTATCTGATTGTTGTCGTGTTGATACGATTTGGGTTAGTCGATTCTTGCTGTCATTGTTTGAAATGATATGGGTAAAATCATTTCTTGTTGTTGTGATTTGATCTGTCTTTGCATGAATTGAGTTGGAATAAGAACTTGTTGTGTTGGTTGTTGATGGTATTTGGGAATTCGAAATGGGTTTTTCTCTGATTAAATGTTATATAAGAACTGTGCAGGCAGTGTGGGTTGTTTTCATTGCTGTGCGATTGTTCTTTTGTTATATGAACTTTTGTGATAAAATTGTACAGGATGTACGAGTTGCTTGATGTCGTTTCTATACTGAAATTTTTCTTAAAGGAAATAAGACTTTTCTTTTCCTTCTGCTGTTTCGGGATTAGAAGGAAATAGCATTTTTGGATTTTAAAGGAATTGGCATTAGAGTTTTATCTGAGCATTACGAGCTCGGTTAGAAGGAAATGATAGTAATGTAATTATTGTTGTGCTTCTTCTTTTATATAAATGGACGAATACAATTTGGGTATTCGTGGGAGCTAGAAAAGAAATTGTTTTTCTTCTGAACTTATAAATGATTACATTCTTTCTTGCTGGGATGAAAGGTTGATTTTGTTGTGTTTTATGGAAACGACTTGATCTTACAGTTCGGACAGTAGTCGTGAAAACGAGCTTGGCTTGTATTTCTGTGCATTAAATGAATTATGTTGATTCTTGCTGTGGGGGTTAGATGATTTGTTGTGTTTTATTGATGTTGTTAGATCTTTTAGTTCAAACTGTCTTTGTGAAAACGCACTTTACTTTGGATTGCTGTGCAAAGCAAGAAATTCTTGGGAAGTTGTCTTGCTGTTAGACTGTTTTGATTATACTTTGTTGTGCATCTGATATCCTATGCGGGTTTTTAATAATAAGGGTATTATTGTATGAAAATCGCATTTTTGGGTTCTGTACATCATTGTGAATAGAAAAATGGATTCGGGTAGAAACATTTATTGGTAAGGAATTCTTCTTCTGTCTGCTGTTTTGATTTGGTAAAATCAGTAGTCGGATGGTTTATTGAACTTGTAAGTTCAGTCTGAATAGAGGACAGTGGCATTTAAATCGTTTCCTAAGTGCTGTGTTTTTCTGTACAAACGGAATTTTGAATGTTTCGTGTGGTCTTCTGATCTTTGCACTGTCATTCAAGGAAAAATGAAACCGGCATGAATAATTCTTGTTGAGTTGAAGAAAATGGTTGTTTTCTTATTTGAATAGTTAAAGAACGAATTCTTCTCTTTTGTTGTTTGAATTCTGGAAATAGCATTGAAGTCTTACTGTGCATTATGATTGGTCTTGCTGTAGGTAACAGCAATGAATAAATTTTATTTTGAATGGAATGCGTTCATAGAATTAGGAAATCATGTGAATAATTGATTGCATGATTGTATAACTGTTTATCTGGTTTACAATACAGTGAAAGAATTATGGATTCTTCTAGTACGGTAAATACATAGTATGCATCCTTATACTATTTGATCTATGATAAATATGATGTTGTATTAACCTGTTTTGGATATTCATATGAGCCTGATTTAAATGAAGTATTGATAAGGACGATACATTCTTCCTTGTTTTCGTTTAAAGCTGATTATGAATGAAATTACTCTTGCTGCTGGAAAATGAATTCCGAGTGGATTTTGTAAGTTTCACTCTGAACTGTTATCTTGATTTGTGTCTCGTTTGGATTCAATTTTGGGACAGTCATGAGGAAAGAAATAGGGATATGGATGAATAACTTGGAAAAATGATCTTTTCTTCTTTCATTCAGTTGGAAATCTATAATTCGTTAATAATGAATCTTGTAGTGCTTAGATATGAGCAACTATATGCATTGTTGTTTGCTTCCTTGTCTGTGCTTGATTGCTTGGAATCTAATATGATGCATGAACTGAAAGGAAAGTAATTGGTTACGTTTCAGTTAGTTTTACCCTTTTGCATTATTATTAATGAAAAGAGTGGAAAGGATAACAAGATGTTATATCAAAGCAGATGCTACTTGTATTCCTAAACTTTACAAATATTGTAATTTGGAACTTATATGATTATGTGGAAAATGGGACAGCAACTTCTTTGGTTGATTGTGATGGTATTTTGATGGTTCTAGTTGTTATGCTGATCATTCTTTGGTGCCTATTTCTTGATTGATGTCTTACTGTCGTTTCATAAAAGCAGGGTTCTTTTATTGAGACAGTTAATTGAAGCACCTCATTTTAATGACAAGTGCTTAATATGCTCAGTTCATTGAACTGACCCGTGCAAATAATTTTGCAGATGGAATTTGATTAGAACGAAGACATGGCTGTTTTCTGATGCTTCTTTGATTGTTTGAAGATGAATTGTATTTGCTTACTATTATTCCTCTTCGAGGAATTGTGAAAAGAAGAAAGTACATTCTTCTAACTATGAGTTGTAATGATGTTTTATTTAATCAAAGTCCAGTCAGTTGGATTGGCAGATGTATGGATTATGAAATGGATGATGAATACAAATACAAGTGTGATATTTTAATGACTATATCAGTTGATATTGTTGATTAAATTGGAAATATAATGTTATTTCTTGATTTGGATTTATTTAATTGTCCTGGATGGACGTTAAAAGAAACAGATATCTATTCTTACCTTAATGCAACATTTAAGTTGAAATACGCAATTAGTTCATACTTGGGTAAAGATGAATTTTTAATTGACATTAAAAAGGATTAGGAAGAATATGATTACATAACTGATAGGTATTCAGGATTAGCTTGGAAGCTAAGGAATATCAATTAACTTAGGAGTAATCGAACTTTGCTTTCAAACTCCATTAATGACCTTGTATGTTGAATTCAGAAAGAAAGGATATGGGATAAGTATATTCATGACTAATGGACCTTAACTATGTAATGTTAAGGAGAATAAATGAATACATTTATTGGGAATTAGACCTCATTTAAATGACGTCTAATAAGCTAGAATTCTGAATTTAGTTACAGTTGGGAAAATCTTGGTTAAGTTTAATAGGTTAAACTTATCACGTCCGTCGGTAACGGGCTGCTTAATCCAATGATTGAGAAGAAAACCAAGTAGAGAAATGCAGCCCTTCGGTACGAAGGAGAAGATGCATAGCAAGCTAAAGGACGGATTTAGTCTCTCTTAGCTACGTACAACTGTAACGGGAACGAGGATAAAGGATCAGCACGGTTGCTGAAAGTTGATCTTAAATATTAAGATCATATCCAAATCACTTGAGCAGGATGTGTACTCTTGATGGGAGGATTCCAGAGACATGACATACGCCGCCATACAAAGAAGGTGTCTTCATGAAGATGGGGTCTTCATGATGACACAATGTTATAGCTGACATATTGCAATGCCCTCCCGAATTAAAACATCAAGAATACATAGGTTGAATGTGAAGTTCTTGATTGGGGATGGGAGTATGATCTCGTATGCGGAGTGACTCCGGAGGACTAAAGATAACTAGACACACGGAGTCATGGGGAACGACACCGTATGTCTGCGTATCTTTAGTTACCAGGAGTGCCTTCCTATATTCGTTCATATTGCTAGTTGGAAATCAGAAGTTTTAATCCGACCTTAAACTGAGAGGACTGGTAGGAACCAGGAAAGACCATTCTAGATAACGGTGAAGTGAAGTGAAGTGGACGTATTTCATTGATGTGTGTCACATCCAGAATATGATAAATGCAAAGCATGTGAAAATCTTTGACCAAAGTATCGCAAGTGCTGGTTGCGTTGTCCTTATCACTTAATTTAAGATGCGGGATGTCGATGAATATCGAGTAATGTGTATTTAGATAGGCTTCTTAAATGGATCACTTCGATAACCGAGAAACGGTTAAGAGAACTGGTATATATAATATACTATGCATAAACGAACATGAAGGATCGGTTGTTGCCGAGTCATGAAATGAAGGATCGTTGAAACTCCGAGCCATGAAAATGGAAGATCGGCAGTTCCTCGAGTCATTTACAGCAGCATATAGAATATGTTATAAGATTGAATGGCATTGAATGTGTGTTCCATATTGTAAATATGCGAACAGGGAACATTAGTTTTAAAAAGAAATTGTGTGTTCCAAACTGTGTTGTTTGGGCAGAGAACAATTATTAAAACTTGAACGTGTGTTTGAATTTTATAATTCATAACAGAGAACGTTATCAAAAAAAAAAAAAAAAAAAAAAAAAAAATTCCCTTGTTCTAGTATCTTAAAATGGGGATGTTACAAAGATGGTCAACCTACATATCTTCTTCTTTTTCATTACATCCATGGTCATGCCTCATGGCATATATTTGATAGCCACTCCATGCCCATATCTGATAATATCTCTATAGATGGGACTATTTCTCTATACTAGCCATCTATTTATAGAGTATCTACGTAGTCAATCTCTTCTCCGTTTGTTGTACACATCATATAGTGGACTGCCGTATAGATATAAGAGTGGAGCCCTACATATGGAGCATGTATATGTACATGATATTCGTCTGTTACTTTTTAATCAAACCTCCAAATCTCAAGAAGCCAGCATATCACTGTGTCTTACTTTCATTTTCAATGTGCTCATAAATCTTGGTGCAACTATTACTCAGTCATTATTATCTCTGCATACACAACTAAGCACCCAAGGGCCCCTTTTCTGTGTGGCTACTTTTGTCCCTTGCATAGTCCTTGCATTTTTTATGCTTCTCCATGGTTTGTTGCAAAACACCTTGCGTGAAGTTCCAGGCACTAAAACATGCCCTTGATTCTCTTCCCATTGGTAAGACACATACGCTACCTTTATTACAAAATAATTTGTAAAATTCCAGCAAATCCTTTTAAAGAATACCAACATATTTTGTTTATTATTTTTACTTGACCTATCCTAACCCCACTTAACATTATTGCTTTAATTGCTGACCTGGAAATAGAATGTCTGAAGAAGTGCATGCGTGTTGAAAGATTCTACGAAGAAACTCCATTTTTCAAAATTTTGTGACAAACCAAAATATTAGCATTACTTGTGTACTCTATTACATAAAAAAATTCTTATAGATATTTTTCGTATTTGATTTTCATACGCCCGTCCAACCTGTTGCTTGGGATTTCCACACCATCTTGTGCTCTAGACGGTCTTATCTTCTCTTAATAATTCAATAAGACACAAGATTAAAAATTCAGCGGCGTAATAGCTTCGAGTGCTCTACCCAATACACATCCCATTGTGTCATCATTACTCAACTCATTCAGCAGTATTCAAGCCACTTTGCCAGCTTAAATGGTTTCACTAATTCCATTTAATATTTCATCTCTCTCATGACTTCTCACATTCCTCATGCTGCAAGTCAAATTAAACATATTTAATGTTATACACGCTACCAATGTTATGAGCAGATGATCATTAATATGGGGAGTTTTTACAAACATTTCCCAAGGAGGTGAAGTGACACACTGACTCAATGAGATAAATCCACAAGAAAAATGTTATAATCCTAGATATATCTATTGGATATCGGCAATATGAAACTAGTTCCATAGAGGTATATATCCCTAAAAGATTATCTAACTTTCAAATCCCCTTAGAAAAATGCTAATTATTTTCAAAAAATTCTTTGGCATACATTAATGAGGCATTCATAGGTTTAAGGATGAAAATAACATATTTCAAACATTCCTATAATACGTAGTGTGTTTAAATTCTTGAGTTCTCCATTCAATTTCCACGTCAAGCTATATATTTGGAAACTTCATAAATTGGGGGCCAATTTTTTGTGAAGCAAATTTTCACAAAATGTTCAAAAAATCGTGTGATGTTTTCATTTGTTAGGAAAATAGAAAACAACTAAGCTTTTAAATACAAATTTTCTTGAGGGTTAATGGATGTCCAAAATTACAATTTTCTATATAAATATATTGAACAAAATCAAGAAAACTATAGATAACTCTACGATATTTCCTTGTAAGACGTGTGATTTTCTGATTTTTCTAAATGGAGAAGGGTGAGTGTGGATGAGATGGAAAAAAATTTGGTGACATTAATAGCATTTGAAACATTTGAGTCACAATTCTTATTTGAACTTTTAAGTACAATTTGGAGCAAGACATGTACCAAAAATTTGATTTAATAATTTTATTAAATATCTCAAGAGAAACATTGCAAAGGAAATTAACAAAAATTTTACGTGGGTGACTTCAACATTTGGATTTTGTAAGTCAAAGGTGAAATATATAATAATATAAAAATGCTAGATATAATAGATCATCTATTCATGGGGGATTTACTTAGTTCAAATATAGTCTTGTATCAAGTGCATGTTCAAGGTAGTAAATGATACACTTAGCTACTCCCGAGTCTTGTTAGATAACCCATCAAGTAGTAGGAATACATACAAAGTATGTTTTTATTTTTATAGCATTTGTAATATTCTAATTATTTCTACCTATCATGCTTTAGACACAAAATCATGCACTTGGGTACATTTCAAGGTCCTAAACACATACTGACATTCATATGATTGCTAAGAAAGAAAACTAGTAATTGACGACCGTCCTTGGCCTCTTTTATGAGTTTCTTGTTTTCTATTATTTTTAAAACCCTATAACCCAATCGATATTTTACTTATTTATATTTTATTGCTCCATACACCGCCCAACAAGCATAGGGGCGCCTAGGCATCTCTATACACTGGGTACCCCTAACCCTTTTTCACCTTACTAACATCAAATGCTCTTTCAAAATGGTCGTGCCAAACAAATTTAGTATCTTTCTTCATCAAACATGTGAATGGTTGGGTGTTTTTCAGCAAGCTACATAATAAAATGGAAGATAGCCCGAATTGTTACATGTAGTGAGTGTAATCGATACAAATTATGAGGTGAAGGAATATCAATAATAACATGATTTAGTTGGGATCAATTTGAATTCACATTCTAAGATAGAGCTTACCAATTGTCACTCCAAAAACACACTTCTTTGGATTTAAGTGTACTTTATATTGTCGTAAACATTCAAAGAGTGTGTGGAGATCTTGAGCATGTGCAGATTTGGCAAGTATATGATATCAACATAATCTTCAAGGATCTTATGAATATAATCATGCAACATATGAGTAATTTCTCATTGGGAAGTGGCCCTAGCATTTTTAAGGACAAAAGGCATGAAAGTGTAAAAAAATTTCCCCATGGCACAATAAATGAATTTTTTCATGATCTATTGGGTTAATTTAGATTTGGTTGTAACAAAAAATCCATCAATGATAGAAAGGATACCATATCTAGCAATATAATCAACAATGGTGTCAATGTGTAATAGCTGAAAACTATCTTCGTGACAGGCCTCACTAAGATCTTAAAAATCATCGCAACAATGAAGTTGACCATCCGGCTTCATAACCAACATGATGTTAGAAACAAACTCAAGATAATCCATAAAATGAATAAATACACCATTTAGTAAGTGTTTTATTTATTCCTTGAATAGTAGTGCAAATTTAAGATGCATTTTGAATATTTTTGTTAGACGGGTTTTACATTGGGGAGAAGAATGAAATTATGTATGGCTATGAAAGGATCGATACCAAACATATCTCTATAGTCCCATGCAAATATCTTGTCTAATTCATGAATAAATTTATTAATATCATCTTCATCACCGGGGAGTGAGAGAAGTGGACAAAAAAACTATCTATGGGTTGGTAGAAGTGTCGAGGCTATATTGAATGGTATCCTCATTGAGAAGAGATGACTGATCCTCTACGTATGGGTCGGTAGAGGAATAATATCGGGAGCATCATCACTTTGTAAGTGTATCGGGTTCTCCAAAGTAGGTGGTATCATTAAGAAGTTATGGAGAGTGTTTCTTATAATGGAAAGAAGGGAGGTGGTCGTAAGCTCCCATGTATTCTAGAAGAGAGTCATTAGTCAAAAAGTGTCCAAATTCGTCCAAGCGGTAGAAGTAGAGTCATTGAAGAGTTTTGAATATACTAGTGGAAGTGAAGAGGTATGTTGTAATGCCCCGATGCGTAATTATCAAGTTAGTGATGAATTTTATTTATCCACCCACCAACCAGGGATTCCTTTTGGCAAATTATCTTTCTTGTTGGCGGGTGGGAGTGGTTGAACTCCTGTCAGTGATTTTAAGGCATTTAATATTGCCCTCACCGTATACCTTCCTCCCTTGGCCGCTGGTTTTGTTTAGCTGGTTCCCCCTTTCTGCCTAGTTTACTTGTTGTTTTCTCTTGCCATTTTGTTGGCCGCGTGGTTTTGATGGTCTGATAGTAAAGGTCTGGAACTTGTTGGATTTTTTCTAGATCGTCTCCATCCTTGTCATAGTTTCTCTTCCATGCATTCTTTCCTTCCATGGCACCTACATCTAAAATGTGGTAGAGTCTCTTTCCCTTGTGTGGGTAGATGTCCAATCATGTTTCAAAGTTTCTTTTCTCTATTGGCATGGAAAATTTAAGGAGGCTATTTTTTCTGTGGGCCCTTTTGTACATATCCTGCTTTGAAGGCATTTCCTTGACACCACATCGCTTTGAGGCATTTTGTCAACAAATCTCATGCCTTGTGTTTTCTTCCACCATGTTCTACATTCATAGCTCTAGGAGCACCTTCGACTTCACCTTTCAAGACCTGTTTTCCCTTGTCCTACTCTCATGTCCCTGTTTGACGTAGGCTGGAAGGATGATTGCCTAGGTTTTGGAGCTTGGTAAATATGAGATTTATACATGATTCTACTCTCAATACCTTGAAGAATACACGTATACACACAGGATTTACATAGGTGAATTCTGCTTGAAATATATGAAGAAGAGAATGATCATATTTTCATTTTTACTCTGATCATGGAGGGGATGGATTTTTTGGGATGCCTCTCCCACGTTATCTTTATGGATGTGATTTTTTGCAAATATTGAAAAGGAAACAAAATGCCAACACCTATAAAGAACTGATAATATTTTTTTTTGAAGTGTGTGAAAGTGGAAGAAATTTTGAAGGTTGTTGCAAAAAGACCTCAATTTATATGCTTCAATAACAACAAATGTTGAGGAGAATAGTTGGAGTTACTCTCTGGAATGGAGCCTTATCCTCCAGTATGATACCTGTCTTGGAGATCTTTATAGTGTTGTATGGATGGGAGATAGTGAGGTACACAACTTAAAGGAAGAAACCTTGAAGAAACAGTATGACCTTAAGATATACGAGATGGGCTAGGTGGAAATGGCTTTGAAACCTCTCTAACAACTACAATCGGCTTGGATCGCCAAAAACCACTTATCTTCTATCATCGATTGATGCTAGGCATGGTTCATCTCTCCTTGTCTTTCGTAATTCTTGTACTTTAGTTTTTCATTTGTGATGAAATATAATTTTAAAAGCTTAGAATTATCATACATTTAATTGTTTATATCAACTTGTTACAAAACAATATAATGTCATATCATAACTCACACAATCAAAATAACCATTTTGTAGCCAACCATGAACTTTAACCCTCATTTTGAGGTGATTTAGAAAACTTCCGACCAAACTAGATCACTACAATATTGTTTTATTGACAAGATGAAGTTGACTTCCTAGTAAATATGTTGACCATCTCCTTGTTTAAATAGATAATTTTTTATTTCCAGAGACCCACAAATTAACCTTCGTAACTCCGAAAGGGGATGTTAAGCTCCATTCATGTACCTTGGTATGATTGACCCCTAATTATCATTTGTGATCTTTTTGACGCACTCCCGGGAGCAAAGTGTTACACTTTGTTTTGCAGTTGTAGGAAGTGTTAAAACTAAAAATAAATTGGCTTTCATTTTTAACCACCATTTGAATCCTTGGCACCAAAATGCTTATCCTGTCTTTACAATACATCTAATATTTTTACTTGGAAAATTTCTTGAAACATTCAATTTCGGAAAAACACTTTTCTTGATAGTTTGGAAAAGCCATTTTGTAGGCTTCCGGTCATAGGTTGACTAGGTCAAACTAGACCAATTACAACCGGAGGCTCCAAAAAGCTTGTCATCGTTTGTAAACCATTTTCTAGTTCAGAGTTCCGTTAGTTCCTATGAATTCTTGGTGTATAGGAGGACACATAGAAACTTACTCGAGGTGTTTTTTCTCATTAGAGGACAATGTTTGAAAGTGGTTTCTTAGCCTCTCGAAATTGTTTTGAACCCTTTTGTAGCTAGCTAAAGAAAAATTTAAAAAGAAAGTTATAGGAACTCGTAGGGTTGCCTAACCACCATGAAAACTTTTTGACACATGTAAATAACTGTTTGAAACTCTATAGTGTAACTTGTTGTGTGAAATAGAACTTTTGACAAAATGGTTTTCCCTCTCTTCCTTTCTTTTCTCTCTCTTTGGTTACAAAATGAAGTGAAATAAATACACATTTCTAAACCTTTTCTTCCAAATGCAAATTATAATTATTATTATATGTAAACAGAAAACTATGGACATTAATTATGTTATACTAGGGTGGATTCCATGCCAATGATTTATTGTTGATTTAATACTCACATGGATTTGCAGGATGCAAGAATGATGCCAAAAATGTGTAGTGTAATTCATCATTTATTATTATAATTTATATAGGTCATTGTAAAATGAATATATGTATAATGTAGTCTCATGTTACATAAAATTTATATTTGAAATTTGTTAATATGTATGAGATGTCAGTTTTAGGGATATATTAGGAAATGTGCATTTAATCATAGGATCAATTTGATTCATAGTTATATATGGTAAATGAATTTGAAGTTAATATCTTGTAGTGCATTTTAAGTGTTCAATAAATGATTAATTAATTAGTGTGTTGTATTCTTACCTTGTAAATGTAATAAAGAGATTTAATTGAAACACTCAACCCTAGTATAAGATTCATGCATAACATGTCTTCATGTGTGATCCTTCTTACCATAGAATAAATTGATTAAACTTTGCACTTGATGGAACCTCCTAGTTTAGGTAAATAAAACCCCTAGTTTGAGTTTACCGTCATAGTCGTTATGTTTAGTGACATTGTCGTGAACCCATATTTTAGGAATGACATGGTCCAACTTTATCTGGAGTATGTGGTTTCCTTCTATTTTTGTACCCGTGAGGAAATTTTCTTCTCTTCACGTCGACACCATGTTGAGTGGTGAAGACCACCTTGGAAGTCACCTTAAGATTCCTTGTTCAAAGCAATGACTATGCAGTGTAACCTTACCATTTATGGAGTAAGTAGAACTATTAATCCCTTAGTATCCTAGTGGACTAATAAGTCTTACAAAGTTAGATCTAGAAATTTTATTGTCATCAAATGAATTCCTTGTGGAACCCCAGACGACACAAATGGAGAGAGTGAAATATTTTTTCTATGACTTATACTCTTGTTAATAAACTCTTTAGTTCCTCTCATCTAGATGTGTTACCTTGGTTTCTATCAACATAACACCTTGGTATTTTCTTGAAGGTGGTTTAGCATAAATATGTCCTCTCACCTTAAAATCATATATAGTTGAGGTATAGATCCTTAGGTGCAATTGGAATTAAACCAAACCTCAGTTGATTAGGAGGTTAACTTGGGGTTCATGTGTAGTTATAGTGCTTCCAATCATTTTATTCTTCAAGATGTTAGAAAAGTACTTTCATAACTCTTTATGTTAAAAAGTGACACCAAAAAGAGACCTAAGAAACAATGTAAATGAAATGAGAAACAAGAGTATATGTGATAATGGTTTAGAAAAAAAAATCAGTTAAAGTCCTTATGGTTGATTTAAGAATTGGCTTTTGTTAAGAATGGTTACAATTTGTTCTTGGTGGGACTAGGAATTTGAGCCAATATAGAGTCCACTAAAAATAAAATAAAATAAAATTATGTCATGTAAATGCTTAATTGAATCAAACTAAATTTGGAACTAAAACAACCATAGTATGAGAACAAATGTGCTTCGAATGGAAGGAAGTTTATAGGAAAGAGAAAATTGAACCTTCACCTCCTTTGATTTGTATTTATTTCTCCCTTGACAACTTATGGTGGGTCCCCTCACATATTGAGGGTAAAACTAAAAGTCAACTAAACATATTTTGAGAAACAAACTTTTAGCATAAGAACGAGAGAGGTAGGAACTTTGTATGCAAATCTGAAATATGGAAAATAATTATGTAAGTGTGGAGATTGTCATAATGGATAAAGAGAAAAATTAAATGGTCGAACTATAAGTTGAATGTGGAATGATCTTATGAATCTATAGGTGGAAAAAGGAGAAAATTATACTTACATAATAATGTTATTGGAATGTTAATCGTAATGAAGATGTAATCATGGTAATGATGTGTTGTGGGTTTGTTAATCCTTGAGTCCCTTTTCTTGTGGTTGAGTCATTACTAGTATTCATTCATTGAGTAAAGTGTGGCATTGATATGTAGATGGTGTTTTCAGTGTCTATGTGAGTCGATAACTTATGTAAGCATCATATGTGTTGTTGACTTTCTTTACTTGGAGTCCTTGTGGCGTTGTGTAGTGAGAAATGTAAGTAAAAGAAAAAAATCCTATTATTTTTTACCGTTGTACTGTGTGTGTAAAATGTGGGCTATACATATGCAAAAAGTATAAGCTTTGTAAAGAAGGTATAGAGGGAAGAATATATTCCGGACCAATCTTGTTAGTTTGAGTGGGGAGATCCTATGGCTCTATCTCCTTGACCATGTATGCCTAAACCATTACCAGAGAAACCATATTGAATCAAATAATTATATCCAAGACTATATTTGGAGAAATACTGATTAGATGTAGAAGAGCTAGGAGTGTTTTGCAGAATGCTTAATAGAATTGTAATATGTGAAAGGTGATGGATCTACTAGAACATTCTAGACGACTCACTCCCCGATAAAGGAATATAAGTCATGTATGATGAGTGGAAGGAATCGCATACATGGCATGGATCCTAACACACCCAACAAGAATATTATAATTAATACTATTGGGCATTATGTGGAATGGAATGGGTAACGTAAATGGCCCAATGGTAATGGGGAGGGTGATAGTACTAGGACACACTTTGGGATATTTTCAAATTGATGAATAAAAAGACCCAATAGGTGGAGAAATGCAACATTAAAAATATTAAGGCCCGATTCATTGTGAACTAAGGCACGTTTAACACTAAATTTATTGATACAAACATGAATATAAAGGGGGGATAATGATATAACATGGTTTGAGAAGGTAACTCATTTGATGTGAAGTTAATGTGATCTTCATTGAGAGTTAGAGCCGAAGTAAACTTATGATCTACATACTTAGATGAAGTACAAGGATTAATATAAGTAGTAGCTAGATAAGATATGAGTTTATAGAAATACAATAAGGATGATCATGCAAATATTTAAGGATGTATACATCTACAATGAGAGGATCATATGAAAATGAGTGGAACAATAATATGAGAACTCAAGATTGTTTGAATGAGTCGGGTTCATCAAATGATTTAACACATGTAGAATTTAGAAACCCTAATTATAGGGTCACATATGATGGATAAGCAATAAAGTATATATATGACAAAAGAAATAAGCTAGATGAAAATGAAACCCTAGGTGCAAGAGAGAGGATAAAATGCTTAGATGATTTCAGAATAGATTTGATACAAAAATACTAAGCTTTTATTGAAATTTAATACAAAACATACATGATTAATATACATTAGAGGAAGTATGGAAGCCCAATAGACAAGGCAACCGGATGGTCACGGAAGATGCACACTAAAAGACACTAGTTACAATTTAATATTCTAACATTCCCCACTATTGTTACATTGATTTTATAAACATCATATTTCTAGATAATGGACCCCCTTATTCCAAACATAGTAAATATGCTATTACACTCTCTATGTATCCTTCTCACCTTTGAGGTGGCATGCCATCATTTGGCTTCTTGGTCTTGGTGACACCTTGGTTTTTCCCCACAGGATTACCACAAACTTGGAAGTGACCTAAGCACATCCAACCTTGAGAACACCTTGGTGGTTTCTATTTTCCCTGGATTACCATGAACCCATATGGTTTTCTCGACTATGGGCTCACACCACGAACCTAGATGTGACTCGATGCCTAAACCGCACACTTCAAAGTAGTTTATCGATTTCCACAAACCCTTTTCAAAAGAACCAAGAGCTACATTAGTGCTTGTACTCCTCATAATTTCCTTCATTAGGAGGTACCAAATTGGAATACACTCTACACCTTTATTGAACAACACACACCAAAACCAAATCAAGAACATTAATATACGTACACAAACAAAATTTTCACCAAAGAAATTATGCAACCCCGTCATAGGTGACTGACAAGAGGATGCCGATTTTCTTCCAAACCTCTCGTGTATACTCTAACCTATAATATGTTACTACTTAATTAACATATATGTATTTGATGCTCATTTGATTTAGAACACTTATACATCTTCTTATCCTTTGTATGCTTGATAGCCTATATCTTCACGTAGCAGATTACATATGTTCCATATAAAGTTCGGTCTCCATGTGGTCTTTCATTTTATATTTGGCACCGACTTCCATGTACACCGACCATTTTTCTTATCTCGATATTATGCACAACTTGGTTTTGGGGTAGTTGTTTAAATTTAGGCATCCACCGCCATTCTTCTCCAACATATTTGTTTTCATAGGTAATGTTCCAATAAATATTTCAAGCTCTTTAGCCGGGAAAACCTTCAAATCATATCTCCCGATGAATTTTCTCATGAGATGGCTGCACATGTCAAAAGTAGACATGATCCTTTCCATGTTAATGGAACAAGTGCAATTGGGGTTGATTTGGGTGCATTTTGATGTAGTATCCTTGTTGGAGTCATATAAATGCATTTTGCAGCTTCTTTCATGAACTCCATGAAGCCGTATGTAAATGGGGATGGATATGGATTGTTGCAGCCCATTAATAAATAAATTGCAACAAAGATACATCATATATAGGCATATATATGATCACATATGTAGAATGTGTGTTGCGATGAGAAGTTGCCACAAACTTTAAAGTATTTGATATTGACGTCACAATCTAATTTTCATACGGGGACCATTATTTAAAGCTATTCATTGGGAATGTTTGCTCCACGATGGGTAGTTAACAGATGATGTCACAGTCTTAGAAAAAAAAATGCCACACAAAATTTAGAATGAAAATAGTTTCTATTTCTACACACATCAAAAAAATGTAGGTCCTCTAATGTGCCACGCTTCTAAATAGAAAATGATTTTTTCAAAGAATCCATGTAATAGATGGTTATTTGAAAAGTCTAGCACATTTGCAGTTTTCTATTTAGGAGAATATTTCTACATGTAGGTCGACATTATTATCTCCTTCCACACCTTACAAACATGACATAAGGCCATGCCAATTCACTTATAGAAAATAAAACACATGTCACTCTCCAAATAGAAATAACCACGTTTATTCCGATTGCTACGTAGGATCGAAGGACTGGATTTTTTTATCTATTTACTGCCGCACGTTCCTCCTCCTCTCTTCAATGCAAAGCACGCACTTTAGAACTCGATACCACCGATACAAAAATATTAAGCTTTAAATTAAATATAATACAAAACATACATGTTTATTTATATACATAGGATGAGGTATGGAAGCCCAATAGACGAGTAGTTGGCGGGTCATGGAAGATGGATGGTTAAAAGAAACCGATTACAACGTAATATTCCATAAAGATCCCGAAGGGTGTTGTACCGTCCACTTCCCTTCGACACCTATTTGTTATTGATTTCGATACTGTCAATTATACTTATGGATATTATCGTACCTTTTTTATTTAACATGAGGTTAGATGTTAGAGAATCTTTGGACTGTTGATGATTTCAATTCATATATGATGTGTTTGGATCATTAGAGACTTTTGATATTGATGTTGATATGTTGTTGACATGGTTATATATATTTCTAACATGCGATATCTTTCATCACACTGAGTAGGCCTTGATAATTGAACTAATGTTGTGATCATTTTGACATGGATGAAATGTAGAATAGAGATGTTGTTAGAAATGGTAAATGATATCGTAATTTCCTAGATGATGATTTGATTCATATGTAGATGATTGTGGATTTAAATTTCATATTTTATCTTAGATGTTTTGATATGGCCACGAGGCCAAAGGAGGTATTATGTGTTTTGTAGGTAAATATATTCACAACAAACAACAGGGGGATTGGAGACCAACCACATTGGAATTCTAGGTGAATTCAACAAGGGTCACCATGACAACATGTATTTATGTGTGTGTTTGAATTCTTGTTAGGGGGAAATTGTGACAAAGGGGTTCTTTGTTGTCTTTTATGTAGTTTCCTTTATTTAATGTAGTATGTGATTTTTAGTGATGTAATTTCCTTGTTTTAAGTTTTTACAAAATGATGTATTATTCCTCTTTATCTTAATGGGTTTAAGTGTCTCAATTACAATTAATTAATCTTGTTATTAACTAATTATGGGTGTCACCAAAATTTTTCATTTATTAGATTGGATGGCTCTGGGTTTATGTATTGTAAGTTGAGTGCTTGTGATCTTGAGTGTTGTATACTCTACCCCTTCATGGAAATTCAAATTTGGCCTTAAGGGCCAATTTTGGAGGCTTGTGGGACAAGCCAAACTTGTCCCACACCTCTTAAATTTATATACAAACCCTACCTATGGATTTGGAGGTAAAACAATAGACCCCATTATGTGTTTTGGGAAGATAAAAAGGTAAGATGTTTATTGCACTTTCTTTCATGTAATTAAGTTTGTCCTTAGGGGTGTGGGCTTGGTTTGTGTGTGTAAGTAACTTGTCATTCTCTGCTCACCCACAAATTTATGGTGCATTGGGGTTAAGGTTTGAATTCAGAGGTGGAGTTGAGGATGTGTGATGTGTCATCCTACTTGGAGCCACCTCCCTCCTCCTCTCCCCTTTTATATTTATTGAACTTTTTTTTGCTTGTTTGGGGGTTACTTCATTATTTTGTGCTCTTGCATTTTTAGGAGTTATAGGATTTTGGAGTGCTTGTGGTATTGATTGGAGCTTGTTGGTATTTTATAGCATTCAAATAAGCTTGAAATTGACTCTATGAACAAGATATACTATGGAAAGGTAGGAGATTTACTCTTGCTTATGTTATTCCTTTATTTTGTGTTTTTGTGCTTGTTTTTTTTTTTTTTTAGTGTTTTGAATGCTTATTGGGTGCTTGGGTAGATTGTCTAAGTGTGGTGTATGAGGGGACTATGGGGAGAATTAATATAGGGAGGCATAAGAGTTATTTAATGTTTTTGAGGGAGTTTGGGTTGGGTTCCCCACCTTGGACAAGGAATTCTTGTATTTATTACTTGTTCTTTTATGAGGGAGGCATAAGAGAATGAGGGAGGCATAAGAGTATGTGGGAGGAATAAGAGGTACTTGAGGGAGGAATAATAGTATGTAGGGGATTTGAGATATGCATTGGAGGTTTTTAAGGTGGGCACCCATTTCCCATTGGGAGGCATAAGTGGCCTCCCCATAGGTTCTTGCTCCTTTGGCTTTCATTTTTAAGCCTTGTTATTTTGTTGTTCTTCCTTCTTGTGTTGTAGTTTGAGTGTAATGTGTTTTGAAATGGTTGTGAAATACTTGGTTTTTCTTTTTAAAGCTTGTTGTTTCCATGTGTTGGATTCACTTCTCATTGCAATATGGTTGGGGCTCGGGGGCCAATGAGGAGGATGTCTTCTCCTCCTCATTGGATATTTTGTTGGGTGGAGAGTTTTCCCTCTCCCCTCCATTTTCATTGTGGTTCAAGCATGTATGAAGGAGCTCTCTTGTTGGTGTTGTGAAACTTGGAGCTTTTATTGGAGTCCTTAAGAAATTCCTTCTTGTGAGAAGCCTTTTTGTTTTCCCACTCAAGGTGGAAGATTGTAATATTGCATTTTGTTTTAAAGGAAATGTTGTATTATAAGTTGTAATATTATTTGAAGAAGTTCATTGAAGAGTTGTAAAAATTTTCTTCTTCTTAGATTGTAGTATGGAAAGAAAAGAATCAAAATGGAAATCTTGTGTAAAAGTTTAGTTGAAAGTTGTATTTTGAGAAAGAAGGATTTGTGTTGTAAAGTTAGTATTTTGAAATAGAAAAGAAAGCTTATTATCTTTTCTTGAAGTTTTAATATTATGAAGAGAAAAGAAAGGATCTAGGAATTGTAGAAATGAGAAAGAAGCAATGTAGTTGTAAGATGTTAAAAATGTATGCATAGTAAACTTGAATATAGAGCAAAGTTGATTTTAGACATTTTGAATATGTAAGTTGTAGTGAAAAGGGAAAGAGGCAACAAATTTGAAGTATATTGTTGTGATAAATGTTGAGTAGATTTCCTTGTTAAAATGATTCATTGTTGTTGTTACTATTAAAACAAGAAATGCTTAAAATGGGTAAAAACTTGCTAAAATTAATAGATGAAATTTAATAAGACAAAATTGAAACTTTATATATAGAAAATTAAGTCAAGAATGACCTTTTGAGTACCCTAGAACTTATGTTGCTAGAAAAGTTTGTGTTTTAAGGTTATGTTCCTAGGAACAAGACCACCGCCCTCTACAGAAAGTGACGGTCTCATAACCGCCACTTAGGAAAGTAGGCGGTCTCAAAACCACCGCTCCATAAGGTGGTAGTTCATGGTTTGTCACCCAGGTAGGGCGGCGATACTAGGACTCTGCGATCTCTCTCGGGTGACAGTTCGTCACTTACGACAAAACTTCTTGGATCCATGCCTTTACAATTTTTAACTTGTATATACTACTTTTTTGTTTAAAAATTTACCTAAGAAACTACCAACAATCAAAGAAATGTCAAATCTTATTATATAAAACAATTAAACCTACAAATGGTAATTAAACACACCCTTTCTCATTTATATTCATGGGGTAGGGTTCGCCCCAAAAAGAGAACCCCAAATACAAATATTCTTGAAATAAAACCATATTTGTAAAGGAAACCATTTTCAATCCTTGAATGGGAGAAATTACAACAATAAAACTACAATCTAAACTAATCTAAGCTTGATCTCCTTGTAGACTCCTCCATAGTTCTTCCTCTCTTGCTCCCATGGCTTCCTTCTCTCCAACCTACAAATTTAACAAAGGAAAAGTGACCAAATGAGGAGAATAGAATAAAGGAAAGGTTTTAATAAGAATTCATAAGGAATTTTAGGGCTAGTTTGGAACCCTAGGATCTAGTGGCCAAAATTGATTTGATCTAAGGGTTGAGGATCAACCCTACTTTTGTTTGGTAGAAATGTATTTTTAAATGTTTAAATTAAATCCTTAAGGGTATGTGTAGATGGGTGAATGGGGCCATTTAATTTCCTTTGGGTGCCAAGTTCTTATTATTCTTAGCATGTTTTAGAAATTTAATAAAAGGACTTTAAGCTATTAGGAAAATGAAACTAAAATAATTAAGCATGAGGTTAACCATATTAGGATTGAACATTAACTAAAGAGGAGAAAACATTTAACCAAGTAAATTAAATTAGGGCACCTTACTAGGTGACTTTTAATTAATCGACCTTAGAGGTAAAGTAATTTTAATATTTAATCATTTAACTAGACCTGACCTATCAATCATAAAGTTGAGTTTAGTGGTGTAATTTAATTTAATGTACCCTAAGGGTTAACACCCTAGTAACCTTTTCATAACTTAAATAAAAAAATTAGTCATAATTTTCGGGTTAAGTGTTAGGTTTTAACGTGTTCCTAGAATGTCATTTTTGTGGGCATTACACTTGGTATCAGAGCCATGGGTTCAAAGCTTGGACCCTTGGGCACACTAGAAAACATGAGACATGAACTTTTAACCTAGCATAAAATTTGTTTCTTTTAAACTTAGTAAATCGAATCTGTCTCGATAATTATATAATGTAGAAAACCTAGAAAATTAGAATAGAACCTAGTATGATGAACTAAATCTCGTATTGGTCTATGCATGCACCAGACGAGGGGTACTTTTTCATTGACCTAGATATACCACCTCCAGAGCAGGTGGTAGCAGCCATTCTACCTCATATTTTATGACAGACGCTTCAAGATGTCAATGCCGCTATACGCGGAGGGTCCTTGGGAGGACAACTTGCTAGACATGACATGGAGCCATCAGTGGAGGCCCATGCATCCCCTCGACATAGTGAGGAGTATAGGGTAGAGAAATTTCGCATGGATTCGGCTAGGGAAAAGTCACCATAGAGAGGGCTGCCTAAATAACCCTAATAATAAGGGTAAGAAAGATCTTAGAGCCTACCGTTGGAGATATAGGATAGAGCCATTAGATATATGCACTGTGGTCGAGAACCGCCAGTGAGCACAAGAGTACCGTGATAGAGATGACAGGTAGTATTGGTGGTATTTCCACCTCTATATTGTTTGATTCTGGTTCTTTTGATTCTTTTATTGTACCATCCTTAGTAGAGCATTACAGCTAGTGCAATTAGCAGGTAATATTTGGGACGTTGAGATGGCTTTTGGAGCCAAAATTTCGTAGACTTCTTAGTTAAGGAGTGTGTAGTGGATTTAGGACCCTTCACCACTACCTCAGATCTTCGTATCCTTCCATTAGGTTTGTATGGATTCATCTTGCGAATGGACTAGTTTTCTACACACGAGCTATAGTGGACTATTACCATAAGAATATTACTTCTACAGATGACCTAGGAGTGGAGTTAGTGGTAGCGGGAGTTAGGAGGCCCATTTCCATTCGCACCATCTCTGCTATACAACTTAAGCAGTGTGTGCAACGAGGTTGTCAGATGTATGCTATTACGGTTAGTGACAAATCTGAGGATGAGTCTAGTGGACCATCCCTTGATGACCACCACATCTTGAGAGATTTTCTTGATGATTTTCTAGAGGATTTACCGGGGTTACCTCCTCATGTGAGATATATTTTCACATAGATTTGGTTCCAGTGCAGATCCTATCTCACGAGCACCTTATCGAATGACTACCCCTGAGCTATGTGAGCTCATGTTGTAGCTTGACGGTCTTTTAGAGAAATGCCTAATCCATCCTAGTGTATTCCCTTGGGGTGCACCGGTGATTTTCGTGAAGAAGAAGGATAGATCTCTGTGGTTGTGTATTGATTACCACTAGTTAAACAAAGTAACGATTAAGAATCGTTACCCCCTTCCACGCATTGATGATTTATTTGATCAGATGAACGGGGCCACATTTTTCTCCAAGATATATCTTAAGTTGGGATATCATCAACTGAGGATCACGGAGGCAGATATTCATAAGACCACATTCCGTATAAGATATGGCCACTACGAGTTCATAGTAGTACCTTTTGGTTTGACGAATGCCCCTGCAGTGTTCATGAGCTTGATGAATGGGGTATTCAGAAATTTTTGGATTGCTTCGGGCTCATATTCCTTGATGAAATTATGTTTTACTCATGTACGAGTGAGGAGCATGAGGAGCACCTTCGCTAAGTTATTCAGTGTCTTTGTGAGTAGCATATTTATGAGAACCTTGAGAAGTGTGCTTTCTTTTAGAAAAAGGTGCAGATTTGGGGCACATCATTTTCTCGGGAAGTTATCGTAGTCAATCCTTTCAAGATTTTAGCTATCATGGATTGACCAAAGCACCCACTAGGGTGTTCAAGGTGCGCAACTTCATGGGTTTGGCAGGATATTATAGGAGATTTTTTTAGGACTTTTCTTGGATTGTGCACCCCATCACTTCCTTTTAGCGGAAAGGGAAGAAGTTTGTTTAGTCAGATAGATGTGAGCAGACCTTAAGGATGCTAAAGGAATGCCTCATGATAATGCCTATTCTTGTAGTGCCAAATCCTCAAGGTGAGTTCTTTATTTGCAGAGATGCTTCTTTGATAAGACTTGGAGGTGTGTTGATGTAGGATGGCAGCGTAGCTATGTTTGATTCTTGAAAACTCAAGGATTATGAGCTCGATTTCCCAAATCATGATCTTGAGCTTGCAGCAGTGGTGTACACATTAGTTTGATGGAGACACTTCCTTCTTGGCCGAGATTTACACTTAGGACTGATCAATTGAGCGTTCACCACCTCTTCACAACCCAATCTCAATGCTCATCAGCGGCGTTGGAAGGAGTTTCTTTGTGAGTATGACATTGAGATAGAGCATGTGAAGGGGAAGAAAAATGTCATTGTAGACGTCCTGAGTAGACGGAGACATGTGGCTATGGCTACTTCAATGAATATAGATTTTTGGAGTAGGATTTTGCAGTAGCTTTCGCATGATAGTTTCTACCTTGCACCCAGAGTAGAGATTGAGTCTCAGAGACCCCTTAAGGGGATACTTGATAGATTTTCATTAGAGGAAGATTGTATTCTAAGACATAGAGGTTATATATATGTTCTTAGAGATGGAGGCTTTAGATAGGACATTTTGATAGAGCCTCATCGTGTACCTTATTCAGCCCATCCTGGGGTGAAGAATATGCACACCACTTTGAGATAGTTGTACCATTACAGAGAAAAATCAAAGAGATGTGGCTTATTTTTTGTCACACAATCTAGAGTGTTAAAGGGTTTAAGCCGAGCATCATCATCCAGCTAGCCTTCTCTTTCCTCGCACCATATCGAAGTAGAAATGGGACACCATTTCCATGGACTTCATTGTTGTGTTACTGACGTCGAGATACCACCATGATGTCATCTTGGTCATGGTGGAAAAATTGATGAAAGTGGCTCATTTTTCTCTGGTGAAGACCACCTACACAACTAGTTCAGTAACATGAGTGTATCTTGATGAGATTTTTAGGTTGCACGGGATTCCGTGGAAGATCATTTGTGACCATGATCCTTTGTACACTTCCCACTTCTAGACCACCATGCAGCATGCTCTCGGGATGAGGATTAATTTCAAAGTAAAGGGTATCACCCCGAGGCGGATGAATAGATCGAAAGCAGTGAATCATATCTTACAAGACATGCTTAGGATGTACGTTATGGATCACTAGTTGAGATGGGAGGAGTATTTGTACTTGGTGGAGTTTTCCTACAATAATAGTTTCCAGAGTTCAATAGGCATGGCTCCTTTTAGGAACTTTATGGCAGGGAGTGTAGGACACATCTGAGTTGGGACACAGGTTACAGGATAGGGTTTCTCTTGGGCCAGCCTTATTACAGGACATGGAGCTATAGGTTGTTTTGATCAGGAAGATATTATGGAGGGAACATGACAGCAAAAGAAGTATGTGGATTAGTATAAGGTAGATCATAGTTATGAGGTGCACACAAAGGTGTTTCTTCGTGTTAGACCACATAAGATCCCTATCTATTATGGAAAAGGTTCTAATATTTCTCATAGTTTTGTGGGTCCCTTCAAGATCTTGGAGCACATAAGTCCCTTGGCTTATCGTCTAGCATTACCACCTAGCTTGTCTCATGTCCATGATGTGTTTCATGTTTATGTTCTTAGGAGATATATTTGTTATCCTTCTCACGTATTAGATTGGACCGCATTGTAGGTGTAAGATCAGAGGCAGGTGATGGTGGAGCCTGTCCGTATTATAGAGTGCATGACCTTGGGTGTTCAATGAAGAGAGATAGACTAGGTTTGAGTCTAGTGGGACAGAGATATGATGAGATTGTGGCTACAAGAGAGGATGCTATATTGCTACATGTTCATTTGCACACACGTTGCCCAGTGAATTCGAGGAGGAAGTCCATTTTAAGGGGAGGGGGATGTTGTGCCCACTTCTCTCGACACCTTTTATTATTTATTTTGATAGTGTCGACTATACTTATGGATAATATTATATCTTTTTGATATATCATGAGGTTAGATGTTAGAGATATTGCACTATTGTTGTTGGTTTTGATTCATATATGATGCATTTGGATCATTAGATAATTTTATATTTATTTTGATTTGTTGTTGACATGGTTATATATATTCCTCACATGTGACATCTTTCATCACACCGAGTAGGCCTTGATGATTGAACTAATGTTGTGATCATTTTGACATGGATGAAACATAGAATAGAGATGTTATTCGAAAATGTAAATGATATTGTAATTTATTGGATGATTATTTGATTCATATATAGATGATTGTGGATTTAAATTTCATATTTTATCTCATATTTTTTGATACGACCAAGATACCAAAGGAGGTATTATGTGTTTTGCAGGTAAATATATTCACAACAAACAACGGGGGATTAGAGACCAACCACATTGGAATTCTAGGTGAATTCAACAAGGGTCACCATGGAAACATGTATTTGTGTGTGTGTTTGAATTATTGTTAGGGGAAATTGTGACCAAGGGGTTATGTGTTGTCTTTTATTTAGTTTCCTTTATTTAATGTAGTATGTGATTTTTAGTGATGTAATTTCCTTGTTTTAATTATTTAGAAAATGATGTATTCTTCCCCTTTATCTTAATGGGTTTAAGTGTCTCAATTAAAGTTAATTAATCTTGTTCTAAACTAATTATATATGTGACCAAAATGTTTTATTTATTAGATTGGATGGATCTTGGTTTTGGGTTGTAAGTTGAGTGCTTATGATCTTGAGTGTTGTACACTCTACCCCTTCATGGAAATTCGAATTTGGCCTTAAGGGCAAATTTTGGAGGCTTGTGGGACAAGTCAAACTTGTCCCACACCTCTTAAATTTCTATACCAACCCTAGATATGCATTGGGGCGGTCAAAAATAGACCCCCTTATGTGTTTGGGGAAGATAAAAAGGTAAGATGTTTATTGCACTTTCTTTCATATAATTAAGTTTGTCCTTAGGGGGTATGGGCTTGGTTTATGAGTGTAAGTAACTTGTCATTCCCTGTCACCCACTAATTTATGGTGCATTGGGGTTGAGGTTTGACTTAGGAGGTGGAGTTGAGGATGTGTCATGTGTCATCCTACTTGAAGCCACCTCACCCTCCTCCCTCCCTTTTCTATTTATTGAAGTTTTTTTTCTTGTTTGGGGGTTACTTCATTATTTTGTGCTCTTGTATTTTTAGGAGTTAGATGATTTTTGAGTGCTTGTGGTTTTGGTTGGAGCTTTTGCTATTTTCTTGGGTGTGAAGAATCTTGGAAGTTGACTGGGAACAAGATCTAATATGGAAAGGTAGGAGCTTTACACTTTCTTATATTATTCCTTTATTTTGTGTTTGTGTTATTTTTTATTTTATTGTTTGGAATACTTGTTGGGTGCTTGGGTAGATTTCCTAAGTGTGGTGTAGGAGGGGACTATGGAGAGAACTTATATAGTGATGCATAAGATTTATTTCATAGTTTAGAGGGAATTTGGGTTGGGTGGCCCACCTTGGACAAGGAATGCTTACATTTCTTACTTCTTCTTGTATGAGGGAGGCATAAGAGAATGACAGAGGAATAAGAGTATGCGGGAGTCATAAGAGTTACTTGAGGGAGGAATAAGAGTATGTAGGGTATTTGAGATATGCATTGGAGGTTTTAAGGTGGGAAACCATTTCCCATTAGAGGCATAAGTGGCCTCCCCATAGGTTCTTGCTCCTTTGGTTTTCTTTTTAAGCATTGTTATTGTTTTCTTCTTCATTCTTGTGGTGTAGTTTGAGTTGAATGTGTTTTAAAATGGTTGGTAAATACTTGGTTTGTGTTATGGAAGCTTGTTGTTGTCATGCGTTGGATTCACTTCTCATTGCTATATGGTTTGGGGCTGGGGCCAATGAGGAGGATGGCTTCTCCTCCTCATTGGATATTTTGTTGTGTGGAGTGTTTTTCCCCCTATTTTTTTAATAGATCAAGCAAGTTTGAAGGAGCTCTCTTGTTGGTGTTGTGAATTTTTGAGCTTTTAATGGAGTTCTTAAGAAATTACTTCTTATGAGAAGCCTTTTTCTTTTCCCACTCAAGGTGGAAGATTGTAATATTACATTTTCTTTTAAAGGAAATGTTGTATTATAAGTTGTAATATTATTTGAAGAAGTTCATTGAAGAGATGTGAAATTTTCATTCTTCTTAGATTGTAGTATGGAAATGAAGGAATCAAAATGGAAATTTTGTATTAAATTCTAGTTGAAAGTTGTATTGTGAGAAAGAAAGATTTGTGTTGTAAAGTTAGTATTGTGAAATAGAAAAGATAGCTTATTATCTTTACTTGACGTTTTAATATTATGAAGAGAAAAGAAAGGATCTAGGAATTGTAGAAATGATAAAGATGCAATGTAGAAGTTGTAAGATGTTCAAAATGTATGCATAGTAAACTTGAATATAGAGCAAAGCTGATTTTATAAATTATAAATATGTAAGTTGTAGTGATAAGGAAAGGAGGAAAGAAATTTGAAGTAAATTTTTGTGATAAATTTTGAGTAGATTTCCTTGTTAAAATGCTTCATTGTTGTTGTTACTATTAAAACAAGAAATGCTTAAAATGGGTTAAAACTTGCTAAAATGAATAGATGAACTTACATATGAAAAAATTGAAACTTTAGATATAGAAAATTAAGTCAAGAATGACCATTTGAGTACCCTAGAACTTCGTTATTGGAAATTTTTGGGTTTTAAGGTTCTGTTCCTAAGGAATAGGACCACCGCCCTATGCAGAGCGGTGGTATCGTAACCACCTCTCAAGCAAGACAACAGTTCATGGTTTGTCACCTAGGTAGGGCAGCGGTCCCAAGACCTCCGACCTACTCGTGGCGGTGGTTCTATCACTTATGGAAGAACTTCTCAGATGTGTGCCTATACAATTTTTAACTTGTATATACTAATTTTTAGTTTGTAAATTTACCTAAGAAACTACCAGCAATCAAATAATGCTCAAATCTTATTGTATAAAAAAATTAAACCTACAAATGGTAATTAAACACATCCTTTCTCATTTATATTCATGGGGTAGGGTTTTCCCAAATAGAGAACCCCAAATACAAATAGTCTTGAAATAAAACCATATTGGTAAAGGAAACCCTTTTCAATCCTTGAATGGGAGAAATTACAACAATAAAACTACAATCTAAACTAATCTAAGCTTGATATCCTTGTAGACTCCTCCATAGTTCTTCCTCTCTTGCTCCCATGGCTTCCTTCTCTCCAACCTACAATTTTAACAAAGTAAAAGTTATCAAATGAGGAGAATAGAATAAAGGAAATGTTTTAATAAGAATTCATAAGGAATTTTAGGGATAGTTCGAACCCTAGGATCTAGTGGATGTAATTGGTTTGATCTAAGTGTTGAGGATCAACCCTAATTTTGTTTGGTAGAAATGTTTTTTAAATGTTTAAATTAAATCCTTAAGGGTATGTGTAGATGGGTGAATGGGGCCATTTAATTTCCTTGGGGTGCCAAGTCCTTATTAGTTCTTAGCATGTTTTAGAAATTTAATAAAAAGGACTTTAAGCTATTAGGAAAATGAAACTAAAATAATTAAGCATGAGGTTAACCATATTAGGATTGGAAATTAACTAAAGAGGAGAAAACATTTAACCAAGTAAATTAAATTAGGGCACCTTACTAAGTGACTTTTAATTAATCGACCTTAGAGGTAAAGTAATTTTAATATTTAATCATTTAACTAGACCTAGCCTATCAATCGTAAATTTGAGTTTAGTGGTGTAAGTTAATTTAATGTATCCTAAGGGTTAACATCCTTGTTACATTTTCATAAATTAAATAAAAAAATTAGTCACAATTTTCGAGTTAAGTTTTAGCTTTTAACGTGTTCCTAGAACATAATTTTTGTGGGTGTTATAGGTGTTAGACTAGAAAACTAATAAATAGGAGAAGACTGTCCCAACCGCACTAAAAAAATATGTAACTACTGGAGTAAGATGGAATGGGGCGACTTGACAGATCAAAGTGCATGAGCGCGGAGACTACTTCTAAGAGCTAGTGACTATGAAAGATCTCGAAATTGAATTTTCATGTCTAGCAAGATGTTCTATAATATTCACTATTGGTCACCTCTATATCACTAGTTGATCACAAAGTTTGCATATGACCGGAAAACAAATTATTTCCTACAAAACCCCAAAAAACATCAAATATTAAAATAAAAGAGATACAAACAGGAGTTATAATGACCTCGGTGGTCATATGACCGATGATCTTACAAACGAACATTGAACTACATTTCAAAGTCCATATACTTCTCATATGTGTGTGCAAGAATTGTGCCCTACGTGGCTCTTTTGCAAGATGCACTTGATAACAAGCCATAACTAGATGTAGCAATATAAGTATATGTGTGGATGGAAAATGAACTTCCCATGCTATGCATGTATGCATAAAATACAGTCCTTTGTATCTTGAAATAGTGATATATGGATGTCTTCCTACTTTTAGAATTCCTTTGGATGCAACCTTAGGTTGTGATAGTAGATGCTTAGATTTGTGTCCTTTATTATGGTCACATGATAGTACTTGTTATTTTATTCCCTTGGTTGAATTTCTTAATTGACAACCGGAAATATAACGCATAAGAAAATAAGATTTGCAAAAGATAAAATATTCCCAAAAGGACCGAGTAAAGTAAAGAGAGGTCAGAAGCACCTAGGCACTAGTGTTTAAATTCATAAAAGATAAAGCAGTAAAGTATTGACTAGGGCTATAGGGTGTATGAGACTAGAAAGAAGAGATGAAATACAAACAAATGGCTAATTATAGCTTTTAATTGCTAATTTTCTCACTTTGGATTCATATGAATAGTTGTATGTGAGTAGGACATAGAAATGTACCCAAGTGTGTTATTTAGTGTCTACAACATGCCAATCCTTGATATGTCATCTTGAAGACATTATAATACCATTTTTAGTTATATATATTTCTTTGGTTCATCATTCTCACTGAGATTTATACAAGAATTTATTCCTATTTTGATACATATGTAATTATTATTTATTCTCCAATTGTATTTATTATTCCTACTCGGGTTTATCATTCCTTTATTAGTTTATACAAAAGAATCAATTACAAATTTAGATACTATAATCTTCACCTTTATCTTATATCATAATTATATATGTCTCTCATCATTTTGGTTTTCCTTATCATTATTCGTTATCCCATCCTATCTCATTTAAAATCAATACTTTATCAATCTTCAAAATATTTTATTATTTTTTTCCTTAATCGTATATGTGCGTACATTATAAAATGGGTTCATAAAATTCAGAACATATCAACAAAACCTAAAATATTGACAACATAATGGTATCTCATATATATGATAGTAAGTTTTTTATACAATCATCATATATCTCATAGAATTATACAATCAACTATCCCTTAAGCATCCCCCTACTAAGATAGAGGAATGCCAATATTTTTGTTGATGGTTCCCGACTAGCCATATCAAGTGATCATGCCAAAAATGTGGATCTCGACTGTTCGGGCCATAAATCCTATTCCTCCGATCTTTCCACCCAAATCTCCAAAGATGAAATAACGGTCACATCAGTTTCTTAGTGCTTTATCACCCTATATGAATCTAATAGCCTTACTATCTACTCTTGAAATTAACCACATATACCTAGATAAGACCATGTACAAAGGATACATATATCATGCACTCGTCACTCTTAGAGCATATTGATACCTTTGTAACTCATGAACCACCAACCTAAAAGAAGATGCAAAACAACTGCTACCACTAATTCACTGGATCATGAATCGTGATATCATCTGTCAAATCTAGGAAACCATTTAGGATCTCATGATATCTATCCTAAGTCATCCCATTATAATAATCGGTAGTCCACCATAAAATATAGCCATCCACACATTATACATATATCTTACCATGATTTCAAAATGTCATATTTATCATACTTTCCAAAGCTTACCTTTATGTACTAGATACTCTATGGTGAAAATCTATCTATTTTCTCTCCCAATACTTCTCTAACCTCTTCATACCTTGTATGATTAGATCCTATTAAGTTTTCCAAACTATCTTAGGGAACTAATATAAGTGGTGACCTCCTTTGAGACTCAGATATCTATAGACACATCATGTATGCCTCTATCTTGAATCATGTATTTAATAAATATCCTCTTCCTAGCCTTTGTAGTCACCACTAACAGCACCATTTCTGAGGTATCACTACTCCCTCCTCCTCTCCATATCCTATCTCTCAAGTATGTTCTCAAAATATACTATTTGAGGCCCCTTTATATCCCTAGCCCCTTTATGCCACTAAGCATTCACCACCTAGCTATAGGGAATGCCTTATTTGTTATGTTTACAATGGTTGTATGCTTGCCACTTATTATGTCTCCCTTCCCTCTCTTTATAATGTCTCTATCTACACTATGGGAGATTAGGGTAACCAATTAAGCTATATGTGTAAAACTCCAAGGGAAATTTATGTACTAGGTGTGTTTCCACGCACCACACATAATTCCCTATGATATCGATATCCCACAAGCTACCACTATAGTTTGCCAACTAGATCTCTTGTCCACTATATTTCGCCTTTCTCACATGAGGAAATATCCTCGAAACCAAACATGGTGCTCAATATCAAGCCTCTTTCTCACTATATAATCCTTAATATATCTTGATTTACTTATAATGATTCACCCATACGCCTATACATAAAAAATTTCTCATATATATTCAAGCTTAAAATAGTATGAGGATCCTTACTTCCCTCTTCTACCTCATCCAAATCCTTTGGAGATCATGCACTATATGCAGCCATGTGAATGATCCCAAATTGAACTATATCCCTATCTAAAAATCATCCTTACATTTGACTTGCACAAAATGTGTCACTTCTCTATCTCGTACATGTCATGAGACTCACACAATAACCATCACAATGAGATGGGTTTCAATATCCATAATTTCAGCATACACACTACTCAAAATAATCATCAATAATTTCGGATGATACTCATCGGTGCACTTGGTCCGTCACATTATTTCTCTCCTCTCTCATGTATGCATACGCACATCATAAAACATGCAAACTACCCGAATCGGTAGTCCCAAAATAAAATTGGAAATCCTACAATATCACTACAACCTCCATAATATGACTACTATCCATCCACCTAAAGATATTAGACCTACACTCCTAATGCATAAAAAATATGAATCGGGTCTACATTCATTGGGATCCACACCATCTACATAATGCTTCCAAATCTAAGGCCCTATAACTGCGTGATTTCCTATGTGAGAAATCTCCTCAATATCTTAAGTAACCATGCCAAATCTATTGATCTCCATAGTCGTGTCCTCCATGTCACTTGTATACTATAAAACAAGAAGTAACCATTATATCCTAATAAAAATACATCATTCATGTAATCAAAATCAATCTACATACTCCCAAATGACACTTTTCATACTAAAGTGGCCCTACCGGTGAAACACCATCGCTCCCTAAGGAAACATACCTACTTCCCTACACCATTAGTCCTACAGAACTCAAAATTTAACATGGGATAAATTTCCCCAACCATATGTAATAGGCCATACTATGACTAGTAATTATAACATGAATGATCTTGTTTATTCTAGGTTCTAATGAAAACCATTAAACTAATTACAAAATTTTAACATAATGACACTAAATTAAAAATCCTCTCAAGCTACATTTTGACAATCTTTGGGGAATTTTTCACTAGATAAATTTTCCCTGGAATGCATGTTCCTCTTTATCTCTTAGTTACCCATTCCTAATTCAAAAATACCTATCATGGGATTTACACCGCCACCTTCCCCATCTTACTCACCTTGTTGATCACCTTGCACAATCACCATCATAACTAAATCTCTTTATTTGGATTACCCGAGATATTAGTTTCATTTAATCTAAAATTAGTAAAGGGAAAAATCAATTCCTCCCTTTAATTTTTATAGTAATTTTATAGCTTTATTTTTGGTGGTGTAATTCAATCTTCAAAATTAATTTCTTTTGTACTAAAATCCCTAAACATATTCTATAAATTATGCCACATTAAAGGAAACAAGATGATCACTTCAACATACTACACTTCTCTATACCCGTTCCACTAGAAACCTCATTTTCCCATCATTTTAATATTATCCTCTCATGACCCCAACTACTTTATTTGTGTCCTATTTTACTAATTATATTATAGTATTGTTTCTCAAGATTACGAATATAGAGTTACAACTAGTTGTGGCACCCACCACATGAAAGTTGAGAAACATCGGAAGATAAGTATTAGGTATTTATATATCATTTAACATTATTTAATTATTCTCAACACTTCCATTTTAGGTTATTACTTTAAGAATTTCCTTTCATTTGTGTTCTATACATAATTTTACAAATATACTACCACGATTCATTATTATGACATGAAATCATGTAATATTGGGGCATTATATGCATACATTGTATATTTTGATGCTCGGTAAGCAATTTTTTTGTGTATGGGATATTTATGCATTTTCCTCCTAGGATGGTTCCCGAAAGGGCCTTCCGTGGTTGGAGTATGATTAGACTTGGTAACTTTATCTAGAACATGACATTTCATAGGTTATGTTATTATCCTTAGTCATCCCATACTTTCTTTATATTTTCACCTTGTTCACAAATTGTGCTCATTATGTCTACTAACCCCCTATGTCCATTGACTAACTCTTTTTACAAGTTAATACCCTTGGTTTCTTTAATTCTAGACCTTCTTCATTCATATTCATTTATCTACTAGCAATTTTTCCTCATGTATTTTATCCACTTCCCATAGGGTTTCCCCAATGATAATGTCATCACCCATGGGGAATGTGCCTTTTTTTCAGGTATATATGCACCCATATTTCCTTTTAAGTACTATAGCTTTACAACTATTTTCTTACATAAAATTGCACACAATTTTCTCTTACTTTCATTATTTTACACTTCTTATGTGAATTTTGGGGCTTCGAGTTTTCTTCTTTTTGTATGTGGGACACCATAATGAGGTAGGGATGTTTATATTTTTGTTGAACTTCTCCCTTCTACACCCATAGTGATTATCTTTTTTCTTTGTTATCTCTTGGGAGTATTATGATGAGAAGAAATAGGAAAATACCTACCAATATTTTATTAATTCAAACAAACCAATTTTTCACAATATATCAAATGAAAAATTAACCTAAGTGAATAATAACTAAATAATTATTGTGTTAAGTTACCTTATCACTAAGTCTTTTTACCCAAAATTACTCGCTTAATTTTTATGATCTTCAATCATACAAGTGGTTTCATGAAGAAATATGCATGTTTCTAATCTGTAGGGAAAAACTAAAGATATTTTTTTGTTGTATAACATGTTTGCAAGTGAAATATACTCATACCTCAATTTACTTCATCCTCTATGAAGCACTAGATTCTAAAATAATTTTAGAAAGCCTTTTTTCAACATATAATTTGACAAAGTTACTTTTTCGGTAGTTCTAGTCCCTCAAGTGTGCGCCATATCCATATCACTTTGCAAGAATCTCCTCATGCAATGCAATAGTTGTCTTCTATGAAAGATTGAGAAATAAAGATTCATTTCTTGATTCCCCGTGATATTGGACCATATCCTAAGAAGAATACATATCTAAAATTGGATTTCCTATTGTCAATGTTACCTACATGATCCGATTCTATATATATTATCAAGAAATAATAATTATTCTTCTTATATTCTAGGCTAAAATCCATAGTTTCTCTGATATACCTAAAAATTTGCTTTTATGCTTTCCAATGATATATGTTTGGAAAATATTCCAAGGAAATACATGCACACATAATTATCATTCCATGAACGTAAAGTTCAAACCTCGATCCGTATCCTTCCCTTCACTTAGAATTCCATGTTGCAAATTTGTACTATTGTATAAAACATGCTATGACACTCATAAAGGATGATACGGGCACGATCTTAATTAGACTCCCCAATGTATGTTTTTTCTTCTTCTTTATTATTTGGAATTATTTTACACCAAAGATAAAATGGGGAAAAATTTAGTAGCTAAATAATTAACTTACTATATACATCTAGCAAATAAACATTTCATTATATGCATGATTCCCAAGCATTAGGAGAACTAGTCATTAACAACACTTGTTTTTTTGAAATTTCTTTTATGTTTCTTATCATTATTTCTCGTTGTTTATAGAATTACACCTTACAGCTTTCGAATACTAGCTGACATCCTACTCATTTTTTATTCCAATTTTTTATCTTTCTAGTACCATTTATAGAATTTCCCATCGGGATAGGAGATCATAGACATTGCTGCCCCGTTTAGGTGCTTCATCCCGGTTCTCCCTTTTTCTAAATTTTCAGATCTTACATATTTCAATTTTTTTACTACCATGGGTTTTCCTTTCACTTGATAATGATTAAACTTAAGAAGGAATTATATACATACATACATATATACATATATATATACATACATATATACATATATATATACATACATATATATATATATATATATACACACACACACACACACACACGCACACATACATGTACATGTATTATTCAACCTCATTAAGGCGGTAAGCATTTTAAAGAGGAACATACATCTACAAGGAGCTAATATTTTTTTATATACTATATAAGTAAATGCATTTTAGGACTGCATACTTCACTTCATGAGGGTTTATTATGAAATCCATCCCATAAATTTTAAATTTGGACAAAGTATTTGTATCTTGTTGTTCTTTGTGTGATTGATAGTAGGGCATTGTAGCTCATGGGTCATTATTCCAATCACACACAAACACACACACTAGAACTACATTAATTTTGAAATTTATTGTAGTGATAATCACATGGGGTGATCATCAATGTCAATCCAACAAAAAAATGCATATTTATTCATATAATTTGTGCTTAAGTATTGTGCAAGTAGCTAGGGTTTATTTTGTAGTTCCACGAACCACCAAGATGAAGTGGAGAAAACTTGATGTGTCATATAGTAAGCTAAAGGAAACAAGAAGTGACATAGAATGAACTAATACTTAATCTATTCCGTAAAACACCGTCACCCAAAATAAATGGTAGGATCTAGGAAGCGTTGTCCCATTTTAGTCACTCCTTTCCTTGAGATATCAATAATATAGCTTCTAAAATAGAGCTTAAATAGTACATAATTAACCTTCTAGATTAGTATCCATCCCAAAAAAAATTATACCTAGGAGGAAAGATGAATCATTTGAAACCTTATCTATAACTCTTTCATGTAGTTCCTTAGAAAGATCTTGTATTTTACCGTTATAGTTAAAGATCAGCAATGTTCTTACATAGCTTTACACTTTATTAAATCACATACATACATACATATGATTATGTGCCTCATTAGTTAAAAAATATAATAAAATTAAAATAAAACATTAGAGATTTATTTTATGTTTTTGAGATAAGCTTTTCCAATACCTTCTTAGCAATAAGAATTCAGTTTGACTAAAGTAAAATGTGATCTAAAGGTTTTATTTGAAAAAAATTCCAACCAAATATACAACTCACATCGCTCCTTCTCTCATACTAATTATCAATAACTTATCCCTAATTGATAAGAAATCCCCTTATTGTATAGTTTATTGAACTTATAATAGAAATCAATTCACTCAAAATTGATGAGATCAAGGTGGTCCTAGTCTCCAAAGTAGTCTTTTCTAAATCTCTTCTAGTGAGCAACACCGTATCCTTGAAATAATAAAGAGGATAATCTATTGAAACCTTGTCTCATTTGATTTAGTTTTATTTCCCTTCTTGTAGGATCAATTGTGCTTAATTGTGTGGTGTTATCAAATCAATTTTGGCTTGGATATAAGGATCATAACTCATCGAGGTAGGTTTTATGCCCTAGGAAACTTAGGCAAATCACCTAGGGCACCAAATGGGGAGGGGTGGTTACATTTAAAAAAAATCAAATTTCAGCCTCAAGTTGCCTTTACTAGTTCCAAGCAATGAACTGGTTCAATAAATATAATATATTAGTATATAAAGTTAAAGTGCAGTGGCACACCACACAATTTGAAGTGAAAAATATGAAGCATGGGCGATGGATTAGGATAGTCTCTGTTCATTCTCGATAGTTTATAGATCATAGGAATCAATTATCATGGATTCAAATTTAAGCCTTTAGATTCAACGACATCCTTCGTAATTCGGCCTTGGCCCTAAAAGGCTTCAGAATTGCTAATAATTAATTTTATTTGCCTTTGTATCTTTTCCAGCTGCAAAAATTCAAATTACAATTCATTCACCGTGGATCGAATCATCAAACTATAGGTCTCGTAAATGAAGAAAAGTTGTTGCAAGGCCAAGCGATTCAACTAACTTGAAATGAATCGGAACGACATAAGTTATAATAGGTATGAATCATGATATAGTATGGTACATGTTTACAATTTTTGTTTATATGCACAAATTGAAATTCTTGGATCTCCAAGACTCCATCTCCTAGAAAGCCTAGTTGGATAGTCCCGTGGCTTTAACTTTGTTTGTTTAATTACATTTTTAGGTTAAGTTCAAGAGTTTCATTATCCTTTTTGAGGTAAACTATTTAGTGAATCAAGACTCTTAGTCTTAGAAAAATCAAGAATAGATATGATATAATATACTGCCAATATTCTCAAACCGGGTCCCTTTTCCACTACCTTGTTTGTGGAGAAAACTCATTAATATGGCATTATGATTCATCAGTGTATAACATCTATTTAAAAATGTCTATCACAAATCAAGTAATGATATGCAAATTGTTAATGGGATTTCACGTATATTATACAACCTCTTTTTCATTAATTGCAAGCTTGATGCTCATAGAATTACAATTATATCTCATCTCAAATAAGGCTTCCATGACATAAATATATCAAAATATAAAAAGCGTAAAATAATTCTAGCAAATTGTAAATAAATTAGCTTCAAATTGATTTGTATTAATTATGTAGATGGGCACATAGAAAGGTCCCGTAAAGATGGCAGAACAATTTGAAAAATGGATGATGAAATTTTTGCATTAATAGAGAAACTAGAGAGAATTAGTAAGATATTTTAAACTAGCATGAAGATATATGGTTTGAATTGCGAATATATGTTTAAAAACATGCACAGTGTGAGTGACCATAATCCTATATTACATACTTAATATGATCAGATAGAGATCGTGGGGGCATATTCTTCGAGCACGCTAGGGCACTTCAAAACCTTAATTCGTCCCTATCACTCATACTATAATCAACCCTTTATTTGGCATAGATTTATCTCAGCTACCGTGGACCCTTCACTTGATATCCTCTAGCGGCTCATCCATTCAATTTCTTAGCTTCATTTTCTATGGTCTATAAATAACTTTAAAACCTTCTCGACCTTGGATCAAATCATTTATCTATTAAACCCTTCTCATCTATCTCAAAAATTTCACCATTTAACATTTGTTTGAGCTGCATATTACTAGGCATTTTCTATCTAATTGATAGTAAATACATTGTCTCAAATTTTTGGACTCCATGACATCCATGAGCACTCCTATGTTCAACAATAAAACATTATATTACTATTAAGAAAAAGAAATAATAATAACAACTATTTGGAAACCTAAATCCTCACTAATTAGTAAATGAAATATAATTAATATTATCTAAAAAAACTAAAGGAGGAAATAATATTATGAATGATATTAAATTAAATTTGAAAACATTTCAAGTCCAAAACCTCATTCATTTCTTCGCTTACAAGAAAAGGATGTAGTGTACACATGTGCATGTTTGGAAGAAGTATCATGATTTATATTGATACTTCTATTTGATCACATTAATATCTTCCTGTGTCTAAATTAAGGTTTCAAGCACCCTAGGCAAGACTTGGAGAGTATGCCCCCGAGCTCTATCCGATCATATTACGTATGTAATATAGGATTATGGTCACTAACTTGTGCATGTTTTTTTAAACATATATTAACAATTCAAACCATATATCTTCATGCTAGTTTAAAATATCTTACTAATTCTCTCTAGTTTCTATATTAATTTAAACATTTCATCATCCGTTTTTGAATTTGTGTCTACCACCTTTACGAGACCTTTCTATGTGCCCATCTACATAATTAATACAAATCAATTTGAAGCTAATTTATTTAAAATCTACTAGAATTATTTTACGCTTTTCTTATTTTGATATATTTATGTCATGGTCCATGGAAGCCTTATTTGAGATGAGATATAATTATAAGTCTATGAGCATCAATATTGCAATTAATGAAAAAGAGGTTATATAATATAGGTGAAATCCCATAAGAAATTTCAAGATCTCTTATTGACTTGTGATAGAAATTGTTAAAGAGATGTTATACATCGATGAATCGAATGCCATATTAATGAGTTTTCTCCACAAAATAGGTAATGGAAAAGGAACCCAGTTTGAGAATATTGGCAATATACTGTATCATATATATTCTTGATTTTTTCTAAGACTAAGAGTACTGATTCACTGAATAATTTACCTCAAAAATAAAACGACACTTATGACCTTAACCTAAAAATGTAATTAAACAAACAACGTTACAGCCACAGGACTAGCCTACTAGGCTACTAGGAGATGGAGTCTTGGAGATCCGAGAATTTCAATTTGTGCATATAAAAAAACTCTAAACATGTACCAGTACTAGATCATGATTTATACATGTTATAACTTCTACTGCTCCGGTTCGTTTCAAGTTCATCAATCACTTGGCCTTGCAAAACTTTTTCTTTGTTTACGTGCACCTACGGTTTGGTGATTCGGTCACGGTGAATGAATTGTAATTTGAATTTTGTGCAGCCTGGAAAATCCACAAAGGAAAATAAAATTAATTATTATCGATTCCCGATTCCTCAAGGGCCAAGGCTGAATTTCAAGGATGTCGTTGAATCCTAAAGGGTGAAATTTGAATCCATGATAATTGATTCCTATGATCTATAAACTATCAGACTGAGACAGGAGACTATCCTAATTCGTCGCTCAGGCTTTAGCTTTGTCACTTCAACTTGTGTAGTGTGACACTGCACTTTAACTTTATATACTAATATATTATATATTTTTCATTGGTTCATTGGTTCAAACTGGTAAAGCCAACCTAAGTTGAAATTTGATTTTTTTAAAATTTAACTGCCCCTCCCTATTTAGTGCTCTAGGCAATTGCCTAAGTTTCCTAGGGCATAAAATGCCTCTGAATCTTCCTTAATGTTTTTATACAAAATTCAAACCCTCATCATTCTATTATAGCATGTTCTTCTATTATCAACTACCACCATAATTTTTTGAGCTGGTTTGTCATACTTTATTTAATAGGTATTATGCCTTTATAATGTTACAATTTTAATAGGCATTGTAACTTCACAATGTTATAAACAACTTAAAACATTTCCTATATCATAATACTTCTACACCTTATATTATCCCACCACATGATTTCTACATTTATCTAATTTGATAAATGGGTCATCTTAAACTAAAACATTCTTACGATGTAGTTTGTTGCCTCATCTTGTAACTATTTTGAAAAATAATTATATATATTTATCTTAGGGTTATACTATACACTTAACTCATGGAGAAGTGTTTCTCATTATAAGGAAACCTGAAGTGGTTATATGTAAAGTATATGGATCTTATAAACATTTACTAGCTATCTCAACTGATATATAAAATTCCTCATGAAACTAAAGAAATGTAGTTAGCAAATGAATGCTAAACAATACAATGACCTAACTATAAAAATGTTCTTATGCTAAATAAAATTATAACAAAGGTGTTACTAAATTGTTCACAATCAAGTGTTTATATTATTCAATAAGTTTGTATTCTCGTACATTTAAAGGAATTTGTTCTAGTTAAAAGACATTATGTACAACCATGAAATATTTGTAAAATAAATTAAATTATGCAAGCTCAATTTTTACATCATTTTTTAGGAACTTGGGATCTAAATTATGAGATATAGTTTGGAAAGAATGTTTTTCATCTTGCTATATATTTAATCATGTGGAATTTATTTGTTATTTTTTTGAATAATGATACACTAGTTAAATGTTTTTACATAAATGGCCTAAAATTTCTTCATCATCCGATATGTATGATTGGTGTCTAGGATCATAATTTTATTGTAAAATCTGAATTTTATAGTAATGTGTTGTAACATGATTGACTATTAACCTAGTTCCATTGATATTATAATTTTTATGAAAACTTTTTCCAAACATACTTTTTCTAAAGCCAACCCTTCCTCAGACAGTGCAACTTGTTAAGAATTTTTTTAATAACTTTTATTATGTATGATATTTCTTTTCGCAATAGGTGTTTCTTCTAGAATGATGCAAGTTTCATATGATGATCACTAGAAATAGATTAAAAAAATTAAAATATTAGACGTTGTAACAAACAATTATGTTTTAAATGATTCATGTTATAATGATGCTTAGTTATATTGTTTCGATAATTCTAAAAATGTTGCGATGTGATAGATAAAGAATAATTGTTTGGAAATATTTTCAATTTTGATATAGGTAATATCACTTGAATAATAAAAAATTAACCAAAATTATATATCTCTTCTTCGAAGAAGAGTAAACACATTTAATAGAAAAAGTAAAGAATTTTTGTGGTTGTAAATATTGTAGGAGGAACTCGATATGAATGTCAAAGAAATCATTTCACTCATGTATGACAACAAGATTTATATAGATCTTATAAATAATCGAGTGCTATATCAAGGAAAAAAGTATGTTGAGATTAAGATATTTTTATTCAAGACAAATATTTCGTTGATTAATTCAATCTCCACCTATGAATCGATGATCATGTGCATAAATTTATATTCACCTATGAATCATATGATCATGTGTAGAATTTGATCTCCACCTTTGAGTCATATTATCATGTGTATATATTGATCTCCACAATTGCATCAAATGATCATATCAATAGATTGATTTGTAAATATATTCATGAATCCCCTATGTGTTGTAATTTTTTCAAGCTTTAATCATATTCGTGGTGAGTGTGCATGATAATACAACTTGCTAACATATTTTTATTCTTATTTTTATATATACTTCTTCTATATGGTTAAAAATAAGTCTGATAAATGACTACCCTACGTGAATTTTGTAAACATCACCTTATGTGGCTTTACATGTAACCAAACTATAAATTTTGTGATGCCGATTCCATGTTTTATAAAAGAGTATAGTAAACGTGTGTAAGAATTCACATATGCACTTATCTAAGAGAAATTTGACATATTTGTATTAGACTATCATTCTATACATCAGAGTATGAAATTACCCTATATGGTCTAAGAATTGTAATTTTTTTGTATAAAAAGGTGATTTTGGCATGTATCCTTTGTAAACATTAAGGATAATTTGAGAAAAAATATTGTTGAGCACACATTGATGTGGCTGTCAAAAAAAAACTAACTACACAACCAAGCTTTATAAACAAAGTATATAACTAATATTATAAGTTATGTACATAGCCAGTATAAAGTTATAAATTATAAATTTAGTTAATTATTGTTAAGAGTGAAATGATTCAACTAAATGGTTACAAATGAATCACACAACATTTAATATTTGCATCTACAATTGGAGATTGATTAGTCAAATTAATTTAGGTTTTCTCTAATAATCTAGATTATAAATTTGTAAAGAAGTGGAAGGGAGATGTATTTTTACGCTAAGAAATTATTCTTCAAGTTAATGTTCCTCTATTATGTAGACACTAAATCATGTAATTTGGGTAATTATCTAGTCTTGATTACATACTACTATACATATGATTCCTAAGTAACAAAATTACTAATTAATCCATGTCTTTGGCCACCTTTCTTTTCCTTTTTGTTACAACAGTTGGCCTTTCACCGTTACTTTCTTAGTCTCCCCTTTTATAATTCGACACGTATCATCCTCGACACCAACTCCTAGCAAGGAAACTAGCACTAGGTGCCCTCATCCCCTCTAGGCCGCCTATCCCCTTTGTACTTTTTTCATACTTTTTGGGTCCTTTCTATCCATTTAAGAATCTTATCTTTTTGGTAGTCTTTATTTGCTGGGTTAGTTATGAAATTCAAGCAAAGGAATCATATAATTATAAATTTATGTGATCATAATAAAGTACCAAACACTAAGAATTAGCCATCACCACCTAAGGTTACATCCATCAAGCATCTAAGAGCTCCATCAATCCATCTAAAGCACCATCAAAGGGACACAAGGATGGTTATTTTGTATACATTTCATTGGAGGGAAGTTAATTCTATTTCATCCGAACATATATTACATTTCTTTACATCTATCTCACTTTCTCGCTATCAATTACAACACGCAAAAGAGCTAACTAGGCACAACTCCCCATAAACATTTATAGAACTACATTGGATTTTAGATGTAGTACAACACTCAGTCATAAGTTCACCATTGTGATAGTTGAGGATACTCTAAACCATCATTCTTCATCTTTTTAACGATTTGATGTCTATTTGAGGGTTTTGTGGGTTCATTTTTCATGCGTGTTTCTAGAAAACTTAAGGATCATTATGCGACCTCATTAAGACTTATTCACAACTTCGACCCCAAAACTTGGGTTTTTGAGAATTTTCATAGAAATAAGTTCATGTTTCCAGTTTGTACGCTGACACCCCTATCCAATATTCTCCTTTAAATATGCATTTTTCGGGTCTTTGTGTGACACTTTTTCCTACCAAGTCACCTTGTCAAGACTTTGGTGCACATGGGATTTTATAATCAATCAACTAAGTATTTTATTCCCTTCATTTTACAACTAGGGTTTCATACTTTCTTGCTTAGTTTTCTTGGATCTATATTGTACTTAATTGTTCATTTATTTATTTATACAATAGTAATCAAATTATCCATATAAATTTGCATTTAACTTAATAATTTTTGAACCTACATTTGAATACTCTTGGATCCCCATTTTTCTTCTCTCATGGCTCATTCACTTTCTCAAGTATCCATTCTTCAATTACTTAAAATGCACCCATCTTGTTAAGATGATCTCCAAAAACCCTAGATAATATGTGTATGCCTATTAACATTCTACATGCTCAAGTCAATGCTATCTTCGATCGCCTTTCTAATGACTCTCCATATTCTCATTCAAATCAATCTATTTGTAAGTATATTCAAGCCTTACATTCTCTATTTCAAGACTAATATCATGCTATATAATCCACGATTTTATCTCTTAAATATAAAGTTCATCTCCTCAATGATACTTCTCAATCTCATACTAATTCTGATATTCTATCTCATTCTAATCATATATCTTCTACATACGCACATACACATCGAACCTCAAATATTTCTCGCTCCCGTGCCTCTTCGTAATAATCTCAATACTAATCAACGAGATATTATTTTGTATCTCCTTTGTCATCAATTTATCACCTTTTCTTCTACTCATTGTTATCCTCCTTATAGGATTGCAAAATATCAAGGTCATGCATATTGTAATTATTATTGAATAAAAAGACATAATGTCAATCAACTATATGCTTTACACTAAATAATAAAGCATCTTGAGCATCAAGGTTTTATTGTATTCACTACATAGTTTTTTTTTACATGGTCCACCCCAATTGTTAAATTTGAATGGGTTCCTCAATCTGATTTGTCTATGTCTAATGAACATCACGCCATCAGTTCTAATGGTTGTTCTACAGAAAGTCAAGACCGCCTAACCGACTACCTCTCAAAATAAATATAACACCTCCTCCTCTCAATTCATTTGTGACATCACCAATTAAAACTATGCGACGCTGACCTCTCACAATTAGTCCACCTTCTTCTCTTATGAAGACTTCTACAAAGTGTCATCAATATCAACGAAGCTACCATCATTCAAAATTCCTCCCATTCTTGCTTCACTTTTGTTTCCAATTCATTTTGTTAAAGAAACTAATCCTTCTAGTGATCTTCAAAACACATTTCAAATTTTGTCACCATCACATGGTTCTACTGTTTCTTTAGCCTACCATTATGTTGGGCCTCTCTTTTATCACGACACATAAAACACTCTACCACAAATAGAAGGTTTTTCTCCCATCAATGCATAGATCTCCATAATTATCACACTTGGGGCATCATGTTTATTCTCCTCCTATCATTATCAGTTGTCTCTAATTACTACTATTACACTTTGTGCTTCATACATCATACATGTCTTACACACATCTTGATACATCTATATCATCATTTCCCGATGATGCACTCTTGTTCTTTGGATCACACTTGACCGCTAAGGGAATCCTATATATATGAGCCTCACAAAAACTACACTTAATCTTACACACTACATACTACATACTTGACATAATCACAATACATAAACTTATTCAGCAATGCAAACTCAACACAAATACACCCTCTTATTGCATATTCAATGCAACATACACAACCATATGTGAAATATTCACAATATACTTAGCACTTTCATCACATAACATATTTTTTTTTGCACTCAATCTACACAACACACAAGACATCATACAATAGAACTATTCACAACATTCAACACAAGAAACAAGTTCACAACATCTCGACACAAGTGACACATTCACAAACAACACTACATAATCAACATATCTATCATGCAATCAACACAACACATTACCATATGATGTACTCTAGTTTGATGATCCATACTCAACTGCTGAGGGTATACATATCAAATGGAGCTCATCACACTCAAACATTTAATCAAATTTCTCATTCACTCATGCACTTACACCCTACACTTGGTGTTTTGATGATCACACCCTTTTATCACATCTATTTACAGCATTTCCCGATGACACAATATCATTTATGGTTCATTCTATACCTGCTAAGGGGGAAAAATTAAATGAACCTCATTGTATACATACCCATCCACTCGAGAGGCACATTGCTCCTATAATTCATACTACATTTCCATTCCATTTCATTCACATCATACCTGCATATATTGGTTGCATTTACTCTTACTTACATATGCTTTTACATATTCACTTTATTACACATGTTAGATATATATCTTGTATGTCATTATCTTTATCATACACAAATGCGCATTCACTTTCCTTTCTAGTTTTGATTGCAGATTCTATAGATCTTTACATGCAGCATGGATGCTTAACATAGTACTTATTACCAATCCCATAATGGATCTTGGAGGCATCCACTTTCATACATTAAACGTTATATTATTTAATTTTGTTTCATAAAACCCTACTTTATCATATTATATATGTTTTGACATATTTTTCCCTTTCTAACATGCTAATGGGTGCTTCATGTGCAACATTTTTTTTTACAGTCTATTTTCCACCATGGTTGTCTATTACATTTTCTACTTTTTCTTCTCATTGTTTTCCATTGTTTGTGGACTTTTCCCTTTTTCTTGTGTGCAAATGTGTCTTCTTGCATCCATCTCATCCTTGAATTTCTTACGACATCGCAAGTGGTGTACCATGTTTACAACCCGTGTTTCATGGTCTACATTGTTTGTCTATGTGTTTACAAAGAGTGTATTCTTGTGTCATAGCTTACACATTGTCTCGCTTATCTTATATTTCATCTTATACATGCAAGTTTTTCATTTCTTGTACTAACACTTGTGTCCTATCTAGTTTTCTTGTGTGTGCATTTGTTTCTACCAAGAACATTCATTCCCCTATAAGGAACAATTTCAACAAAGTGGTCGACCTTTTTGGGATGCATAATCCTTCACCAATGTCATATGCAACCTAAATGAGAGGGGGAATCACTTGGGTGAATCACTAACCCCATACAACATTATATAAAGAACAACATCTACAAGATGCAAAGATAACATAATTTTAAGTTTTGGACATGGCTCAAAATAAGACTTTCGTCCCCAAGCATAGGAATGCCTTCGTGTGCATGACTAGAACCAAGGGGAAATTACACAATGATAGGTAGTTCAACAAAATCTACAGAACTCCACACAATGACTTTTACATAGAATACAGTCCTTATAACTTGCATTTGTACACACCAACTACAGAGGTGTTCCATATTGTGGGAATAAGTTAAACGTTGGATGATAACACCAAATTTTTCTCCCTACATTTCTTCCATGAAGTAGTGAGAGATCACACCAAAAACTCATGGCGGGCATAACTAGCCCGAGATCTCCCAAAATAATCAGTCTTCTACAACATCATCATGATCCTTTCGACACTCTTTCCTTATCATGGATCGACGCACATGTTCCTTTTAACTTTTTTCAGCATTTTTACATACTTTTTACACATATACATACATATTTTACTACTTGTTTTCTCTTCTCTTTTGTAGGTGTGTCTGTATGGAAAGTTTTAGTCAACAACGTCAACATCATTCAAAACACGAGTAACAAAATTAACATCAACATAGGCACATCGTGACATCTACATGTTTGTTTTTGCCCGAGGTTCATTTTCATTACATCAACACATCACATTTTTATCACTTCACACTTGGTATTGTCCCTTGGCATGGTTTCATCATCGATCTATATGGTTATCAGCTATGTATCTCTATCTACTTAATGTTACAAAAATTCTTCTCACCTACATAAAATGGGGGAAAATTTAGATACTAAATCATACACTTTGGGTAATTATCTAGTCCTGATTACATACTAGTATTCATATGATTCCTAAGTAAGAAAAATACTAATTAACCCATGTATTTTTCCACCTTTATTTTCTTTATTTTACCATTGTTGGTATTGCACCCTTACTTTCTCGGTCTTTTGTTTTATACTTAGACACTTATCATCCTAAACACCAACACCTAGGTAGGACACAAAGGGAAGGCTCCCTTGTCGGATCCGGGGCTCCCTATCCCCTTTGTACTTTGTTCACACTTTTTGGGTCCTTTCTAGCCATTTGAGCATATTATATTTGTATTAGTTAGACTTTTCAGGGTTAATTACGAAATTCAATCAAAGGAATCAAATAAATATAAATTTATGTGATCATAATAAATGACCAAACACTAAGCATTAGCTATCACCACCTAAGGTTGCATCCATCAAGAATCTAATAGTTCAAGTGCATCCATCCAGAACCATCCAAAGGACATAAGGCCTAGTTATTCTTCACACACTTCATAAGAGGAGAGTTCATTCTATTCCATGGACATATCCATTACGATTATTTACATCTAACTTACGTGCTCGCTATCAAGTGAGACACACACAAGAGCTACCTAGGGCATGACTTTTCATTCATGCGCATAAAACTACATTGGGTTTGAGATGTAGTGTAACACTTGATCCTATGCTCACAATTGAGATAACTAAGCATAGTCCAACCCATCATTATACTGATTTATTTTTATGGATTTGATGTTTATTTGAGGGTTTTGTAGGTTCATATTTCATTGCAGGTTTTAAGTGAACTTGGCGATCATTGTGTGAACTCATAGAGGACAAAAGAAAACAAGTTGTGACCTTTAAAATTTGGGTTTATGAGTATTTTCACAAACATTGGAACATGTTTCCATTATGTAGTGTTCCTGCCCCTTTCAGGTGCCTCTGTCAAACCTGCTCCTCCATATCTACATTTTTCTAGGTCTATGTGCAACATTCCTATATTTTAAGTACACGTAGTCAACACTTCGGTATACATTAGATCATAGTGTAAATCAACTAAGTATTTGATTCCCTTAATTTTAAAACTAGGGTTTCATAAAAAAAAATTTAGTTTGCTTGGATCTGTATTGTACTTAGTTGTTCATTTATTTACTACTACAATACCAAATGATTAGGCATATGAATTAACATTTAGCTTAATTACATTATATTTGATTAAATGTTTAGAAAGTACTTTCGTAATGGGTTTCTTTACTTGAACTGTGTTTTCCCCATTCAAAATATTTTATAAATCTACTATGTGTTCATTACATTCATATGTATTATTTTCTTTCATTTCTCTAATTTATTTAGTAATTGAAAACTTTCCATTAAATCTTATAGTCTAAATAATTAATATAATAAAAATATATTTGAAATATTTTTATTTATTACATACAATCCTTACAAGCTCGAAGAAAACACATTTTCCTATTATATTTTCTTCTATATATATTTCCTATCACTTTATGTTTTTGAATGCTATATCGTATGTGAAGAAATGTTTATATTTCATTTTTTCTTAATTATTCTTTAAAATATTAATATCTTCACCTTGGTATTGATGACAACAATTGTTGGGATACTCCTCCCAATGTAAATTCTCATAATTGGTCTTGGTCATTTCTCCTACTTACTAGAATGAAGAAAAAGTGCAACGAGAAGAATGATAGACAGGACCCAATCTTAGATATGGTGCACCCCTATGGACTAAAAGCAATTGGGGGAAAAACAAATACTCCTCTTCCTCTATTAGCCACCTTGTTTTTTTTTTTTTTTACATACTTATCTTATTTTTTATTATGTTGTATTTCTTTATCACTCATTTCAAAATGAAAAAACCACACTTTTTTAATTTATTTTTATGTTTTTTTCTCCCATTTAAAATTGAAGGATGTCGAGGATGTCAAGCCTTAAAGCCTCAGAGGAACCCTAACACTACGTGCTGATATTTTAGTGGTTTGGACATGTCAAGAGCAGGTAGAATGAATCACTAAAAACTAGCATTCCCAATGTGCTTGTGGCAGATGGATCTAGTGCTTTGGTTGCTTCTTTTGTCACCGCTTAGCTAAATTCAAGGGAAATAAGGGTACGATAACCAGAGACACAAATCCATTGTCTCTGCTACACAATATGTTGGATCTCATGATGGTGGCACCGTAATTGGCAAGGTTGGGGTTTGCGCTATGATTTTTGTGGCTAAGGGTAAAGGTCTTGATTCATATTCAATTGTAAATGGCTTATGCAAGGTGTGGGAGATAATAAATAGGGGAAACAAGGGTATGTTGTGGAAATTGCCATGGTCATCCATAAACCCTTGTTACTAGATAAGAACACACTTATCTTAAAACTTGAAGATGATGCACTTATTAAATTTAGAGACTTGGAAGATGCATATAGAAAATATGGTCTCATATGAAGATTCAACAATTTTTGGCCCAAACTATCGCATTTAAATGAAAGCATCACTATTCCATGGAGCCTTGAAATCAAAGGTAAAATAATCATCCATCCCTATTCCAAAGTGTATTTCATTGTTGTGTTTGAATAGATTGAGGATTTTGAAAACATACACAATAGGCATTCGGTTTGGGAGGATCAATATGGACTTATGACTAAACCTTGGTATCCGCATTATGATGTGGGAGTATAACTTACGGAGACCATAACTTTTGATCCGACTATTGCATCGTCTTAAAATTTTATAGGGTGGTAGATATATATAGTACTATGTTGAGGTCCAATTTTCTTTCAATTTTGTTTCCATTTCAACACAGGCCCAGGTTCCTTCATATAGTGGCCTAAAATTAGCTGTGAACATTTTTTTCACTTTTGACTAGGTCTTAGAACTTTAATAACTTATGTTGTGTTTGTTATAATAAGTCAAAATTTTGTGTGAGCCCTAATTTATGATGCCATATTTAGCACACAAAAATTTGGTCCCATCCAATTTGTTTTTCTAGTAGGTAATTTTTGGCTTTTTAGGGGTTTTTTAGCATTTTAGGGTTTTTTGGCATTTTAGGGTTTTTAGAGTAGATGTGAAATAAAATGAGGATTGTAATGATGTAAAAGATTAGTTTTGATTCCATATTGAGAAGAAATATATTTTAAAACTCCTGGTTTTTTATTTTCAAATTTTTATGTGTATTTTGGAGGTAGTTCAACCTCTTGCAGCTGGATTCACATCAATTTGTATCGATCCGGATTTTGATGTTGCAGAAATAGTTAAGGTAACATATTACATTCTCCTTTGTAATTTTTTCATCTATTTTATACAATGATGGCTACACATGGGAGGTGAGGTTATGCCTAGATTAATAGACATATGCAAGAGCTAAAGAGACAGTTGCTAAGCTCATGAGTAAGAAGTTAACCACCTTAGAAGGAAGCATGTAGATGGGGATGTAGACCCAGATAGTGATAGTGAAAAATTACCTCCATTAACTAATTAAGGAGGAGATCAAGAAGAAAATGAGATAGATAAAGAAACGTTAAATGAGAGACCATTTGAGGAGAGATTGATGCAGGATTTAGAGGGAAAGAATGAAAACATCAAGATTAATGTTCCTGATTATGGTGGAGGGTTATGACCAGAGGAGTTGATTGACTAGTTGAATTGCATGGGAAAATTATTTGAGTGGAAAACCATTTCAGAGGAGAAGAAGGTTAAGTTTTAATGCACTAAGTTGGCGGGACATGCATTAATCTCATGGGGTCACCTACGAAATGAAAGACAAAGGAATAGAAAGGGAAATATCTCGAAACTATAATATAATGGTAAAGAAGCTGAAAGAAAAATTTCTTCCTATGGATTATGAAGAAACACAATTTTGAAGGTTCCAAAAATTAAGACAAAAGGATCTCAAAGCATTGATGAGTATACCATTAAATTTTACATGTTGTCAATCAAGGTTGAACAGGAGAGTATGAAGAATGAAGGCTACATTGTATATAAATGGATTAAGTTACACCATACAAGATGAGCTAAGTATGCTCTAGATCCATAGCCTAGATGATGCTTATCAACTCGCATTAAAGGAAGAAGAAAAGAACAAGAGGAATAATTTTAGAAGAGGTGTGAAAAGAGGGCCGTCATCATCTCCAATGAGATGCAGGGGTAGATTTGAATCTACAAAAGGTGAATCCTCTAATACAGAAGGGCATGAAGATTCTTGTCAAAGCTATGGTAACTACCAAAGAAGTAGGGGTTTCGAGGGGAAGAGATTATAATGTAGGACACGACTGGAATATCACCCAAAGGAAATATACATGTTATAGATGTGGTGAAGAAGGTCACAGAGCCTTTGATTTTCACTATCCTACACAAGATAGATGGTAAGGAGAGCAAGAACAAGTAAATATGGTTGAAGTTGAAGAGGAAGAAGAAATAGAGGTTTTTGCAGAATTGGGTGAAACCCTCATGATAAGGACGAAGATGATTGTCCCAAGGAAGTAGAAGGAACAAGATGTTACCTGGTGTTGATTCGTGGTTGCGAAAAATATATTTCAAACAAGATGCACCTCTAGAGGAAAGGCATGTAAAATTATTATTGATGGCAATAGTTGTGAAAATATGATATCAAATGTGATGGGTGATAAAATCAATCTGATATGTGAGAAACACCCATATCCCTATCACATATCATGGTTCAAGAAAGGGAATGAGATAAACATACAAAAATATGCCTTATAAATTTTTTGATTAGGAATACCTGCAAGGATGAGGTGTGGTGTGATTTTATCCCAATGGATGCATGCCATCTATTACTGGGAGGCCTTGGAAATGCAATTGGAAGGTTACACATGATGGAGGAAAAATACATTTCCCTATTGGAAGGATGGTGTAAAGGTGGTATTTTTACCCTTCAAGGAAGAAGAGAAGAGTGAGGGCTTATTGGCTACAAAAGAGTTTGCTATGGAAATGGAATACGTTCATTGGTGTTATGCACTGATGTCAAAGAAGGTTGAAATAGAGGACTTTAATATACCTGTTGTTGTGGCAAAGGTACTAAAATAATACAAATATGTCATACCATATGAGCTACCAGATGGGTTACCTCCGAAGAGAGATATTCAACACCATAATGATTTGATCCGGGGATTGGCCCTTCTAAACTAGGAAGCCTATTAAATGAGTCCGACACAAAGTGAAGAGTTGAATAGACAAGTGAAAGATCTAATATAGAAAGGATTAGTGAGAGAAAGCATGAGTCCATGTGCAACCCCAACACTATTGACTCCCAAAAAATATGGAGACTAGAGAATTTATGTAGAGAGTAGCTGTAAATAAGATCATGATTAAATATTGGCTCCCGATTCCAAGATTGGAGGATATGATGGATGTGCTAGCGGGATCCTAATATTTTAGCAAGATTTACCGATGGACTGTGTACTACCAGATCCGGATCCATGAAGGGGATGAATGGAAAATTTCTTTCAAAACAAAAGAAGGGTTGTATGAGTGCAAGGTGATGCGATTTTGGATATTTAATGCACCCCGTACATTCATGAGGCTGATGAATAGATTACTCCAAGATTACAATGGTAATTTTTTTATTGTTTATGTTGATGATATTCTTATATTCAAGAAGACATGGTGGAAGAAAAGTTGTTACATATGAAATTTGTGTTAGACTTGTTAAGTAAAAGAGTCTATATGCAAACTTAAAGAAGTGTATATTTCTTGAGAAGAGTCTTGTTTTTTTGGTTTATCATATTGGAGGATAGAGTGAGGATGGAATAGGAAAAATTAAAAGAAATTTTTGAATGGCCTATTCCAAGGAATGTGACAAAGGTTTGTTGCTTTCATGGATTGGGAACTTTGTATAGGAATTTCCTCATGAATTTTCGTAGCATTTCTGCACCAATAACAAAGTGTACAAAAGGGAGGGAGTATGTATGGACTAAGGCAACAACAAATAGTTTTGAATTTTTGAAGAAGAAAGAGTCAAAATAACCTAGTTTTGTGTTTTGAGATTTTAGCAAGGGCTTCGATGCTGATTGTGATGCCTCACATGTCAAGATTTTACTTGATTGAGTCAAGAAGGAAGAAATGTAGAATTAGTTAGTGAAAATATAAATGAAGGTAGGAGGAAATATTCTACTTATGATGTGGAGTTTTATGCTATTGTTCATGCATTAAGGCATTGGAGACTTTACTTGCTACAAAGTAATTTATATTCTTCATTCGACCATAAAGCATTGAGGTGTGTAAATAAACATAAAAACTAAATAGTAGGCATGCAAAATGGATTTCATTTCTGCAAGAATATACTTTTGTTTTAAAGCATAACTTAAGTAAGAAGAACCAAAATACTCATGGCTTGAGTCACAATGTAGCACTTTTGATAACAATGGAAAATGAACTAATAGGGTTTGAGGTAGTTAAGGAATTGTATGAAGGTGATCAAGATTTTGCTGATATTGTGACATAACTTAAGGATCCTACAAAGATGTAATGGTTCTTTGATTATTTTATGGAGGATGGTTATTTTTTTAAGGGGTAAATAATTGTGCATCCTTGCCGGTTCAATGAGATAAAATGTTATAAGAGAATTGTATAGTGGGGGTTGGTTTGGACACTTTGGTATAAGTAAGACAATTACTCTTGTTGTTGAAAAGTATTAATGACCAAAGGTAAAGAGGGACATAAGTAGGATTGTAGAAAGATTTAGAGTGTGGGAAATGGCTAAGTAACATGCAAAGAATATTGGGTTGTATATGCCATTACTTGTCCCTACATGGCCATGGGTTGATTTGAGTATGGATTTCATGTTAGAACTTCCTAACACACAACAAGGGAATGATTATATATTTGTTATGGTAGATAGATTCTCTAAGATGGCACATTTCATTTCTTGTAAAATAACTAATTATGCTTCCAGAGTTGCAGATTGTTTTTTTCAAAAGTGGTTAGATTGCATGGAGTTCTAAGAACGATCATTTCATATCGAGACACGAAGTTTTTGGGTCACTTTTGGATGAATCATTGAGGAAACTTGGGACACAACTACACTTCAAGTAGTGCATATCACCCATAAAATGATGGGAAAATAGTAGTGAACAAAAAATTAGAAAATCTCCTACATTGCATAGTTGCAGTAAAAGCCAAAACAATAGGACTTATATTTACCACAAGCTAAGATTTCCTATAATAGCTCGGTAAATAGGTCAAAAAGGAGGTCTTCTTTCTAGATTGTATATGGTAGGAATCTCAAGGGGTACTAGATTTAATTGTGCTACCTAGTGAAGATAAAACAAGTGATGATGCGAAGCATTTGCATAACACATTCTATAGCTACTCTTTGGATGAAGTAAAGGAAAAGGTGAAAGTGGGTAATGCACAATATAAAGTAGTTGCAGATGTCGGTAGGAGAGTAAGTGTATTCTAAGAAGGAGATATGGTGTAATTCCCCATTTGTGTCGAATCTTGTTTTCTGTTTCTTTTCCCTATTGCTAAGCATCAAATGATTAATTGAGTTCCCTTTTGATCGTTAAGTGTTACGACCATTGTGAGAAGTAAATTGAACCCTTTCTTTCTCTCTACCCTTTTGTTCCACTACTTTTGCTTATAATTTTTAGACAAAGTGGTTACAACACCTTGTGAAGACCTTCATACTAATGATTATCCAATTTGATTATTGGTTGCTTAATGAAAATTGTAAGAAGTTTTAATGAGATTATAAAACCTTTCCAAATAAATTTTGGCATACCCATGGAAGGTACGTAATTGTTTAGCTAAGTATAACTAAATTGTTTGTTCACTTAAAAACTTGGTATAATGGTGACTATGGCAAATCTTGGCATGCGTTAAAGTGGAGGGAAGTCGATGGTGGTGCCAAATTTTGAAGGAATATTATTCAATGAAAATTTTAATGTGGTATTTACCAACTCCCACTTAGCCAACCAGGCTCTACGCATGCATTATTTTTATAGCTAATTTAGGTTGAAATCAAACTCTTTCTTCCACCGACTCTTCCAGTCTTCAATGTCACTTATTTAACCTTTCTTGGCACATTTTGTGGGGACTTCTTGCACATTAAATGGTAGCTACTTGTGTGGGTTGGAAGGAGTGTTGTGGAATAGGACTTGAAGCTTTCGTGCATTTCATTTATCTTTTCGCATTCTTTGTGGTTGCTTCCACATTTTGCATACATTCCTCCCAAGGTGCTTGCAGAATCTGAAATGTTTACCCGAGTCTCTCCTCGATTATGCTTGGTGGAGGTCGATACATGTTTCAAAGCTTCTATTTTGGCATTGGATGTGAGTATGTTTGTAAACGGGGTGAGCAAGTTGGACACTGTTGGTTCCATATTGTGGAAACATGATCGTTATATCAAACCAATTTTTTACATATACTATAATCGGTGTAGTCCTTAAAACCACAATTATTTTAGGTAATTGCATATCGTTGTTTTTGGGAATTCATTCCTTGGCCACGTACCCTACTTGTGCTAAACATGGTAGTGGGAAAAGTGTGGTCACCTAGCATGTTTGTGGAAAATGGAATTTTTTCCAAGGTGGTTGTTGTAGGCCCCTGTTCAGTGTGTATTTCACTTGTGGAATAATAAAAATAGGCATGATAAGCTATCCATTTCCATAATGTAATAAAATATAATAAATCTCTTGAAAAGAAACATTATGTTTCGAAATTGGTATTTAGATTGTGATTTTGTGGATTTTGTTAAGTCATTGATTACTAGTTGGTTGCTTCTTGATTTGTCTTTGGTTTTAAATTTTAGATATTTGAATGTATGGGCTATTCACTCTTTTCCTTGTTATTTAATTATATAGTTAAATAAAATGAAGGTATCCTTTTTGTCTATTAATATTTCATTATTATAAAAAAATTTAACACTAAAGGAAGTTAAAAATCAACTAGAAATAATGAGTTTCTATGGATTTTGTGATTCTATAAGCATCTGTTGGGCTAATTTGATTTTTGAAAATTTGTAAATTTGCATTCATTTCAATAAAGGAAAAACAATGAAGTGAGTTAGAAAATAAATAAGAGGGTTTCTTGTGGATTCAAAATCGGGAATAATTCATTTTTCCTCGTAGATATTTTGAATATGTATTTGTGTGTTTAGATTAACATAAAAATAATAATGAGGATGACAACTTGAAAGAAAAAGGGGAAAACCGATAGGATTTAGTGTTGTTCCCAATTGTTTTCTTTTAGGCTTGATTCCTTGGGGTTTTTGAGCATTACCAGGTATAGTTGTGAAATTTTATGACCTTGTTAGAGGGTGACCTCCTTAGAAATTAAATCATAAAGCTTTGGTGTTGAGTTATAAAATATTTATTTTATTTTGATCTTGTAATGATTTTTGTGAACAAAATAAAATTTTAAAAAGAGAATTTATTTTAGAGTGTTCAACAACATGATTTTGTTGTGTTTTTGAAAACAACATTAGTTTGGTATATTAATGGATGGTTGTGACAAGTAGGATGATTTCAGATCATTGGAAATGTATGATTTATTTCGAGATGAACTTAATAATAAATACATGTTTTCTTATGTATATAAGGTCATACTAAATCATTCTAACTTAACAAGTGTTTAATGAGTTTGATCATGTGAAATCGTGTTTGGTTAGATATCTATTCCTAAACCTGTAAATGAGTCAAGGTTAGTTGTTTTGGGCCTGTTGAAAAATTTTGGAGGTAGTCCCTTTCACACCAAGGAAAACATCTGTGGGGTGTACTAATGCATTTGTGCAGTTAGGTATAGTATTCAGTTAATATTAGATCTACTTTGGGGCTTAATTCTCTTACGGAAAGACTTTTGGTGGTATATACATTTATCTAACTCAATGTTTTTAATTTTTAATACTGTTATTGACAATTGGTTGGTTCATATATAGATAAATATCTTGATGGCTTATGATAGGAATTGTCAAGATGGTTAATGACATTTGGGGTATATATATATAGGGATACGTTGTTGATTTATGATGAGGGTTGTTTTTAAGGAAATGGCATCTGGTGATATATGTAGATGCATAGTTTAGAGTGGTTTTTGAATGTGGTAACTAGGGTTACTTTAAAATAACTTGTGATAGGAAAGTGGTAATCCTTTCATTTAAACTAAATCTATAGATTTTTATGGAGGGTTATGAATCTAGAGTGTTATGAAACTTGGATGGATGTTTTAGAATGCTTACTTGCATAATGAACTTGAGTAGTTTGAGGCTTTTCACTTTTCTATGCTTGGATTTACCAACTAGCTAGGCTACTAGGCAATGCCTAATTCTGACATTATAGCCATCACATCCTCTTATCCTTAATAATTGTGAAGCCACTTTTAGTTATGAAAGAATTTATTATTGGTTTGAATATTTGTTTTCAAGTGTATAACTTATATGACTACAGGATGGGACTCTCCCTTTCACTTGATTGTTGTTTCTAATTTATCGTGCTAATGTCCATTTTGGTTTGATTGTTAAATTAGTGTTGTTTTGTTACTATAATCATAACTAGTATATTTGACTTCTCCATGAGAATGTAGATTAATGGGTTGAGTATTAGATTTCAATCACATAATCTATAGGATTACATGATTGAAATCCTAATACTCTTGACCCCTTGTTCCTAATCTTATAAGATCTATGGTCTTACTCCGATCGGGTTTCCAATCTCATGTTGTTTTAGAGTTATTGTTCATAACCAAAACTTAGCTTCCTTCTTAGTCGATTGTACAAGAAAATATTATTTTTGTCTTAAGAGTTGATCTCGTGGTGAGATCTTTGATCCCTTACTTGAAATAGAATTATTCAGGTTTCATGATATTGTTATATAGTAGCATATTTTTGTTTTGTGTAGTCCTATAATGTTCGGTTCTTGTGAACTCGACTCAAGTAAATAATTGTGCAAATGGATTTTACGGGTAGTGTAGTGCCTACTTCCCTTTGACACCTTTTGTTATTGATTATGATATTATCGACTATACTTATGGATGTTACTATAGCTTTCAAGTTGGTATGTTGTCAGACATTATAGATCATGGATTGTGGTTGATTTGATTCATATATGATGCATGTGGATTATTAGAGAAATATTATTATTAATGTTGCATATATATATATATATATATAATATATATATATATATATATATATATATATATATATATATATATATATATATATATATATCCGTGTGTGTGTGTGTGTGTGTTTTTCATACATGTGATATGTTGTCATATTGAGTAAACCTAGAAAATTGAACTAATTTTATGATCATATGGTTATTGAGGAAATTGTAAATGATGTCGTTACTTGCTTGATGATGTTTAGATTTATATATATATATATATATATATATATATATATATATATGACCTTGGAGATTATTGTATAATTATTTTGGATGATTTGATGTGGCCACAAGGCCGAAGGAGGTATTTTATTTTTGCAGGTAAACATGTCACAACAAATATCGGGATTGAGACCAACCACATTGGATTCCTAAATGAATTTAACAAGGGTCACCATGGAAACGTTTATTTTTTATGTGTGTGTGTGTGTGTGTGTTTGAATTGATGTTAGGGGTCCCCATTGGGGAATCACCTTCGAATGTGACTAAGGGGATATGTGTATTCTTTTATTTAGTTCCTTTCTTTAAATTTAGTATGTGGATTTTAGTGATTTATTTTCCTATTTATTATTTATTTTTATTGTGTCTAGATTAGTGAGTAATCATGTTGTTGAATAAATTAATATGGGTCAAAAGAATGCATTTATTAGAGCTGATGGCTCTTGGATTATGTGTTGTAATTAATGTGTAAGTAATTTTGAGTGTGAAACACTCCACCTTCCTTTTGAAATTCGGATCTGTCCTTAGGGGCTAATTTTGGAGGCTTTTGGGAGAAGTTAAACTTGTCCCACACCTCTTAAATTGATACACCAACCATACCTATGAGTTGGGGAGTCAAAATAGGCCTTATTATGTATTTTGGGAAGGCAAGTTGTAAGTTTTTTTGCACCTTCTTGCATGAAATTAATTTTGGTCCTTGGGGTGTGGACTTGGATTGTGTGTGTGTAAGTAAAATTTCATTCATTCACCCACCTTTTTAATTGTGATTTGGAGTTTGAAGTTGACTTGTGAGGTGGAGTGGAGGATGAGTGATGTGGCATCCTACATGGAGCCACCTCATCCTCCTCCCTCCCTTTTCTATTTATTTGAATTCTTTTGCTATTTTGGGGGTGACTGGAGGGGTTACTTCATTTGGTGACTTCATTTTTGGTTACTTATTTTGGTTTTGAGCTCTTGTAATTTGGAAGAGAGTTAGAGATTTTGTTGAATGCTTGTGGATTGCTAGAGCTTTTGGACTGTTTGGATTGGAAAAAGCTTGTTGTTGAACCTTTGGAGAAAACTCTACCATGGAGAGGTAGGAGCTTGGCTCTTTATAATGTTCTCCTTTTATTTATGCATATGTGAATGCTTGAATATTTTGGTATGTTATTAGCTGGTTGGGTAGATTGCCTAGGTATGGTGTAGGAGAAGACTATGGGGATATATTGTGGGGTGGTATAAGAGTTTTAGTGAGGTATAATTGTTATTTCGAAGGGATTTTGGGATTGGGTTCCACCTTGTAAAAGAAACAACTTGAATTTCTTTACTTGTTATGGGGTTTCTTAAGAAACTTCCCCCATAGGTCTTGCTCCTTTGGATTATGCATGATGAAGCCAGAGTATTGGTTGTTCGTCTTCATGTGGTTGTAAACTGCAGTATGTATTTCGACTGTATTCTATTTATGCAAACTATTTTTGTGTTGTGGAAGCTAGTTTGTTGTCATGAGTTAAAACACATTTCTTATTACTTTGTGGTTGGGGCTCAAGGCTAATGAGGAGGACGGCTTCTCCTCTTCATTGGAATTCTTGGTTGAGTGGAGAGTGTTGCCTCTCCTCATTTTTTTGTTGTGATCAAAAGATATATGGTGGATCTTCTTATTACTGTTCTAGAGCTGAGGATGAATTTTTTTTTTGTATTTTCTCCTTGGGTTCCTTATTTTGAAAATTCCCGCTTCAAGTGGATGGCATTGCAACATTATTTTTGTTGGAAAGTTGTTCTGTTTTGGAAATGGAATGTACATTTGAATTTGAAATATGTACATTGTAAGTTGTATTTGATGAAGGAAAAAGGATGTTGTAAAAGAATTATTGGAGTTCAATAGAAGTTGTTTTAATTACCAAAAATGGTATGGTTTTCATTTGAAATGTGTTTGAAATATATTGTGAAATCTCTATTTGAAAATTAAAAAAAAGAAATACGTATGAAGAAATATTACATTCTCTGTTTCATTTGAAATGCATGTTTTGAAAGTAGAACTATATTTTGGGTTTTCACGCATGGATTGAAGTAAAGTTAAGAATTGTAAAATTGGAATGGAATGAACTTAAATATCTAAAGTATGATAATGAAAAGTAGATCAATTCGGGCTTAAGTATGTTTTTCCATTTGGATTCTTTGTAAAGCCTGCAAATAAATATTAGAAAATATACAGAGTACTCTGCAACTTGAAAGACAAAATGAAACCTTGGAATGAACTAAGGATGAATAAAGCACATCATAAAACAACTGCATTTCCTAGTAATTTATTCAGAACTCCAGTAATTAGGCAAGAGGCATAATAATGCCATTTCACATAAAAGAAAAGAAATTCATATTGAAATCTCAACAGTAATCAATTAATCCTTGCAATCCATTAGAAATATTTCAAGTACATTTCTCCACACCTATTTGGGGTGTTGAAGGAGAAAGAATAGCGAATTAGACCAATTCTTGCTAGTTGAAAAAGTTTAGTTCACATTTTTATGGCAAGAAATATGTTTTCTTAAAATTCACCCATCTAAGTTTGATGAAACAAAATTTTTAAATTTACCATGAAAAGTGGAGCTCCAGCGCTTTCCAAAAAGTCCTTATCTGCCCAAATCCGAGCTTCTAGTCGAAAGTTATGGCCTTTTGAAGTTTTTTACTTCGATTGGTTTCAAAAAAACTTATTGTCAAAAAACAAAAAAGGAAATTTTTGCAAATTGGATCCATGGGCCTGAAAATTACTTAGGGTACTTTTTACAAGAATGCAAAAAGTCATAAGTTATCCTTTTAAAAAAATATACTTCCGTGGGTTCACTGGGCCACACCTTCAAACTCAACCTTTTTGAAAAAGGGAGAAAAATATTAAGTTTCCTCACCAGCCCGCCTTCCGGAAAAATTTTCCTGTGCCTGTTGGCCCACCTTTGGGAAAAATTTCCTCCCCAGTTCTTCCATCTTGTAACTTATAAATTTGAAGAGTTAGGAGGACTTCTTTATATCATTGGAAAGGGGAAGAAATTTCCTATCTAATGGAAATGTTTTCTAGAAACCTTAAGTGCATTAAATATGTGAAAAATCAGGTTGAAGTGAAAATATGAGTCTGAGAGTGGGTAAGTGGGAAATTACCCCTTTTAACTTACATGAGTAACTCTAGAGCATGGGTTGACCTTTTTGAAGGGTCATGCTAGGGGATAAGAGAATGTTTTTTTTTCTAACCCATGTAAATAGGACCTTGGTTATTGTTTAGACCTAGTAAAATTAAATACCTTGGGCATTTAATTGTTTTGGCCCCTTTGACCCTCTAAAATTAATTAAGGAACATTTAAATATAGTGTTAATTTAATTATTTATTAAATTAACACCTAAGAGAAATTTAACTATATTGGATTAATTACACTCATTAATTTTGTGATGTGGATTTAATATTTTTTATAACGGGAAAATTTTATTTATTAATTATAATTGAATTTGAATCTTTGTTGTGACAATTGTTGCTTAAAGCCTGGTAGTGGTCACACTTTTCAAAGGAAAGAAAATAAAATTATTCCATAATTTTTCTATCTAAACCTAGGTTGTTCTTGGGTCTCGAGTGGTCATTTTAGCAATCGTTACAACTTGGTATCAGAGCCATGGGTTCAAAGCTTGGACCCTTGGGCACACTAGAAAAATTGAGACATGAATATTAAACCTAGCACACTTTTAAACCTAGAAAACAACCTTGTTTGAAAATTGCATATTTTAGTAAACATGGAAAACTGAATAAAACCTAGAATAACGAACTAACTCTCACCTTGGTCTATGCAGGAGGTGTGGAAAAGATGAGGGGTCCTTTCACATAGATCTAGACTTACCACTCCAGATCATATTGTAGAACAGCCATCCTACCTCATATTTTACAGATGCTTCAGGATGTTAATGCCACTTTACACGAGGGTCCGTAGGAGGACAATTTGCTAGATATGATAGCGATCCATCCATTGAGGCTCGTGCATCTCCTTGACACAACGATGAGTATAGAGGAGAGAACTCCCATGTGGAGTCTGGAAGAGTAGTTTCACTATAGAGGGGACAGGAGACCGGATTTCTAGACACGGTGGATAGGTCTTAGAGTTCTAAGCTTAGAGATAGGCATGTAGAAAGGCCTAGGGGTTGCTGCGACTACAACCTGTTGACCATATTAAGGATATCCCGAAGCTACGACCATATCACTATTATGGGAATACATGTGTATTTCAGGAAGAGGCCTCGTTAGTGAGCTTCGGTGGGTGCTTCAAGGTCTTCCCTTGTACTAGCAACACGAAAGCTCGTGTTGCGATCCATCTTCTCGAAGGATGGAGCAGGTGTTTGGTGGAGGACCGAGGAGCAGAAGCTCCATGTTGATTTAGAGATGGTTACCTGGGAGCTCTTTAAGGAGTGGTTCAGAGCAGTGTACTTATTTTGGAAGTTCGTTCGTAAAAGGATAGACGAGTTTCATGATCTCTCGATAGGCATATTCTATAGTAGCTGAGTATGAGAGTTGATTTCTGGATCTACTCTATTATATCAACTATATGTAGGATGAATAGGCATGATACATATGTTCATCTAGGGCCTGAACATAGATGTGGGTGGTGTGGTGTGTATCCATTATCCACAGACATTAGTTGAGGCCGTTGAGAAGGCCTACATAGCAGAGGAGACTCAGGGAAAGACATTGTAGGGTGGAGATAGAGTATGGAGCCGCATCCAACAGATGTAGGACATCAGATCAAGGGGGTTGTCTCCTCCTCCTTATGGTAGAAAAGGTTCATCACAATCATCTTTTAGACCATAGTAGCAATAAGATCAGGGCCTCACCCACCGCATGCACCTCCACAAAGATTTGATGCACCAAGGGGTCGGAGTATGGGGCCTCCTCCTAGGGGTCCCATTAGGACACAAGGTGCACCGAGAGATCGATAACAGAACTCATAAGGAAATACCTCAACATCCCATAGCTAGATCATTAGGATCCACAACATTGCACTCTAGAGTAATGCGGATGGACCTACTACTCACTCATTGGAGAGGATTAGGGGTTAATTTGGTTGTGGTGTTGCTTTGTACATTTTGGAGAGACTACCCACGTAACCCTAGAAACAAGGGTATAACACAGATCTCAAATCCTATTGTTGGAGACATGGGGCACGGTCATTGGATCTATGTAGCGGTCGAGAGCTACCAGTGAGCACCAAAGTACCATGATTGAGACAACATGTAGCATTAGTGGTGTTCCTACCTCCATTCTATTTGATTTTGGCTCTTCTGATTCTTTTATTGCACCATATTTGGTAGAATGATGTAGGCTAGTGGCAGTTAGGTAGGGTCTTAGTTGGGACATTGAGATGGCTTCTGGAGCTAAGATCTCTATAGAATCCTTAGTTAAGGAGTGTGTAGTAGATTTGAGACCCTTCACCACTACCTCATATCTTCGTATCCTTCCGTTGGGTTTGTATGGAGTCATCTTTGGCATGGACTGGTTTCGCACACGAGAGATAGAGTGGATTATTACCATAAGATTATATCATGTAGTGATGAACTAGGAGTTGAGTCAGTGATAGTATGGTTTAGGAGACCTATTTCCATTCACACCATCTCCACTATGCAGCTTAGGCAAAGGCATATAATGGGGTTGTCGATGTATGCTATCATTGTTAGTGATAGATCAAAGGATGAGTCTAGTGGACCATCGCTTGATGACCATCGCATTTTGAGATATTTTTCTTATGTATTTCTAGGGAGCTATCGGGGTTACCACCCCCATGTGAGATATATTTTCACATAGATCTAGTTCCGGGAGTAGTGCCTATGTCACAAGCACCTTATCAGATAACCACCCCTGAGCTCTGTAAGCTCAAGTTGCAGCTAGAGGGCATTTAGGAGAAAGGCCTAATCCATCCTAATGAATTCCCTTGGGGTGCACCGGTGATATTTGTAAATAAAAAGGATGGATATCTATGGTTGTGTATTGATTCCTACTAGCTGAACAAAGTAACAATCAAGAATCATTATCCCCTTCCATGCATTAATGATTTGTTTGATCGATGAAGGGGATGCATTATTCTCTAAAATACACCTTAAGTAAGGATATCATTAGTCGAGGATTAAGGAGGTAGATATTCATAATACTACCTTCCGTATGAAATATGGCCACTACGAGTTCATAGTGGTACCTTTTTGTTTGATGAATTCCCCGCAGTGTTTATGAGCTCAATTATCCAACTCATGATATTGATCTTGCGGTAGTTGTGCACACCTTTGTTAGACGGAGAAATTCCTATATTGGCTAAAATTAACACTCGGGACTGATCAATTGAGTCTTCTCCACCTCTTCACGGATCCCAATCTCAACACTTGTTAGTGGCGTTGGATGGAGTTGCTTTGTGAGTATGATATGGAGATAGAGCATGTGAAGGGGAAGGTGAATGTGGTTGTAGAAACTCTCAAAAGATGGAGACATGTGGTTATGGCTACCTTAGTGACAATTTCTACATTGTAGCTAGAGCAAAGATTGAGTCTCGAGACCCCCGGAGGGAAGTTTGATGGGTTTTCATTAGAGGTAGATGGCCATCTCGTGCAAAAATATCAGATTTATGTTCTCGAGATAGAGGATTGAGGTAGGACATCTTGAAAGAGGCACATCATGCACCTTATTCATGTCATCATGGGGTGAAGACGATGCACACCACCTTGAGATAGTTGTATCACCGAGCGGGCTTCGTTGAGATGTGGCTCTATTTGTGCCATTCTATTTGGAGTGTCGAAAGTGAAGGCTGAGCATCAACATCCATTTGGCCTTCTCTTTCCTCATGATATCTTGGAAGGGAAATGGGACATCATTTCCATGGGCTTAATTATTTTGCTACACGATGTCAAGATACCACCACGATGCTATCATGGTCACGGTGGATAAATTGACGAAAGTGGCTCATTTTTCTCTGGTGAAGACCACCTATACAACTAGTGTAGTGGCACGGTATATCTAGATGAGATTTTCATATTATATGGGATTCCATGGAAGATCATTTGTGACCACGATCCTCTATATACTTCCCACTTTTAGACTACCATGCAGCATGCCCTTGGGACGATGATCAATTTCAGCATGGTGTATCACCCTGAGATAGATGGAAAAACTAAGTAGGTGAATCAGATCTTAGAGGACATGCTTAGGATGTATGTTATGGATCACCAGTTGAGATGGGAGGAGTATTTGTACTTGGTGGAGTTTGCCTACAATAATAGTTTTCAAAGTTCGATAGGCATGGCTCCTTTTCAGGATTTGTATGGTAGAGAGTGCATGACACCTCTTAGTTGGGATAGGTTAGAGGACAGGGTTTCTCTTGGGCCATCTTTATTGCAGGACATGGAGCAGTAGGTGGTTATGATCAGACAGAGATTGCAAGAGGCACATGACAAACATAAGAAGTATGTAGATCAGCATGGGACCGATTGTAGATTTTATGTAGGCATGAGGGTTTTCCTTTGGGTCATACAACAAAAGAGCCTTATCCGTTACAAAAAGGTTCTAAGTTAGCTCCTAGATTTGTAGGCCCCTTTGAGATTTTGGAGCGTATCGGTCCTTTGGCCTACCGTCTAGTGTTGTCACCTAGCTTGTCTCATATCCATGATGTGTTTCATGTTTCAATACTTAGGAGATATATTGCATACCCTTCTCATGTGCTAGATTGGACCTCATTGCAGCTATAGAATCAAGGTTAGGTGATGGTCGAGCCTATTCAAATTATAAAGCGTAGGACCCTGGGCCTTCGAGGTAGAAATATTGATCAGGTTCAAGTGTAGTGGGACATATATGATGAGACTGCGGCTACATGGGAGGATGCTACTTTGCTACGAGTTCAATTTCCACACCTATTCTAGTGACTTCCAGGAGGAAGTTGAGTCTAAGGGGAGGGGATGTAGTGCCCACTTCCCTTCGACACCTTTTGTTATTGATTATGATATTGTCGACTATACTTATGGACATTACTGTAGCTTTCGAGTTGGTATGATGTCAAACATTAGAGATCATGGACTGTGGTTGATTTGATTCATATATGATGCATGTGGATTATTAGAGACATTTTATATTGATGTTGATACAATGCTTGGCATGGTTATATATATATATATATATATATATATGTTTTTCGTACATGTGATATGTTGTCATATTGAGTAAACCTAGAAAATTGAACTAATTTTATGATCATATGGTTATTGAGGAAATTGTAAATGATGTCATTACTTGCTTGATGATGTTTGGATATATATATATATGACCTTGGAGATTATTGTATAATTATTTTGGATGATTTGATGCAGCCACAAGGCCAAAGGAGGTATTTGTGTTTTGTAGGTAAACATGTCACAACAAACATCGAGGGATTGGAGACCAACCACATTGGAATCCTAAATGAATTCAACAAGGGTCACCATGGAAACGTGTATTTGTTATGTGTGTGTGTTTGAATTGATGTTAGGGGTCCCCATGGGGGGGAATCACCTTCGAATGTGACCAAGGGGTTATGTGTATTCTTTTATTTAGTTCCTTTGTTTAAATTTAGTATGTGGATTTTAGTGATGTATTTTCCCCTTTATTATTTATTTTATTTGTGTCTAGATTAGTGAGTAATCATGTTGTTAAATAAATTAAAATGGGTCAAAAGAATGCATTTATTAGAGCTGATGGCTCTTGGATTATGTGTTGTAAGTAATGTGTAAGTAATTTTGAGTGTGAAACACTCCACCTTCCTTTTGAAATTCGGATCTATCCTTAGGGGCTGATTTTGGAGGCTTGTGGGACAAGTTAAACTTGTCCCACACCTCTTAAATTGATACACCAACCCTACCTATGAGTTGGGGAGTCAAAACTAGGCCTTATTATGTATTTTGGGAAGGCAAGTTGTAATTTTTTTTTGCACCTTCTTGCATGAAATTAATTTTGGTCCTTGGGGTGTGGACTTGGATTGTGTGTGTGTAAGTAAAATGTCATTCATTCACCCACATTTTTAATTGTTCTTTGGAGTTTGAAGTTGACTTGTGAGGTGGAGTGGAGGATGAGTGATGTGGCATCCTACATGGAGCCACCTCATCCTCCTCCATCCCTTTTCTATAAATTCGAATTATTTTGCTATTTTGGGGGTATTTGGAGGGGTTTACTTCATTTGGTGACTTAATTTTTGGTTACATATTTTTGTTTTGAGCTCTTGTAATTTGGAAGAGAGTTATAGATTTTGTTGAATGCTTGTGGATTACTGGAGCTTTTGGATTGTTTGGATTGGAAAAAGCTTGTTGTTGAACCTTTGGAGAAAACTCTACCATGGAGAGGTAGGAGCTTAGCTCTTTATAATGTTCTCCTTTTATTTATGCATATGTGAATGCTTGAATATTTTGGTATGTTGTTGTGCAGTTGGGTAGATTTCCTAGGTATGGTGTAGGAGAAGACTATGGGGATCTCTTGTGGGGAGGCATAAGAGTTTTGGGGAGGTATAAGTGTTATTGTGGAGGGAGTTTGGGATTGGGTTCCACCTTGTAAAAGAAATATCTTGAATTTCTTTACTCATTATGGGGTGCCATAAGAGTGTGGGGATGCATAAGAGAATGGGAGATATAAGGGGTACTTGGGGAGGCATAATCACAAGTAGGGTTTTCAAATGACACACACACACACACACACGAGATATATATATATATATATATATATATATATATATATATATATATATATATATATATATATATATATATATATATATATATATATATATATTAGCGGGTTTATTTTAAGGTGGACACCCATTTCCCAATTGGGAGGTATACGTAGCTTCGCCATAGGTCTTTTCCTTTGGCATGTGCATGATGAAGCTAGAGTATTGGTTGTTGTTTTTCTGTGGTTGTAAACTGCAGTATGTATTTGGATTGTGTTCTATTTGTGCAAACTATTTTTGTGTTGTGGAAGCCAATTTGTTGCCATGAGTTGAAATACATTTCTTATTGATTTATGGTTAGGGTTTGAGGGCATATGAGGAGGATGATATCCTCTTCATTGGAATTCTTGGTTGGGTGGAGAGCATTGCCTCTCCTCCTTTTTTTTTTGTGATCAAAAGATATATGGTGGATCTTCTTGTTGTTGTTCTGGAGCTGAGGATGAAGAAAAATTTTGTAGTTTCTCCTTGGGTTCCTTATTGTGAAATTTCCCACTTCAAGTGGATGGCATTGTAACATTATTTGTGGTGGAAAGTTGCTCTGATTTTTGAAATGGAACCTACATTTGAATGTGAGAGATGTATATTCTGTAAGTTGTATTTGATGAATGAAAAAGGAAGTTGTAAAAGAATTATTGGAGTTCAATAGAAGTTGTTTTAATTACCACAAATGGTATGGTTTTCATTTGAAATCTGTTTGAAATATATTGTGAAATCTCTGTTTGAAAAAAAAAAAAAAAAAAAAATGTATGAAGAAATATTACATTCTCTGTTTCATTCGAAATGCATGTTTTGAAAGTAGAACTATATTTTGGGTTTTCACGCATGGATTGAAGTAAAGTTAAGCATTGTAAAATTGGAATGGAATGAACTTAAATATCTAAAGTATGATAATGAAAAGTAGATCAATTTGGGCTTAAGTATGTTTTTCCATTTGGATTCTTTGTAAAGCCTGCAAATAAATATTAGAAAATATACAAAGTACTCAGAATTGAAAGACAAAATGAAACCTTGGAATGAACTAAGGATGAATAAAGCACATCATAAAACAATTGCATTGCCCTAGTAATTTATTCAGAACTCCAGTAATCGAGCAAGAGGCATAATAATGCCATTTCACATAAAAGAAAAGAAATTCATATTGAAATCTCAACAGTAATCAATTAATCCTTACAATCCATTAGAAATATTTCAAGTACATTTCTCCACTCTGTTTGGGGTGTTGAAGGAGAAAGAATAGCGAATTAGACCAATTTTGGTAGTTGAAAAAGTTTAGTTCATATTTTTATGGTAGGAAAGACATTTTCTTAAAATTCACCCATCTAAGTTTGATGAAAATGAATTTTGAAGTTTCCCATGCAAAGTGGAGTTCCAGCCCTTTCCAAAAAGTCCTCATTTTCCCAAATCCGAGCTTACCCAAATTTTTTCACTTCGGTTGGTTTAAAAAAGCTAAATGTCAAAAAAAGAGGAAATTTTTGCAAATCGGATCCGTGGGTTAGGTACTTTTTGCAAGAATGCAAAAAGTCACAAGTTCCTCCACGGCCCTATAGCCCCGCAACCTTCGCTTTTGAAAAAAAAAAAAAAAAAAAAAAAAAAAAAAAAATTATGCGGGTTCGTGGGCCCGTACCTTCAAACTCTACCTTTTGAAAAAGGGTGAAAAATATTAAGTCTCCCGCTAGCCCACTTTTGGGAAAAAATTCTTCCCCAAGCCTGCAGGCCTGCCTTTGGGAAAAATTTCTTCCCCTGGTTCACAGCCTGTAACTCAAGGATTATGAAGAGTTAGGAGGACTTCTTGATATCATTGGAAAGGGGAAGAAATTTCCTATCTAATGGAAATGTTTTTTGGAAACATTAAGCTTGGTAAATATGTGAAAAATCAGGTTGAAGTGCAAAGATGAGTCTAAGAGTGGGTAAGTTGGAAATTACCACTTTTTAACTTACATGAGTAACTCTAGAGCATGGGTTGACCTTTTTGAAGGGTCACGCTAGGGGATAAGAGAATGTTTTTTTTCAACCCATGTAAATAGGACCTTGGTTATTGTTTAGACCTAGTAAAATTAAATACCTTGGGAATTTAATTGTTTTGGCCCCTTTGACCCTCTAAAATTAATTAAGGAACATTTAAATATAGTGTTAATTTAATTATTTATTAAATTAACACCTAAGAGAAATTTAACTATATTGGATTAATTACAGTCATTAATTTTGTGATGTGGATTTAATATTTGTTATAACAGGAAAAATTTATTTATTAATTATAATTGACTTTTAATTTTTGTATCTAAACCTAGGTTGTTCTTGGGTCTCAAGTGGTCATTTTAGTGGGTGTTACAGGTAGAAAAAATAAATATTTATAGAATTTTCTTCGGTTTTTCTTATGAAGTTCTTTTGGTTCAAATGCTTAGTGTGTTGTAAAACTTTGGAATGGTTGTGAAAATTTTAGAAGAGGCTCAATGCCTTAGAATTATGTTTTGTGGAGTAATGTTGTCATAACCACCGAAACCTTAACTTGTAAATACTATTGTGAAAGATATAAATTTAATCATGGCATTGTTATGAGTAGTTCTATGTAATATAGTAATCTTGAAAATAGCATAACATTGCTTGACCAATTTTGATTACCTTTTGTTCCAAGTCAAGGTACATTTGTATCAGTTGCCACCATTAGTTTGTGTGCCGTGTGGATTATTAAATGTTGTAATCATGTCTAGTTTTCATTTTAAGGGCATTGGTGAACTCTTTGAATTTTAGCTTTGTGTTTTAAACCCCCTTCTTGATTATGGAAATAATGCCATTTTAGGCATAATAAAATGACTTGGTAATCCTCATAAAAGTTATACAAAAGAAATAAGAGGTTGTAATCCTTTTGATGAAGTCAAGAATATTTAAGTGGAAGATAAGGAAACTTTCTACATGTGGTAAAAATAACTATCCTTATTACTCTAAGTTGTAATAATAAACTTTACTCCTTGTTGTGGGGCGTAAAATTTAATTAAGGTGTAATCAATGATTAGTTTTTAAAATAGCTAGGCCTTAGTAAGTAGGGGTGATTGATTAAGAAATCATTAAATCTAACTCATCTGGTTTTGAAACCTAATATGTATTCTTTTATCGAACTTAATCAAGAGAAGCCTAAATGAAGCTTTTACCCAATCTAGATAAATTCTTAAGTCTCATTAAAAGACTGGTTAATAACTAATGAGATCATGAAGATGAATTCAATATAGCCTTCTTACCTGTAACCTTTGCCAAGGTGCTTTATAATATTCTCTTAAGTGTGGTTAAATGTTGATCCTTGCACAAAGAAGATTATGGTTCGAACCTAAATGGTACTCCATCTTAATTGGAGTTTATTCTCGTCTTCTGGTGTAAGGGAGCTTCGAAATAAGTTTAGATGATAGCCTTGTGGTTTTGAATGCCTCCCTGTTTTAACAAATGAATTAAAACAAATATTTTTCATATTAGAGATGACCTTAAGTTAATTACCTATTAGTATAAAAGGAAGAAATCCTTTTTGTAAGAAGAGTTGTGCGAATCATAGTGTAAAATCTCCTAGAATATAAGTTAAGTTTTGAAAGACATTTTAGTAAACTAAGAAATTGTTATCCATATTTCACCCCGAGCTGAATATTGGATCGAATCATGACCCCACATAGAAGGAACCCGAGAAAACACATTCAAATCCTGCAATTGGTTGCAAAAAAGATTCAGCAATGAAGTGGCAGAGATGAAGAAAGAACAAAGGATCATGTACAGAAAGAAATGACTCTATCAGGCCATCTCTATGCTTTAAATCCATTCTCCAAGTTACAAGCAGGCAGAACCATCAAATAGCAGGGTTGGAAAAGTAGGGAAGATGCTACAAAGGAGAAAGAAGCAAGACGAAGGAATAACGACAAAGAATCAAATTCTTCGGGCTCGAAACGGTTCAGGAAAGTCCCAGACACAACTAAGTATGGAGGAGGCAGCGGAAGAGACCATGTGTCCTAACGACACTTCTCTCAAAGTGAATCCAAAGGGAGGAACTCAAACTTCTGACGGCCCTCCACGTAGCAAATGGTCAAAGAGAGTCAAGGGTAGAGAGGAAAAGCTTCAAAATTGGCTAAGTATAAAAGTGTAAGTGGAGAGTTCCAAGTGTCAGCCTGGCACATTTCCAAGAGTTTGATCAAAGGTGAAGACCTAAATGAGCGTGAGCTTGCCATGTAGCCCAAAGCCTAAAAATGAGAGGAACCATTGAAAATTCCATAGAGTAGTGGAGGCCGAAAAGTGTCAACTCGACGCTCCTCCAAAGGCAACTTTGGGTCAGGTTTGCAAACAAGCGTGGTGCCTCCACATGTACCTCAAAGGGGGGCAAGGTTAGTTGAATAGTCAATGCATAAGTAGACCAGCGGAGGCTGCCAAGTGTCTTAAGGGTGTTGTTTCAAGGGTAAAATGGAGAAAAGGTTCCTGAGTGAGCACCAGAGTGACACGTGTCCTAAGGGAAAGCGGGCAGTTGGGGAAAAGGTTGATTTTGCCCCTTGTTACCTCAAAAGGGAGTAAAAGTTACAAAATGGCCCGCAACTCTACCCAAGGAAAAAGTCAGCATTTAGACCTAAGTCAAAGCCAAGGCGGGTGTTGGGGGAAAAGGTGAAAATTTTCCTTTCGTCAAAAAGGCATAAAGGTAAAAATGGGAGCACATTTTCCATCCAACCAAAAGGAGCCATGTGTCCGTGCAGAGCTTCAGGGCTGCGGGAATTTTTTAAGTTTTACATTTTTACGCAAAAGGATAAAAGGTGAATTGTAGAACCGTGGGCCCGAATTTTGTTCCAATCTGGCTGCCATGTGTCCTAATAAAAAAGGGGGACCAATTTTTCAAATTGTTTCCCCCAACCATTTGTAGGGAATAGATTCGAACTTCAAAGGGGCATATCTTTCGACCCAGGGCTCGAAATATTGCAAATCTGACCCCGTTTGAAAGATCTCAATCTATTCTACGCCATGGGAGTCTGAAACTTTAATTTTTGGGAATTTAGGTGGAAAAAAATTGGAGAAACATCTTTGATCTTTCAATACAGGATCATGAATTTCAACAAATAGATCGGATTCAATCTCTTTCCACCGCTTCCTCTTCCTTTAAGGCACCGAACCGAGGATCGATACAAAAATATTGATTCGGGGGTAGATTTTAGCAAAATCATTAACAATGGTGGTTGAGTTTCAGCCCACATTTTCCTGCTTCTCTCTCTCTCTCTCTTTCTTCTCTCCGCTATAAATTTGGGGGCAAGATTCATTGTAAAGGGTTGGATATTCTTAGTTTTGTAGGCTCCCTTCTCCTTCTGGCAAAGGATTTGTGGGGTTCAGGCCTTCCATTAAAATTGTAATATGTTTCTACCTTTTGGCTATTCTATAATGAACTGTATCAATCTATAGAGAAATAAAATATGTTTGTGATCGATTTTAGATCCTTCTTGTTTCTTTTGCTTCTATCTAGTCTCTCATTATAGATCTGGCTATCTATGCTTGTTTATTGTATGCATTTTATTAGTTCATGTTGAATGTAATCTAAGTTGTTGTCATTCCTTTGGTGCATCACCTGGTAGTTTAGTTATTTCTTATTTCCTGTATTCTTTTATCCCTGTCCCCTTAGCAATTTTAGACTAGGTATAAGAAATATATCCTCCACAAATCCTCACGTATGCACTTGAACAGAGGGATAAGGAACCATCCTTTAATTTGGAGAGATTTTCCATTTTTTACAGGGTCCCACGCCTTAGGAAAAGTTCAATGTTAATGAAATCATACCAAATGACTCTTTCCTAGAAAAATAGACCTGTAGAACTCATTTCGGGTTTGTGATTTCACACTAACAGTTTTGGCACGTCGGGTGGGAAGAAGAAGTATACATCTTATTACAGTATGGATTAATGTACACTTTTTATGATTCTAGCTTTTAAGAAGCTTTAAAACGTACATCTGGTGACTCCAAAAGAAACAAATCTACTGGTTTCAGTAGTCCAAGTAAGTTCATGAGAAGAATACAAACATAGTCAAGAACTAGAGAAGAGGGACTATTTGTCTATTTAGACTTATCCCTAGATAGAGGGAGAAGAAGAAGAAGAGTCTAGAGGTCTCTATCCCCACCAAGTAGAGCTTTATCAACACCTCCTCCCGGTAGACCATTCATTCAATCAAGAGGAGTGCTTAGGCCAATCAGAATGGCTCAACCAAATCCTTATGTTAACTTCACTGGCAGTAGTCCACTTGCCTTGAATGCACAAAATCTAGTTCCTATTGTAGCATTAAAGAGTATCCCATATTTCACTAGGGAGAACCAAACTTCTCTAGGTGATCATGTCCAAGATATTGCAAATGTCTACATAATCCATGAGATTCATGAAATGGACATAGCAGTCAAGCTACTCACCTCTTCACTCAAAGGAAGGCTTCACAATGGTTCAGGTGTCTTGAGGCAGGCTCTATTTAAAATTAGAATGAGGTATGCACCGCTCTTCATAACCAGTTTGGAGAGAAAGGTGACAATTTGTCTTTGTTGGAGAAACTAACAACTATCAAGAGAGCCCCAAATGAACAGTTGACTAACTTCAACCTCAGATTCCAATGAACCTAGGATAGGATTCCAATAGTAGTAAAGCCCACAAATGAAGGTGCCTTCCTATACTTTCTTAGGGCTTTAAATTCTAATATTTCTCTGATGATTCAGTTAATGGGAGGCACTACACTGCCAATAGCCTATAGCCTTTCCACAGGGGCTGAGAACCATTTGATTCAAGCTGGTAAAATAGCTTCTAGGCCATCCATGCCTCTATACCTTGAGTTAGGAAGCCCAGATACTAGCCAAGCACCTACATTAGCTCCTATACCCACCCCTAGGGGTCAAAGCTCAGCTGAAGCTTCCACTTCATCATCTAACACCTCTAAAGAGCTTCAGGAAGTGATGAAGCAACTACAAAACCTGGGAAATGAACTAGTGACCATCAAGAGGCAAAGAGACACAAAGCTCTAGGCCATATCAATCTCAGGCTCAATATCAAACTAGACCCCAATACCAGCAGAATAGGCCACCACCTCAGACTGCAAATCAGAATCAAAATCAAGGACAACCTCAAGCTGCTAGACCTTTTAGGTCTTATGATCCAAATACAACCTCAACATCAAAGGCATTGGTCCCTACACAGAACAATATGGCACATGAATATGATTGGTGTTTTCCATGCAGTCAACCACATAACCAATCCATGTGTTTTAATGGTGCTCTGAATCAAGCTCTAATGGTGCAAACCAAGTATGGTGTCACAAGAGCCTAGTCAGGAAGGAGATCAGCAACAAGGAGCTCAACAAGGTGAACCTCCAGGAGAGACCATGCTTGTAAATTGGCAGGCTAAAGACTTCTATGGGATGAATCAGTTCCCTCCTCAAAGTGTGGCTGCCAATACACTAGTCCAAAAAGAGAAGCATTGGAGAGGGCCAACCACTGAACTTAGGTAACCCTCAACCTTCCATCACTCCACAATTTCATGGTGTTCCAAGTGCAACTCCCAACATGTAGAAGCAATCTAAGCCACCTTCCAAATCTAGTCGGGGACCGGTTGAATAAACCCATGTGCAAGAAAGAAAGAAATGTCTCGGGAAGGGGCAACAAAAAGATAGATCATTAAATATTATTGAGAAAATGAAGAGGACAAGTGTGAACATTTTACTATAGGAGTCATTAGCCATTCCAAGGCAAAGGGATCAATCACATCGCTTATGCGAGAATTGGTCAAGTTCTAATCAACCCCATAATCAGCAAGAGATAGTTCTTGCCAATGCGAGTTCAACATGAGAAGAACCAATGAGAACAACGAGGTAATAACTTGAGACCCTCACCATTCTATGTTTCCTTAATTATTGGAGATAAATTAGTACATAATTGTATGATTGATTATGGGGTAGTAGTTCTATGATGCCCAAACAAATAACTGATCAATTGGGTCTCCAATATGAATTCATCTCTAGAGGAGTAGTCCAATTATATGGGACAATAGTAACCACTGTGGGAATCATCAAATATTTGAGCCTCACCCTACATGCCTGCCCCAATGTGACTATCTTGAAAAATGTGTCCATCATAGATTTTCCACCACATTTTGCTTTGTGTCTATCTAGGGACTTCACTACCAAAATTGGAGGCTACCTATCTATTGACTGGTCACATGTGCTCTTTACATGGAGCTATGATTATGTCTCCCAAAGGTATGAAGTATTATTCAGCCTTTAGATTTTAGTTTGCTTGCTCAAATAACATTGCTGAATATGAGGCTTTAGTCCAAGGTCTTCATTGGGCAAGGAAGATGGGGATCAAGAATTTGTAGGTGTTTGGTGATAGTGAATTGGTTGCCAATCAAGTTAGAGGACTTAATGCTATCAAGAATGACCTGCTCAAGAACTATAAGAATAGAGTATGGGACCTCATGGAGGATTTGAAGCCTTCAACATTATGTCCATACCTAGAAAATAAAATGAAGCTATTGATAGCCTTACACCAATTGGAGTAGCCTTTTATGTGGTGGGAAGCATTAGAGGAGACAAAGGATAGCCACATATCCATGTGGTTGTGAGACCAGCAGTGCCAGATAATAATACATGCTAGTAGGTGTTTGAAAATGATCAGCAGATCATTAATTTTTTACAAGAAGAAGCTGAATTCTTAGCTAATAATCAAAGCAGATTGGGACAAAAATATGGAAATCAGATAGTACAGCTACATACAAACAAGCTTCCCAAAGGCTTAGTAACACTAGAATATATTTTCAATCCTAATGATCAATTCAGAAAGGAGAAATCCAACATACAGATCAAAGGAGAAGACAAAACACTTCAAATTGGCAAGATGACCACCGAGAAAGAAAGGTATGAATTCATACAACTCTGCCAGAATTCCCTGATGTGTTTTCTTGGAGTTATGAGGACTTAAGGGGTTTTAATCCAAAACTAGCACAACACACAATTGAATTGGATCTAGTTGCTCAGCCTACCAAGTAGAAGTAGAGACCAATCAACCCACATATTGAGCCTCTAATGAAAAGGGAGCTGAACAAGCTAATAGAGGCAAGCATCATATTTCCAATTAAACACTCAAGTTGGGTTACAAATATGGTCCCAGTCAGAAAGAAAAATGGAGAAATCAGGTTGTGTGTTGACTTCAAGGATTTGAACAGAGCCTCTCTTAAAGATCACTACCCACTCCCTTCAATGGAACAAATCTTGCAAGTAGTGTCTGGGTTAGAGAGATTCTCTCTCTTAGATGGCTACTCAGGATACAATCAGATCATGGTGAAAGAAGATGATCAATTCAAAACTACCTTCACCACCAAATGGGGCACCTATGCATACAAAAAAATGCCATTTGGACTGTCTAATGCTGGTGCTACTTTCCAAAGAGCCATGGATATGGCGTTCAAAGGGCTAATCAACAAAATAGTGTTGATCTACATGGATTACATCATTGTGTTCTCTAAGAACGTGGCAAACCACCTTTTTCACCTAAGGCAAGTGTTTCAAAGATGCATGAGATTTGGGGTATCTTTGAACCCTAAAAATGCATATTCTTGGCCTATGAGGGTATGCTTTTAGGACATGTTGTGTCTAAGGAGTGTCTAGCAATTGACCCAGAGAGAGTTGAAGCAATAAAAGTACTGCCATTTCCAAGCCACAAGAAGGCTCTTCAAATCTTCTTGGGGAAGATCAACTTTGTTCGAAGGTTTGTCCCAAACTTTGCTGCTCTGGTTAAGCCAATAACACTGATGCTGAAGAAGAGCTTAACATTCAGATGGACAGCTGAAGGAAAGGAAAGCTTTGAAGCCATCAAAGAGGCCATATCACAAGTCCTAACTCTTGTAAATCCATATTTCTCCAAGGACTTCATATTGTATGCCTTTGGTGGTAGTGACACTATCTCTGCAATCTTAGTTTAGCGAGAACAAAGAAAGTTTAGAATAACCAATTGCTTTCTTCAGTCAGATTCTAGAAGACTATGAGGTAAGGTATTCCTTCATTGAGAAGAAAGTCCTAGTGGTGATCAGGGGACTGAAGAAGTTTAAGAATTTAGTGTCAAACAACAAAATCCAACTATTGGTCTCCCATGTAGGAGTCAAAGAATTCCTCCTCAGAAAGGACTTAAATGAGAAACATGTAGGGTGGATCACTTGTGTCATGGAATATAACATTGAGATCAGGGTCACCAAGCTGGTCCGTGGAAGGGGCTTGTGTAATCAATTATCCTCTACTCTACAAGATGAAACAAACAACACGATAAAGAGGTCATTCTTAACTTATAAGATGATCAAGAAGAATAGAGAGAAGATATACCTACTCCTTATTGGACCCAGGACATGGTGTACTTCCTTCAAACAGGTCTATGTCCTCATAGGATGAGTAAAGAAAAAAGAATGCATTTGGGCTACAGGTCATCTCATATGTTCTTATTGATGGTGTCTTGTTTAAAAGGGACATCAATGGAATTCTCACGAGATGTATTGGGACAAATCAGTGGAGAGAGTGCTACAAGAATTCCATGTCGAAGCATCTTGGAAGCCATTTTTCTCCAAGAGTGACAAAGACTCAAAATCATGAAAGTAGGATACTATTGGCCTAGAGTGTTTAGTGACTGTTACACATGGATCAAAAGATGCAAGAACTATGCATTCTTCAAAGGAAAAGAGAGGCTAGAAGCACTTCCATTGCACCCAATCTTAGTAGACCAACCTTTCATGCAATGGGGATTGGACTTCATTAGAGTCATCAACCCAAACTCAAGCCAAGGTCACAAATGGATCCTGACAGCAACTGATTATTTCACCAAGTGGACCGAGGTAGTGGCACTCAAAGAAGCAAATGAGTCTAGTATCTTAGATTTCTATGAAGGGATAGTGACCAAATTTGGGGTACCAGCCACCATCATATCAAACAATGCATTAGCATTTATAGGTTCCAAGATCATAGGATGGGCTGTTAAAAATGGGACTTATTTGAGTACTTCATCAAACTATTACCCTCAAGGTAATGGCCAGGCTGAGTCTACAAACAAAAACCTGCTGAAGATCATCAGAAGAACTCTCGATGAGAATTAGAGGACCTAGGACAAAAATATCAAAAAGGCCTTATGGGATGTTAGAATAAAGCCCAAGAGATCTACAGGAAGCTCCCCATTCAATCTTATCGATGGAAAAGAACTGTTTACTATATCACTTGAATTACCAGCATTGGAGATTGTGAAGCAACTAGAGATGTCTGAATTTAGACCAATGGAGGCCAGGTATGCGGAGATGATAGAATTAGAAGAGACCAGAGAGCAAGCTCTCCAAGCATTGGAGAAGAATCAAGCTTCGATCAAGAAATGCTTTGATAAGAAGGAAAAATAAAGGACCTTCTAGGAAGGGGACCTGGTTTTGAAATGGGATGTAGATCGAGCAAAACCAGGGAGACATTCTAAGTTCGATGCCATCTGGAGTGGCCCCTATATGATAACAAGATGCAAAAGTAGTAATGCTTTCCAATTGTCTACATTGGAGGGTGAAGAGTTGTAGATTCTAGTGAATGGGATCTATCTTAAGCACTGCTACTAAAAGGGAAGTCTCACCCTATACATATCAGTTTAGTTTCTCTTTCCTCTAAGTGCTTCTACACATTGTCTTGTTGTAGTGTAGATTTCTTTTCTCCTAAGTGCTTTGCACACTCTGCATGTTCCATTTTGGAACATGTATGATTTCAATTTTGTACATAGTCGTGGTGTTGTTTTGTTTCTCTTGTGCAATTCATTCAGAAAAACAGATGAAGCCCTATTTTAAAACAATTTTCTACTCTCAGAAATCTTCATTTCAAGATTTTCTTATGAAATTTGAGAGCACAGGTGGTCGGGCCATGAATCAGAGGTAGAAATAGTATCATCCTGTTATTCTTGACTCCATACCCAACATATACGACAAGGCAACTGATCTCTTCATCTAGTAGGTAGATGTCCCGTGAGTCACCAAATTGTTATCCATATTTCCCCCCGAGATGAATATTGGATCGAATCATGACCCCACATAGAAGGAACCCAAGAAAATGCATTCAAATCCTATAATTGGTTGCAAAAAAGATTCAGTAATGAAGTGGCAGAGATGAAGAAAGAGCAAAGGATCCTGTACAAAAGGAAATGACTCTTTCGGGCCGTCTCTATGCTTTAAATCCATTCTCCAAGTTACAGGTAGGTAGAACCATCAAATAGCAAGGTTGGATAAGAAGGAAGATGCTACAAAGGATCTAGAAGCAAGAAGAAGGAAGAACGACGAAGATTCGAAGTCCTCGGGCTCGAAACGGTTCAGAAAGGGAAAAAACAACTAAGTATGGAGGAGGCAGCGGAAGAGACCATGTGTCCTAACGATGCTTCTCCCAAAGTGAATCCAAAGGGAGGAACTCAAACTTGCGCCGGCCCTCCACGTAGCAAATGGTCAAAGAGAGTCAAGGGGTAGAGAGGAAAAGCTTCAAAATTGGCTAAGTATAGAAGTGTAAGTGGAGAGTGCCAAGTGTCAACCTGGCGCATTTCCAAGAGTTGGTCCAAAGGTGGAGACCCAAATGAGCGCGAGCTCGCCATGTAGCCCAAAGCCTAAAAATGAGAGGAACCGTTGAAAATTCCACAAAGTAGCGAGAGGCCGACAAGTGTCAACTCGACGCTCCTCCAAAGGAAACTTTGGGTCGGGTTTGCAAACAAGCATGGTGCCTCCACGTGTACCTCAAAGGGGGGCAAGGTTAGTTGAATAGTCAATGCATAAGCGGACCAGTGGAGGCTACCAAGTGTCTTAAGGGCACTTTGTTTCAAGGGTAAAATGGAGAAAAGGTTCTTGAGTGAGTGCCAGAGTGACACGTGTCCTAGGGGAAAGTGGGCAGTCGGGAAAAAGTTGATTTTCCCCCTTGTTACCTCAAAAGGGAGTAAAAGTTACAAAATGGCCCACAACTCCGCCCAAGGAAAAAGTTAGCATTTAGACCCGAGTCAAAGCCAAGGTAGGGAGTCGGGGAAAAGATGAAAATTTTCCTTTCATCCAAAAGGCATAAAGGTAAAAATGGGAGCACATTTTCCATCCAACCAAAAGGAGCCACATGTCCGTGTGGAGCTTCAGGGCTACGGGTTTTTTTTAAGTTTTGCATTTTTTACGCAAAAGGATAAAAGGTGAATTGCAGACCCATGGGCCCAAATTTTGTTCCAATCTAGCTACCACATGTCCCAATCCAAAAGGGGGACCCATTTTTCAAATTGTTTTCCCACCCATTTGTACGGAATCGATTCAAACTTCAAAGGGGCATATCTTTTGACCCAGGGCTCGAAATATTGCAAATATGACACCGTTGGAAAGATCTCGATCTCTTCTACGCCATGGGAGTCTGAAACTTTAATTTTTGGGAAGTTAGGTGGAAGAAAAATGGAGAAACATCTTCGATATTTTAATGCAGGATCATCAGTCTCAACAACTAGATCGGATTCAATCTATTTCTGTCATTTCCTCTTCCTTCAAGGTGCCAAACCAAGGATCGATGCAATAAAGATGGATTCGGGGTAAATTTTAGCAGAAGCATTAACAACGGTGGTTGAGCTTCGGCCCACGTTTTCCCACTTCTCTCTCTCTTTCTTCTCTCCGATCAAATCTATAAATTTGGGGGTAGGATTCATTGTAAAGGGTTGGATATTCTTAGTTTTGTAGGCTCCCTTCTCCTTCTAGCAAAGGATTTTTGGGGTTCATGCCTTCTATTAAAATTATAATACGTTTCTACCTTTTGGATATTCTGTAATGAACTATATCAATCTATAGAGCAATAAAATATGTTTTTGATTGATTTTAGATCCTTCTTGTTTCTTTTGCTTCTATTTGGTCTCTCATTATAGATATGGTTATCTGTGCTTGTTTATTGTATGAATTTTATTAGTTCGTGTTCATCATTCCTTTGGTGCATCACCTGGTAGTTTAGTTATTTCTTATTTCCTGTATTCTTTTATCCCTATCCCCTTGGCAAGTTTAGACTAGGTATAAGAAATAGATCCTCTGCAAATCCTCACATATGCACCTGAATAGAGGGATAAGGAACCAACCTTTAACCTGGAGAGATTTTCCATTTTTACAGGGTCCCACGCCTTAGGAAAAGTTCAATGTTAATGCAATCACACCAAATGACTCTGTCCTATAAAAACAAACCTGTAGAACTAATTTGGGGTTGCTGTGATTTTGCACTAACAGAAACCTTAAAAGACTTTCTCCGTGGGATGCCCCTAACTGTAAGTGTTTTCTGTGGTTGGACTATTATGTGATGTCTTGTTGAAATGGGAAGTGAAATTTTTTGTTATGGGTGGTCTTAGGCTTCCTTGTACATAGGTGGTAAATGTTGTGTTAAACCCAATGTGAGTTGGCTGTAGCCATTTTGATCAATTATGGTGTCGTATAAATTCTCAAAAAAAATTATTCATTAATTGTTATGTTGTTCTTGTGTGTCTTGAATGGGTGTTACATATGGTGATGGTTCATCTTAGAAAGGAGAGGTTTCCAAAAGGTACATATAATAAACTCTAGCATAATAAGATTGGGTCGTGTAGGATTATGAAGAAAATGAGTGATAATGCATACAAGGCGGAGCTACCCAACAAATTTGCTATCTCACATTTTTTATGTTTCTGACTTATATAAGTTTCCAATTCATGATGAAAATGTTGCGAAGGAGAAATAAATAAACTGGGAGCAACAGATGCCGAAGAAGAAAAAGGAAATGGTAATGTGTGTCTTGGACCAAAAGATAGTCACTACTAGTCATGGGAGCTATAACACATATTTGGTACAAGTGGAAAGGTTTGCAGCAAGAAGAAAATACTTGGATTCTTGAGTGGGAATTGAAGAAGATTGACAAGTGAAAAATTAGATGAATTTCATCAACTAAATTCGTAGGAGCTAAATTATTTTCAACCAGGGGAGAATGATGCGGGAGCATAACTTGTGGAGATCATAAATTTTGATCGATTGTTGGACCATCTTGAAATTTTACAGAGTGGTAGATATACATTAGTACTATGCTACGTTAAACTTCACTTGTGAGATTGTCGCCATTTAAGCACATTTTCAGGCCCAAATTCCTTCATCTAGTTGCCTAAAATTGGCTCCGAATGTTTTTTTTTGCTTTTGAATAGGTCTTAGAACTTTAATAACTTATGTTGTGCTTGTTAGAATAAGTCAAAATTTCACGTGAGCCTTAATTTATGAAGGCATATTTGGCATGAAAATTTTGGGGCCCATCCGAGTTGTTTTGCTAGTAGGTAATTTTTGGCATTTTAGGGTTTTTAGAGTAGACGTGAAATAAAAGGAGGATTGTAATGATGTAAAAGATTAGTGTGGATTCCAGAATGAGAAGAAAGATATTTTGAAACTCCTAGTTTTTGTTTGAAAATTTGTTTATGTGTGTTCGGAGGTATTTCAACCTCTTGCAGCTGGATTCACATCACCCATTTGACCCATTGAAAGACTCCTTTGACACATTGCCCATTTCGGTCAATCTCCTAGGCCTCTCCCCGTAGCGATGGGATAAATCAAGACTTGAAGCTATTGGGAAAAAGTTGGGGCCTTTGGAAAATATGATAATGCTACCTCACTTCAACTTCATACTACTTATGTTGGGATTCTTGTGGACTTAGATATCATCCAGGACCTTCTAGAGAGCATAAATTTACATATTGGTGATAGAACATGGACACAAAGAACGGAGTATGAAATATTGGCTTTTCGATGTTACAAGTGTTTTAAAATCAGTCATTTTTCGGGGATTGTGGTTCTATTAAAAAGAATAAGGGGGCCAATCATACTTGGTGCGTAGATTCTCTCCCTTCTCACTTCACCATTGATCCTAAAGCGCTCATGTTCTTGATTTTATTTCATGCACCCCTTGAGTGGTCTCTTCTCTTTTTGTGACCCCTCCCGATTACCTCATACGTCATCTTGAATCAATTAATCATACTCAAAAAGTCCCAGTTAAGGAAGTGATGGATAGGGAAAACCCCTCTTCTCTCGATAGGTCTCCCTTTCAACCTATCAAATCTTTACATGTTCTTCTCCCATGCGATTCTGGTGAGGATCTTAATAAGGAGGAGTGGATGGTAGTTTAAAACAAGAAAATAGTCTCCACTAAACTACAATCATCCCCTTCTCACATCACACTTCGGCCGTTGGTTGATTTCAGTTCTTTGATGTTATTGTTGTGTAGGAGTCTATTGCTATATGGCGGTTGTTTCGTCATGTTTCTACATTGTTATATCTCGGTTTCAAGACTTTTTGTTCCTAGGTAGGGTCAAAGTCAAAAAACCGTTATCCTTAAGTATAAAAAAATTATTTATTTATACGTGAGTTGGCCTCCTCCTCGAAATTTTTAGCTCAATATAATTAACATTTTGCGGTGTACTCTTTTCACCCATCCTTTTATTCAATCAATGTTTTACTATATCAAAATACAATTTTCAATCAAACAAATATTTCTTGAGTGTTATATGACACCTAAACGCACAATGTACATGTGGTAGACGGGTATAGATTCTAATACTTTAAGCTTTATGAAGTGTGCTTCACTTAGGTATCCACCAACCGTACGAGTTGGGCATAGAGTGTTTTGTGAGTTGCTCCTTAAGAAATGGATAACACATACATTTAGATTTGTCCTATTAGAACTGGATTACAACTGTCCATTTACATTTCGAACTGGATAAAGGAAGACGCGTAAAAGTATCACGTAGTGTGTTTGTGATATTTCCTTTGTATGGTTCGTTTATATATGAGTTATTTTGAAGTAGTTTTATTAAATTTTGTTGGTGTATATTTTTAATTTGTCCTGTGAAAGATAGGGAAAGAATTGAGACATTAAAACTCCTTGAAAATTCAGAAAAGATTTGGGTGAAAAAAATCTTCACGCACGCTACAAAAGATCGTAATAAAAAGATGCATAGATTGATCCCATTTTCCATTTGTATCTAGAAATCTCCATTTTAAATGAAATACTTTTAAAAGACGAGCATTAAAAATGCGAATTCTAAAGGTTTCAAGATTGCGTGCAAAACTGTATTTTACTTATTAGTATTTGTGCTGCTTAAGAGTTCTTAAATATTTGTTGTTTGTTGGAGAAAAATGTTAATATATTAGAGATTAGAGGCATTGTTCATGTACAAATGAATAAAGTTTTTTCAGACGTTTTTAATGTTTATTTTATAAAATTTATGGTATATAAGAGTTTACAATATGACAGTAATTGAATGAATTAATTTCTAAAATTTATAAATATATGTAAATGTTTACCATTATAAGATAACAACACATCTATTTAAAAACAAGAAATATAAAATATTAATTTAGGAATTTCAATTATAAAAAATTAGTGTGAACTATTTATTAATTTGTAACAATCTCTATTGAATATTTACAAATTTGTCTAATCAATCTCCATCAATCAAAAATTTAATAGTATTTAACAATTTTTAATATTAATTTTATGATTTAGAAAAACTTAACTCTAATAAACTTGAGCTAGTTACAGTCATCCATAGTTTACAATTGATATAAACGTTAAAAGGTAACTTAACTTTACCATTGTATAGGAAAAGTGCACATTTTACCATGCTAATTATCGGCGGATGATAGAACGATTAAAAAGATTTACAACGTCTGTATCATGTGCTTATCAAATAATATCATTCTCAAGGTGCTCTTTTTAATTATACGGGGTAGACAGGAGTAAATACAGCAAGCTTAACTTGCTCTAAGAATTAGTGGAATATCACAATTAAAAGTGTTGTTTGAAAATTTATATCAATGTATCAGTAATATACACCAGTGTTTTTTATTGCTTGGACTAAAAATTGAAGTCACAACTAGTGTTAGGAAACCATAGATTTTGTGATCATGAATATGCAGAAAGTTGAATAACAACGTTACGGTTTATAGAGATAGAGATAAGAGAAATATACAAAATACTAAACACACAAAACATGAATAGCAGATTTACGTGGTAAAATCTAATGTTGAGTGTTTCGCAAAATATTCACGGTGCAAGATATCAAGGTTTTATTAACTCAAGATGAACATATTACATGTCAACTTGTTATGAGAAGATTTGGATCGCCACAAATAAAATACAATTAATTGGAAAAGTATAGTTTGGATTCGTTTTAAAAATATAGTGGAAAACCACCATTAGGATTTTCCTTACTAAATATATAATTCGATTGAGTTTATTTTTCTAGAAACAACAGATTGACTCCTTAATTTTTATTTCGGGGCTCCGCACCCGAACTGCCATCAAGGGGAGCTCCATAATATGTTTCCGTCCGCCCCCGAACCCCTTTCTACATGGGTGGGGAACAAGCCCTACCGCAACCCCCTTCTCTAAGTGAGCTACAAACCTGCCGCAAAGAGACCTAAATTAACTTTGTTTTCACATATCTAACAACTAGACCAATGTAAATATTATATAAATTCTAGGAAACTAGAACGAAAGGCACTAAAATTTGAATCTTGAGCCTGTGGTTTGTAAGTCATACACTGTACCATTGTGTTGCAAACGTTTATTAAAAATTTAACTATACTGTTCAAAATTTGCAACATATGCAATATTTAGGTACAACTGCCGCAACCTACCCCACCTTCAAGCATTTCAATTTCACCATTACCCCTACGAACATATTAAGAAATAATTCGATGATATCAACTTGTTAATTCAACTTCCCTTAAATTTTACTTCGCTGCTTTACAAATCAGTAATAATAATTAGTAAAATTGTTTCTTTAGACTTAAAAATTCCATCGAGATTAACAGGGAAAGGATGTTATTGCTCATTCATATGCTTGGCTTTCAGTCAAAGGATTCGTTGTTGAAAGCCATGATTGCTCCAATCTTATGTCCCAGTGTTTCACTACAATGAAAGTGATAGCCCCCATGCAAAATCATAGTGAATTCGTACTCTACACTTAAATTATCAAAACCATGGGAGTGAAATTAAAAGGTCATATATTCCTTCAACGGAAATCAAATGTTTTCCGTTGTTTTGTAATTTATTTGGTACAAACGAGCTGTTTGATGAGATAATGGTCCCACGAAAAGCAGTGCCAATACATACTCCGAAGAGAATAATGTGAAGATGACAGAGAAAGCTGTGGTGGCTCAACTTACAACACTGCATGTGCAAGTACTGCTATTATACACCACCCACAGCAGCCCTTATGTTCTTTAATGTATTCGTGTTTAAAACATGTCTGCTTTATAATACAGAGAGCATGCGTGTCTGATACGTGAAAGTGTAGATAACTTTTGAAAGAATGGCAGTCAGATCATACTCAGCCGTCACTGCTGAAACAATATTCCACTGCACATTTCTAATTTTGCATTGGCCAAAGTGCCTCCCTAAACTAAATTAAAGTAACACTTGGTTATCTGGCATTTGTGATTTAAAAATAGAAATAGAAAAATCTTAATATACTGTGATGCTGGTTAAAATTTCTTGTTTTTTTATCTTATCTTTTCGTTTGGCTTTATAATTTTATAAGAAAAATCTCGTTACATTGTTTTTTAATCGTCTTATTTATTACAATAAGCTGGATATGTCTCTTTCGTTTATCTATCACAATTCGCATAGATGCTTTCCGCATTACAATGTCTCTTTGATGTACCTTTGACTGTAAAATTTCTCAAGTTACATACTTATTAAAATAATCTGTCTCTGTCTTTTTGGTCTGACTGTTAAATTTAATCCCCTTTTTTTCTAGAATGATTAATTTATGATAACATATTATGATCTTTGGATGTATTGAGGGGTCGGTGTATACTGCTTTAAATGAGGTTAATCGGTGGGGCTAGCATTATCTCACAGACTCACTCCTCCAAAAATATGATAGTTAATCGTTGTAAATTACCAAAAAATTATATAAACTATAATCTTTAATAATATCAATGGAAAGGACACCACAATAGAAATACCCTTTCTAATATCATAATAATTTTAATAAATTAATTAAAAATAAAAAATAAAAACCAAAATTTAATATATTATGACAATACAATTTTTTTATAAAATCTAATTTTTAGAAATAATATTAGTTTCTCTATTTATTCATAGAATATATTAAACTTACTATTAAATGATGCTAAGGTTATTCGAATATTAAAATATATAATGACAAATTAAATTAATCTTAAAATTAGATATTTTTGTTAAATACAAACTATCTCAACTAATTTACCATCAATCACAACAAATTGTTTAGCAAAAATATTAATTAAATATATTAATTTTCAACATTAAATTAACGGAGGACGGAGGTGGGAGGAATTACATCGTGTGTAAAGTGATGTTCATATTATTAAAACAAAGGAAATAAATACTAGCATACATATTTAAAAAATCTAATACAAGATTTCATGAGGTATCATTCTCGAGACATCTTGTAGTGCCCACTTTCCTTCGACACCTTTTGATTATTGTTTTTCGATATTGTCGTTTGCACTTATGGATATATTATAGTTTTTGATATAGCATGTTAGTAGATATCAGAGATACTGAACTGTTATTGATTTGATTCTTATATGATGCATATGGACTACTGGAGACATTGGATGTTGATATTGATATACTTTTGACATGGTTATTTATCTGTAATTCTGACATGTGATATATTTAGTCATATTGAGTAGATCTTGATATTGGATTAATGTGATGATCGTTTTGACATGAATGAAATGTGGAATAGAAATGTTCTAGAAATTGTAAGTGATATCGTATTTGCATAGATGATATTAATTCATATATAGTTGATTTTAGATTCATACCGCATATTTTGGCATGAATGTTTTAATGCGGCCACGAGGCCGAAGGAGGTATCATCTGTTTTGCAGGTATATTATATTCACAACAACATCGGGGGAGTGGAGACCAACCACATCGGAATTCGAGAAGAATCCAACTAGGGTCACCATGGCAACATGTAATTGTGTGTGTGTTAGGATTATTTGGTTAGGGAAATTTGTGACCTAGGGGTCATGTGTTGTTTTGTTTTAATTTTCCCTTTCTATTATGTTAGTATGTGTTTTCTTTTAGTAGTGATTTTTTACTTGGTTTATTATTTAGATTCTTGGAATTGTGTTTACCTTTTTTAGTCATGGGTTGTAGTGTCTTAATTAAGTTAATTTGAATTTGTTTAAACTAATTAAAAGATGTGACCAAAAAGGAGTTCATTTATTAGGCTTGATTTATTAGGCCTTGAGTTCATTTAGTGTGTTGAGTGATGTGTGTTTGAGTTTTGAGTGTAGCACACTCTACCCCACATGGGAAACTCGAATTTGGCCTTAGAGGCCAAATTTGGAAGCTTGTGGGACAAGTCAAACTTGTCCCACACCTCTTAAAAGCCCATGCCAACCCTACCTATGGGTTGGGAGGTCAAATTTAGGCTCTTTTAGGTGTTTTGGGGGATAAAAAGGTAAAATGTTAATTGCACTTTCTTTCAAAATTTAATTTTGTCCTTTGGGGGAGTGGGCTTAGATGGAGTGTGTAAGGTGCTTGTCATTCCTCCAACCACTTATTAATTGTGCATTGGAATATGAGGTTGACCAAGTGATGTGGAGTGGAGAGGAAATGAGGTGGCATCCTACTTGGAGCCACATCACCCCTCCCTCTTCTTTCTCTATTTATTGAATTCTTGTTGCTTGTTTTGGGGTGAATGATCATTTTTAGTCTCTTGAATTTTTGGGAGAGAGTTGTGAATTTGGAGCTTTGTGGATGCTTTCTTGAGCTTTGGAGAAGCTTGGAACTTCATACTTGGAACAAGCTCTACCATGGAAAGGTAGGAGCTTCATCTTAGTTAAATTATGTCATTTGTTTTATTGTATGTGTGTATATGTTGTGTTTAATGTTGTTGTTTCTTTGAAATTCTTGTTGGGTATGGGTAGAATGCCTAAGTTGGGAAGTGGGAGGAGACTATGGGGAGTTTATTTGAGGGAGGCATAAGAGATCATTTTCTTGAGGAGGGAGTTTGGGTTGGGTGCCCACCTAGTATGAGAAATGCTTGCATTTTCCTCTTCTTCTTACTTTGAGGGAGCCATAAGAGTTGAGGGAGGCATAGAGTGGATGGAGGGATAAGGGGTACTTGAGGGAGGCATAAGTGTTGTTAGGGGTATTGTGTTTTGCATTGGAGGATTTTTAGGTGGCACCCATTCCCATTGGGAGGCATAAGTGGCCTCCCCATAGGTCTTACTCTTTTGGCTTTCTTGATAAGCCTTGTGATCTTGTTGCTTTGATTTTTTTCTTCTTGTTGAGTTGTTGTGATTTTTATGTAAATGGAATGAATGTGAATTTTTTATCAAGTATTGTGGAAGCTAGTAGTTGCCATGAGTTGAGATATTCTCCTATTGTAATGTGGTTGGGGCTCGGGGGCCAATGGAGAGGATGGCTTCTCCTCTCCATTGGATATCTTGGTTGGGTGGAGAGCATTGCCTCTCCCCCTATCTTGTTGTGAATCAAGAAAACTATTGGAGGAGCTACCTTGTTGGTGTTTGTAGCATTGGAGCCTTGTTGATGACCATGTGAAACTACCTTGTATTTTTACCCACTTAGGTGGAAGAAATTGTAATATTGCTTTGTATTTTAGCTTCCATTATTGTAAATTGTTCCCACTTTAAGTGGAAGATGTTGTATTAAGATTTTGAAGGAAATTTGTATTGATTTTTATTATTAAGGTTGTAATGTAGATGGAAATGAAAGTTGAAGGAAAGACAATTTATTCCCCTTTTTCACTTGGCTTGTAACCTCATATGAGTGTGTTGATCTTGTTGGAATGTTAGTAGTCCTTACTCTAAAACTTATTGGAAATATTGTTGAAACTCTCTTGTGGAATGTTGGGAAATTTGCTTGAAGAAATATTAAATTTCATTGTGTTACTTAGAAGGCATGTATTGTAAAAGTTAGAATATTAGTGCATTTTTCTTGTATTGTTGATGAAAAAGAGCTTAAATTTTAATTGTCTTTTAGAAGGTAAATGAAGTAGTCTAATTACTAATTCTAGTATGTAATTCTCCTTTAATTTTTTTTTTTAATTGCGAATCTATTTCAAATTGCGAATGGAAATTAAATTTATATCCCTTTTACCTTCTATTTTCAATATCTATCAAATTGTTAGAAGAGAAAGTGTCAATACAAATATTTAATTTATCAATATTACAACCCACATCCCATTATTGCTTCGATAGTAACATTACCATTTCTTCCTTTTTATTATTACTAATAATAAAATGTCTTAATAATAAAATATTTATTAATATGAAAATACATTAATATTAATATCCTATTAATATTATTATATTAATACACTAAAATTTTATTATATTAATAGATTCTTAATATTATTGTAGTAGTAAAAGCATTATTTTTTTAATATAACCATTGAAATGAATCCATATAAATCATATATTATATAAAATAGTTTCTTTTATTAATGAAAAACTTTCAAAAAAAAAAAAAAATGAAATCCCCTTGGCCGCGGCTTGGGTGTAGAGGCCCAAACAAAAAAAAAAGAAAAGGACGTGGGGTTGAACCCCCCATCCCCATTAATCCTAAACTATCCAAACCACTTTCCATAAAATGCAGCCCCACCTAACTATTAACCTCACCCTCATACGTGGCTTTTTCCCCACTTTAAAACAAAGAAATCTGCACCTATGGTTTTTACTTCCCTGCTATGCACCCATTTTTGCGGACTATGTAACTTTGAGGGTGGCTGAACCTTTTTTCCCAGTTGTTTTGGTATATATAAATACCTGTGTGTGTGTGTGTATATATATGATAATGTATTATGGGTTTACTCCATAAAGAAATTTGGTTTTATATATATATTTTCATTGATACATCATAATGAAAATAGATGTCAATCTAGTCAAATAACTAAAATAGGGTAAATACCCACAAGCCACTTTGGACAAATTTTATTGAAATGGAATATATTAAAATATGTAAATGTTTTTACAACCCTAGGGAGGGTATAAACCAAATAAGAAGAGAAAAGAAGCATGTTCATTCCTTCAAGAGCTTGCAATGGCCTCCAATGGCCTCCCTTCCACCTCCAACAACCTGCAAAACCAAAGAAAGAAAATGAATCAAATGAAATGAGAAAGAAGCTTTCATAAGGATGTTTTAGGGTTAGATTGTCTATTTCTAATCAAGGGTCAAAATTTAATCCATCCAAGGGATGAGATTCATCCCTACAAAAAGTAGGTGGAGAGTGGGTGAGTGGAAATTACCCTTTTAATTTAAATGTCTTAATTTTAAAACATGAGTTGACTTTTAAGGGGTCACTTTATGGGGTAAGGGGATGTTTATTCTAACCCCATGTAAAATGGACCTTGTTATTTATTTATTTGTGGAATATTTAACTATAGTAGGAATTTAATTGTTTATTAAATTAACACTTAGAGTGAACTAAACCTTGGTTGGACTAAATCTACTTATTTTTTTAATGCGGACTTAATAATTGGTTAAAATGAGAAATTATTAATTATTAAATATCATTGACCTTGAAACATTATCGTGACAATTATAGTTTCGAGCCTGTATGTGGGCACACTTTAAAAAAAAAAATTATTCCATAATTTTTCTAACTAAACCTAGGTTGTTCTTGAGTCTCTTGCAGTGTTTTAGCGGGCGTTACACTTGGTATCAGAGCCATGGGTTCAAAGCTTGGACCCTTGGGCACACCTAGAAAACATGAAACATGAACATTTAACCTAGTGCAAGTTGATTCTTTTAAATCTATAAAACCACAATGTTGATAATTATATGAAACAACAAACTTAGAAAACTGGCACAAGACCTAGAACAATGAACTAACTCTCACCTTGATCTATGCAGGAGGCGCAGATTAGGCGAGGGGTCTTTTCATATAGACCTAGATATACCACCGCCAGAGTAGGCTGTAGTGGCCATTCTACCTCATATTTTACAGACACTTCAGACGTCAATGCCGCTATACGCGGAGAGCCCTTGAGAGGAATATTTTCTAGACATGGTATAGAGCCATCAAGTAGATGCCCAGTATTCACCCTCACATAGCGAGTAGCATAAAGAGAACTTCCATGTGGATTTAGCTAGGCAGATCAGTCACCACAGAGAGGACATGGGGATAGGATCTTAGGACATAGGGATAGGTCTCGGAGCCCTAGATAGAGGGAGGAGCATACAGATAGACCTAGGGGTCATCAAACATCAGCTGCAGACCACATCAGGGAGATCCTGAAGCTACAACCATCCCACTATTCGGGTGATATAGGTGGTTTTCAGGCAGAGGCTTGGTTGGTGAGCTTGAGCGGATGCTTCAAGCTCTGTCCTTGTACTAGCAACATGAAAGCTCGTGTTGTGATCCATCTTCTGAGGGATGGAGTAGGAGTTTGGTGGAGGACCGAGGAGCAGAAGCTCCATGTTGATTCAAAAACAATCACCTGGGAGCTATTTGAGGAGCGTTTCAGGAGTAGGTATTTTCCAGGAGATTTATACAACAGTGGATAGATGAGTTTCACGATTTCCATCCAACATCGATGATTCTGTAGCTGAGTAAGAGAGTCGATTTCTGGACCTACTCCAGTACGTCAACTATATGCAGATGATGGTATGTGGATTCACAAGTTCATCTGGGGCCTGAACTTGGATTTGGGTGGTGCGGTGTGCATTCACTACCCACAGACATTAGCAGAGGCCGTGGAGAAGGCCTATATTGCAAAGGAGACATGGGGAAAGACGCAGCAAGATAGAGATAAAGTTCGGAGCCGTATCCAGCAGATGTAAGATGGTAGGTCGAAGGGGTCGGTTCCCCCTCCACGGGTGGATAGATTTCAGAGACGAGCTTTTTTTAGGCCACCACAAAGAGAGTAGCCCGCACAAGCACCACCCACCTTACATAGACCTCCTTAGAGATTTGATGCAGAGAGGACGGAGTATGGGGCCTCCTCCTAGGGGTCCCACTAGGACATAGGGTGTGCCGAGAGCTCAATCAGTAGAACTCATCAAAGAGAGACCTCAAAAGTCCAGTAGCTAGATCATCGTGATCCATAAGCTCAAGACATCTAGAGTACCACTGGAGCCGCTCCCACTAGAGAGGACCAGGTAGTTGTTATGGTTGTGGTGTTATTGGACATCACTGGAGAGATTGCCCACAAAACCCTACCAAGGGTAAGACGTAAATCTCAGATCCTACTAGTTGGAGATATGGCACAGAGTCATTAGATCTATGCAGTGGTCGAGAACCGCCAGGTTGAGCACCATAGTACCGTGATTGAGACGACATGTAGTATTGGTGGTATTTCCACCTCTATATTATTTGATTTTGGTTCTTCTGATTCATTTATTTCACCATCCTTAGTTGAGCATCAGTAGGGTAGGTGGCGATTAGACAGGGGCCACAGATTGGGACGTTGAGATGGCTTCTGGAGCCAAGATTTCTATAGACTCCTTAGTTAAGGAGTGTGTAGTGGATTTGGGACCCTTCACCACTACTTCAGATCTTCGAATCCTTCCATTAGGATCTTATGGTGTCATTTTGGGCATGGACTAGTTGTCTACTCATAGAGCTAGAGTGGACTATTACCATAAGACTATTGCTTGCATAGATGATCTTGGAGTAGAGTTAGTGATATCAGGAGTTAGGAGACCCGTTTCCATTTACACCATCTCCGCTATGCAGCTTAAGTGGTGTGCACGATGGGGTTGTTAGTTGTATGCTGTTATGGTTAGTGACAGATTGGAGGATGAGTCTAGCGGACCATCCCTTGATGACCATCCCATCTTGAGAGAGTTTTTTGATGTGTTTCTAGGGGAGCTACCGGGGTTACCTCCCCCACGTGAGATAGATTTCCATATAGATCTAGTTCCGGGTGCAGAGCCTATCTCACGATAACCTTATCAGATGACTACTCATAAGCTATATGAGCTCAAGTTGCATCTTGAGGGCCTTCTGGAGAAAGGCCTAATCCATCCTAGTGTATCTCCTTGGGGTGCACTGGTGATCTTCGTGAAGAAGAAGGATGGATCTCTTCGATTTGTGTATTGAATACCGTCAATTTGAATAAAGTAACGATCAATAATCGTTACCCCCTTCCATACATTGATTATTTATTTGATCAGATGAAGGGGGCTATAGTTTTTTCTAAGATAGATCTTAAGTAAGGGTACCATCAGCTCAGGATTACAGAGGTAGATATTCATAAGACCGTGTTTCGTACAAGATATGGCCACTACGAGTTCATCAGTGGTGCCTTTTAGGTTGACAAATTCCCCCGTAGTGTTTATGAGTTTGATGAATGGGTATTCAGAATTTCCTTGATCTCTTGTGTGCTCATATTCCTTGATGACATTCAGGTTACTCACGCACACGTGAGGATCACGAGGAGCACCTTCGCCATGTTCTTCAAAGGTGTCTTCACGCAAGCACCTTTACGGGAATTTGGAGAAGTGTGCATTCTTTTAGACCGAGGTGTGCAATATTTTGGCCACATCATTTCGGGAAGGTATCATAGTCGATTCTTAAAAAATTGAGCCATCATGGATTGGCAAAGCACCCACTAGTGTGACCAAGGTGTGCAGCTTCGTGGGACTAAGCAGGTACTATAGGAGGTTTGTTCAGGACTTTTCTTAGATTGCGCACCCCATCACTTCCCTTGAACAAAAAGGGAAGAATTTTTTATGGTCAGATAGATGTGAGCAGGCCTTCAAAGACACTAAAGGAATGCCTCATGATAGCTCCTATTATTGTAGTGCCGATCCTCATGGTGAGTTCTACATTTGCACAGATACTTCTTTGGCAGGACTTGGAGGTGTGTTGATGTAGGAGGGAAGAGTAGTTGCCTTTGAGTCTCGCAAACTCAAAGATTATGAGATCAATTATCCAACTCATGATCTTGAGCTTACAACAGTTGTGCATGCCTTAGTGCGGTGGAGACATTTTCTTCTTGGTCAAAGATTTACACTAGGACTGATCACTTGAGTCTTCACCACCTCTTCATGCAGACCCAATCTCAACGCTCGTTAGCGGCGTTGGATGGAGTTGCTTTGTGAGTACGATATGGAGATAGAGCATGTGAAGGGGAAGGAGAATGTGGTTGTAGATTCCTTGAGTAGATGGAGACATGTGGCTATGGCCACCTCAGTGGGCACAGATTTACAGGAGTAGGATCTTGTAGAAGCTTCTTCTCAGGACAGTTTCTACCTTGCAGCCAGAGTAGAGATTGAGTCACAGAGACCCTTGAGGGGATATTTGATGGATTTTCATTAGAGGTAGATGGTCTTCTCAGACACAGAGGTCGGATATATGTTCCTAGAGATGGAGGCTTGAGATAGGACATTTTGACAGAGGCCCATCGTGCACCTTATTCAACCCATCTCGGGGTGAAGAAGATGCACGCCACCTTGAGACAGTTGTATTTTTGGAGAGGGCTTCGGAGAGACGTCGCCTTTGTTTTGTCACACCTTTGTTTAGAGTGTTAGAGGGTGAAGGCCGAGCATTAGCATCCAGTTGGCCTTCTCTATCCTCATGCCATACTAGAGTGGAAGTGGGACACCATTTCCATGGACTTCATTGTTGGGTTACCTATGTCGAGATACCACCACGACGCCATCATGGTCACAGTGGATAAATTGATGAAAGTAGCTCATTTTTCTCCGATGAATACCACCTATATAGCTAGTGTAGTGGCATGGGTATATCTTGATGAGATTTTCAGATTGCATGGGATTCTACAAAGATCATTTGTGACCGTGATCCTTTGTACACTTCCCATTTCTGGACCACCATGCAACATGCTCTCGGGACGAGGATCAATTTCAGCACGGCATATCACCCAAAGATAAATGGAAAGACTGAGCGGGAGAATCAAATCTTGGAGGACATGCTTAGGATGTTCATTATGGATCACTAATAGAGATGGGAGGAGTATCTGTATTTGGTGGAGTTTGTCTACAATAATAGTTTCTAGAGTTCTATAGGCATGGCTTCTTTTCAGGCATTATATGGCAGAGAGTACATGAAACCTCTTAGTTGGGATAGGATTGAGGATAGGGTTTCCCTTAGCCAACATTATTAGAGGACATGGAGCAGCAGGTTACCTTGATCAGACAGAGATTGCAGGAGGCACATGATAGAAAAAAAGAAGTATGGGACTAGTATATAAGAGATCATAGTTTTGAGGTGGGCACGAAGGTGTTTCTTCATGTTAGACCACATAAGAGCCCTAGCTTTCTCCTAGGTTTTTGGGCCCCTTTGAGATCTTGGAGCACCTCGGTCCCTTGGCCTATCGTCTAGCATTGCCACCTAGCTTGTCTCGCGTCCATGATGTGTTTCATGTTTCTGTGCTTAGGAGATATATTTCTGATCCTTCTCATGTGTTATATTAGACTACATTGCAGGTGCAGGATCAGGGGTAGGTGATGGTGGAGCCCATACACATTATAGAGCGTAGGACCCTGGGCCTTCGCGGTAGAGAGATTGATCAGGTTTGGGTCCAGTGGGACAAATATGACGAGACTGCAGCTACTTGGGAGGATGCTACTTTGCTATGAGTATAGTTTCCACACCTATTCTAGTGACTTTCAGAGGAAGTTGAGTCTAAGGGAAGGGGATGTAGTGCCCACTTTCCTTCGACACCTTTTGATTATTGTTTTTCGATACTGTCGTTTGCACTTATGGATATATTATAGTTTTTGATATAGCTTGTTAGTAGATACCGAGAGATATTTAACTCGCTATTGATTTGATTCTTATATGATGCATATGGACTAGTGGAGACATTGGATATTGATATACTTTTGACATGGTTATTTATATGTAATTCTGACATGTGATATATTTAGTCATATTGATTAGATCTTGATATTGGATTGATGTGATGATCATTTTGACATGAATGAAATGTGGAATAGAAATGTTCTAGAAATTCTAAGTGATATCGTATTTGTATAGATGATATTAATTCATATATAGTTGATTTTAGATTCATACCGCATATTTCGGCATGAATGTTTTAATGTGGCCACGAGGCAAAAGGAGGTGTCCTCTCTGTATTGCAGGTATATTATATTCACAACAACATCTGGGGAGTGGAGACCAACCACATCGCAATTCGAGAATAATCCAACTAGGTTCTTTGTGGCAACATGTAATTGTGTGTGTGTTAGGATTATTTGGTTAGGGGAAATTTGTGACCTAGGGTCATGTATTGTTTTGTTTTAATTTTCCTTTCTATTATGTTAGTATGTGTTTTCTTTTAGTAGTGATTTTTTTACTTGGTTTATTTTTTAAATTCTTGGAATTGTGTTTATATTTTTAGTCATGCGTTGTAGTGTCTTAATTAAGTTAATTTGATTTTTTAAAAAACTAATTACAAGATGTGACCAAAATGGAGTTAATCTATTAGGCTTGATTTACTTTATATTTTTGTTGAGTGATGTGTGTTTGAGTTTTGAGTGTAGCACACTCTACCCACATGGGAAACTAGAATTTTGGCTTAGAGGCAAAATTTGGTAGCTTATGGGACAAGTCAAACTTGTCCCACACCTCTTAAAATCCCATGCCAACCCTACCTATGGGTTGGGAGGTCAAATTTAGGCTCTTTTAGGTGTTTTGGGGGGATAAAAAGGTAAAATATTAATTGCACTTTCTTTCAAAAATTTAATTTTGTCTTTTGGGGAGTGGGCTTAGATGGAGTGTGTAAGGTGCTTGTCATTCCTCCAACCACTTATTAATTGTGCATTGGAATATGAGGTTGACCAAGTGATGTGGAGTGGAGAGGAAATGAGGTGGCATCCTACTTGGAGCCACATCACCCCTCCCTCTTCTTTCTCTATTTATTGAATTCTTGTTGCTTGTTTTGGGGTTGGATGATCATTTTTAGTCTCTTGAATTTTTGGGAGAGAGTTGTGAATTTGGAGCTTTGTGGATGCTTGCTTGAGCTTTGGAGAAGCTTGGAACTTCATACTTGGAACAAGCTCTACCATGGAGAGGTAGGAGCATCATCTTAGTTAAATTATGTCATTTGTTTTATTGTATGTGTGTATATGTTGTGTTGAATGTTGTTGTTTCTTTGAAATGCTTGTTGGGTATGGGTAGAATGCCTAATTTGGGAGTGGGAGGAGAATATGGGGAGTTTATTTGAGAGAGGCATAAGAGATCATTTTCTTGAGGAGAGGAGTTTGGGTTGGGTGCCCACCTAGTATAAAGAATGCTTGCATTTTCTTCTTCTTCTTACTTTGAGGGAGCCATAAGATTTGAGGGAGGCATAAGAGTGGATGGAGGGATAAGTGGTTTTTAGGGAGGCATAAGAGTTGTTAGGGGTATTGTGTTTTGAATTGGAGTATTTTTAGGTGGCACCCATTCCCATTGGGAGGCATAAGTGGCCTCCCCATAGGTCTTACTCTTTTGGATTTCTTGATAAGCCTTGTGATCTTGTTGCTTTGTTGTTTTCTTCTTGTTGAGTTGTTGTGTTTTGTATGTAAATGGAATGAATGTGAAATTATTTTTCAAGTATTGTGGAAGCTAGTAGTTGCCATGAGTTGAGATCTTCTCCTATTGTAATGTGGTTGGGGCTCGGGGCCAATCCACTTCTCCTCTGCATTGGATATCTTTGTTAGGTGGAGAGCATTACCTCTCCCCTATCTTGTTGTGAATCAAGAAAACTATTGGAGGAGCTATGGTGTTGGTGTTTGTAGCATTGGAGCCTTGTTGATGACCATGTGAAACTACCTTGTATTCTTACCGACTTAGGGTTGAAGAAATTGTAATACTACTTTGCATTTTAGTTTCCATTATTGTAAATTGTTCCCACTTTAAGTGGAAGATGTTGTATTAAGATTTTGAAGGAAAGTTGTATTGATTTTTATTATTAAGGTTGTAATGTAGATAAAAATGAAAGTTGAAGGAAAGACAATTTATTTCCCTTTTTCACTTGGCTTGTAACCTCATATGAGTGTGTTGATCTTGTTGGAATGTTAGTAGTTCTTACTCTAAAACTTATTGGAAATATTGTTGAAACTCTCTTGTGGAATGTTGGAAAATTTGCTTGAAGAAATATTAAATTTCATTGTGTTACTTAGAAGGAATGTATTGGAAAAGTTAGAATATTAGTGCATTTTTCTTGTATTGTTGATGAAAAAGAGCTTAAATTTTAATAGTCTTTTAGAAGGTAAATGAAGTAGTCTAATTACTAATTCTAGTATGTAATTATCCTTTAAATTTACTTTTTTTAATTGCGAATCTATTTCAAATTGCGAATGAAAATTAAATTTATATCCCTTTTACCTTCTATTTTCAATATCTATCAAATTGTTAGAAGAGAAAGTGTCAATACAAATATTTAATTTATCAATATTACTACCCACATCCCATTATTGCTTTGATAGTAACATTACCATTTCTTCTTTTCATTATTACTAATAATAAAATATTTTAATATTAAAATATTTATTAATATGAAAATACAGTAATATTAATATCCTATTAATATTATTATATTAATATACTAATAATTTTATTATATTAATAGATTCTTTATATTATATGTAGTAGTAGTAAAAGCATTCTTTTTTTTAATATAACCATTGAAATGAATCCATATAAATCATATATTATATAAATTAGTTTCTTTTATTAATGAAAAACTTAAAAAAAAAACATGAAATCCCCTTGGCCGCGGCTTTTGTGTACTGAGGCCGAAACAAGAAAATAAAAGAAAAGGAAGTGGGGTCGACCCCATCCCCATTAATCCTAAATTACCCAAACCCCTTTCCATAAAATGCATACCTAACTATTAACCCCACCACCATACATGGCTTTTCCCCACTTTAAAACAAAGAAATTTGCACCTATGGTTTTTATTTCCCCACTGCGCACCCATTTTTGTGGTGTGTAGCTTTGAGGGCGGGTGAATATATTGTTTTATATATATATATATATATAAAATTAAATCTTTGATAATGTATTTCGGGTTTACTTCATAAAGAAATTTTGGTTTTAAACACACACACACACACACACACACACACACATATATCGTAATGAAAATAGATGTCAATCTAGTTAAATAACTAAAATAGGGTAAATACTCACAAGCCACTTTGGACAATTTTTTTATTTGAAATGGAATATATTAAAATATACAAATGTTTTTAAAACCCTAATGAGGGTATAAACCAAATAAGAAGAGAAAAGAAGCATATTCATTCCTTCAAGAGCTTGCAATGGCCT
>CM031239.1:88256603-88366603 GCA_018340775.1 Taxus wallichiana var. yunnanensis
ACCTAACAGTCCCCTCCACCATTTTCTATTTATTGGAATTTCTTTGTTGTTTTGGGGTTACATGCTTGAAAATTTAGGAGCTTAAATTGGATTGGCTTGGATTTGGAAAGAGCTTGGATTTTTTTTCTTAAGATTGAAGGAGCTCACAATGGAAATCTAGGGTCTTATATCTTATATTTAAGTTTTCTTGTTTGTGTCTTGGATTTTGATTTGTATGAATGCATGTGATTTTTAAGGGATTGAATAGATTTGGCCATGAGGATGGTGTAGGGGAGGGAAATGGATTGATTATTATGGAGATAAAAATGAGCGTGTCAAGATTTTTGGAGGGAGTGTGGGAAAGGTAATCCACCTATGTGGAGTTAAAAGGAAACTATATCATTGTGTATTCTTCAAAATTGAGAGATAAGGAGTTGTGTGTGTGTATGTGTATAGTGCAATTGGAGTCTTGGGTGGACCCCTATCCCACTTGGGAGGCATAAGGAGATGGCTACCATGTTTCCCTTCTCCTTTCGATTTAATTTTAAGCCTATGTGTTTTTGAAAATTTTAGTTTTCTATTATTAGTGTTATTGTTCTTGTATGTGTTGCAAATTTTATTGGTGTATATGTCCGTAATGTTGAAGCCATTTTTTTAAGAGCTTTCATGAGTATTTCCTAGCTTTCTACCTTTGTTGTTTGTGTGAAGATGGAGGAAAAGAAGATAATGTTGATTTGAACTAAGGAATGAAGATCGAACTCTATTTTCAAAAAAGAAAATTGTTGTAAAATTTAGCATGTTGTCTCCACCTTTGTGTGGAGGGTTTTTGATACTTGTATTTTAAGTTTTAAGCTCTTGAAAAGACTTTATTTAAATATGATATGAACTATTTAATTTTGAAATGTGTATGGTTGGAAAAGGAGTATTGGAAAGTTTCAATTTTATTGATGTTGTACCTCTTTTAAAATTTGTATTGCATTTGAAAACCTTAAAATTAAATTAAAATTTACATTTTATTCCAAATCTGAAATTGTTCTCTCTGAAATAGAAATTCATTGAATTATATGAATTTTTTTCCTTTTGAAATGCTCTTGTCATATTCCATTTATATTTTAAAAGAAAAGAACCTTGTAAATGGTTGATTCCTCATTCTTATTTCCCTTTTTGAATGTTTCTTAAAATGGTAGGATTTCATCTTTGTTGTTACAATTTATACAATATCGCAAAAATAAAATAATGTAGGCATTTAATTAATTCTAAATCAAAATAAGAAATAAATATATATTCTCTACCTTTGTACTTTCTTTTATAGAAAAAGAAAGATAATATAAGTCCTACTTTATGTGTGTGTGTACTTTATATGTATATATATATATATATATGCATGTATATACACGTATATATATATATATATCCGAGATAAATGGATTTTCATACATAAAAAATAATACAAGGGTAAACATATACCCACAACCAAGAAATAAGGTTGTTTAATTTCTTTTAAAAAAATATAATAACTTACAAATACAAACCCTAAGAGCAAATAAATTAGAAGGGATAGTAAAATGGACGATGATTTTCCTCCTATTTCAAGATCTACAACAAAAATATCCATAGTTTTCCCCTCAAGTCTCCATGGCCTCCACTTCCTTCAACCTGCAAATCCAAATGTGCAAATGAGAGAAATTAGGGAAAACAAATTTAGCCCCTATTATGTGTTTTTGAAGGAAAAATAGGCAATTAATTACACCTTTTTCCTAACTCTCTTAATTGTGTCCTTGAAGTGTGGAATGGTGGATTGTGTGCAAGAATGAAAGTGTCATACCTTCACCTTACTCATTTATGGAGTCTTGGTTTATGTGTTTGAATTGTGAGGTGGATTGGGGAGAAATGATGTGGCATCCTACATGGAGCCACCAAACCATCCTCTCCACCATTTTCTATTTATTGAAATTTCTTGGTTGTTTTGGGGGTTACTTGCTTGAAAATTTGGGAGCTTGCATTGGATTGGCTTGGATTTGGAAAGAGGTTGGAGTTTTTTCCTTAATATTGAAGGAGCTCACAATGGAAAGGTAGGGTCTTATACCTTGTATTTTGGTTTTCTTGTTTGTGTATTGTGTTGTGATTTGTATGAATGCATGTGATTTTGTAAGGGATTGGGTAGATTTGGCCATAAGGATATGGTGTAGGGAGAGGGAAATGGATCCATTTTTGTGGAGGGAGTGTGGGAAGGGTAATCCACCTATGTGGAGTTAAAAGGAAACTATATCATTGTGTATTCTTTAAAATGGAGAGATAAGGAGTTGTTTGTGTATAGTGCACTTGGAGGCTTGGGTGGACCCCTATCCCACTTGGGAGGCATAAGGAGATGGCTACCATGTTTCCTTTCTCCTTTGATTAAATTTTAAGCATGTGTCTTGAAAATTGTAGTTTTCTATTATTAGTGTTATTGTTCTTGTATGTGTTGCAAATTTTATTGGCGTATATGTATGTAATGTTGAATCCATTTTCTTAAGAGCTGTCATGAGTATTTCCTAGCTTGCTTCCTTTGTTGTTTCTATGAAGATGGAGGAGAAAAGAAGATAATGTAGATTTGAACTAAGGAATGAAGATAGAACTCTATTTTCAAAAAGGAAAATTGTTATAAAATTTAGCATGTTGTCTCCACCTTTGTGTGGAGGGTTTTTGATATTTGTATTTTAAGTTTTAAGCTCTTAAAAAGACTTTATTTAAATATGATATGAACTATTTAATTCTGAAATGTGTATGGTTAGAAAAGAAGTATTGAAAGTTTCCATTTTATTGATGTTGTACCTCTTTTAAAATTTGTATTGCATTTGAAAACCTTAAAATTAATTTAAAATTTACATTTTATTCCAAATATTAAATTGTTCTCTCCGAAATAGAAATTCATTGAAGTATATGAATGTTTTCCTTTTGAAATGCTCTTGTCATACTCCATTTATATTTTAAAAGAAAAGAACCTTGTAAATGGTTGATTTCTCATTCTTATTTCCCTTTTTGAATGTTTCTTAAAATGGTAGGATTTCATCTTTGTTGTTACAATTTATACAATATCGCAAATAAAATAATGTAGGCATTTAATTACTTCTAAATCAAAACAAGAAATAAATATATATTCTCTACCTTTGTACTTTCTTTTATAGAAAAATAAAGATATTATAAGTCGTACAACTTTATGTGTGTGTGTACATATATATATATATGTGTGTGTGTGTATATATATATATATATATATATATATATATCCGGATAAATGGATTTTCATACATAAAAAATAATACAAGGGTAAACATCACAACCAGGAAATATGGTTGTTTAATTTCTTTTTAAAAATATATAATAACTTAGAAATACAAACCCTAAGACCAAATAAATTAGAAGGGATAGTAAAATGGAGGAAGAGTTTTTCTCCCATTTCAAGATCTAGAACAAAAATATCCATAGTTTTTCCCCTCAAGCCTCCATGGCCTCCACTTCCTTTAACCAGCAAATCCAAATGTGCAAATGAGAGGAATTAGGGAAAACAAAAGAATAAAAGAAATCATAAGGAGACATTAGGGATTTTTAGGAATACCAAGAATCTAGGGTGAGGATTAAATCAATCTAATAACCTAGATTTAGTCCTCCTAACTTCAATTTTATGGGAATGGTGATTTTAAAATTAAAGTGTATGGGTATTTGATTAATGGGGTCACCTAGGGGACTTTACACATGGGTACAAGTGGGTTAGGATATGTTGTGGCATTTTCATTATGGGTCAATTAAATAAATAAATGGCATTTTTATTATGGGTAAATAAACAAATGTTGGGCATGGGACATTATAATAAATTAATTAAGGGGTTAAAATAATTAAAGGTAAATGTGGAGTTAAAGAAATTAATGGGAACCTTGGAGGAGGATTTAACTCCATAATGATTTTGGGGAAATAAATAATAATATTTAATTATTAAATGGGTTCCGACTACTTTAAGGGTGTGTAGAAATTAATAGACGAGAATTAATCAAACATAACTAATGTTATTACACTTGAAACTTTTAAAAAAATATTCTATAATTTTTCCTAAGTAATTCATGTGTTTTGACATGCTTTTGGTGCGTTGAAATGTTGGCGTTACACTTTGGTATCAGAGTCATGGGTTCAACACTTGAACCTCGGAAAAACATGGAAGCATAAAAACCACTTAACATAACCTAAAATTAGGACACAAAATATTGTTTATAATTAAAAATGTAGGAACTTAGTAAATTGAAACACACTTAGAAATAATGGACTAACTCCCACCTTTTTTTGTACATGAGGCATGGATAGAAAGATGGTTTCTTACACATTGAGTTAGAGGGACCACCCCCAGATCAGGTAGTCACTACCATATTACCATAAATTCTATAGACCTTACATGAGGTCAATTCCACTATACACGGAGGTTCACTTGGGGATAACCTAGCCAGCGAGATAGGGAGCCATCATAGGAAGCTCATGATTCCCCATGACACAGTGAGGAACATAGGCCAGAGAACTCCCATGTGGAGGAAGCTAGATAGGAATTACCACAGAGAGAGAGAAGGGAGATAGGATTGGGAAACATAGGGAGAGATCTAGGAGCCCTAGAAGAGAGATGTCCATAAGGAGATACCCGAGGAAGACAAACATCAATTTGACCAACCACATTTTTCAAATACTAAAGATTCATTTGCTTTATTTCTCTAGAGACACGGGAGCATTCTAGGATGAGGCCTAACTAATTAGTTTGAGTGGATGCTTCAAGCTATGTCCATGCACTAGTAACACAAAGTCTTGTGTTTCTATAAATATTATGAGGATTTGAAAGAGTATGGTGGAGGACAGAGGAGCAGAGGATCCACATGAATTCGAGAGATCATGACTTAGGAGATATTTGTGGAGTGATTATGGAGAAGATATATTTCAAGATGATTCATTCAACACGGGTTGATGAGTTCAACGATTTGTGATATCTATCTCAGTAGTAGCAGAGTATGAGAGTAGATATTTGGACTTTTTGAAGTACGTCGACTATACGCAGGATGAGCGGTCAAGATTCATAAGTTCATTAGGGGCTTGAATTTAGATCTTAAAGGGCCAATGCACATGCAATGTGTATAGACATTAGTTGAGGCCATGGAGAAGGCCTATATTACAGAAGAGAACAGGGGGAAGAAAAAAAAGGCTAGAGATAGGGTGAGGAGCCACATTCGGTAGATGCGGGACATTCAATCGAATAGAGTAACCCCTCCTCTTCGTGGTAGACATGGATAAACATAATCATCCTTCCGACCATAAAAATAGTTGCGGTAGGAGCTACAACAACAACAATAGACCCACCCACCATTCAAGAATCCACCGAGATATTATGAAAAGATAGGACTTATTAATGGGCCTCCTACTAGAGGACCCATTAGGACATAGGCACCACCTAGGGTTTAGTCGGTCATAGCTCTTTTGCAGAAGCCAAAGTAGTCTAGAGTAGTATCATCAAAGTCTATATCATGGATCACTAGATCACCCTGGAGGAGTCTCTTCTCATTAGAGGGGACTTGGTAGTTTTTATGGATGTGGTGTATAGGGACACCATTGGAGATATTTCCCATATAACCTTGGTAATAATGATAAAGACCCTATTTCTTAGCGAGATAGTTGGGGATATGGCACGAGTCACATGATTTATGTAGTGTTCGATAATGTCCAAGAAGACCACCGGAGCATTGTGATTGAGACCACATGTAGTATTGGCCATATTCCTATCGTATCTTATTTGATTTAGGTTTTTTTGATTCTTTCATTTCCCCATCTTTATCAAAGAGATGCGAAGGTGGTGGTAGTTAGGCATGGTCATAGTTGGGACGTAGAGATGGATTATTTAGCCTAGCTCACAGTGGACTCCTTATTAAAGGACTATGTAGTAGACCTATGAACCTCCACCATGACCTTGGATCTTTGCATCCTTCCCTTGGGATCTTATGGGATTATTTTGGGTATGGATTTGATTTCAGCACAAAGGGCTAGAGTGGATTGTTAAAGTAACACAATCTATTGTGTAGGTGATTTGGGAGTTGACTCAGTAATTTTGTGGTTAGGATACCTATATCCATTCTTACTATATCCCTTATGCGGCTAAAGCATTGTGCACGTAAGGGATGCTAGTTATATTCCATTGTATTGAGTGATGATTAGAGGATGAGACTAGTGGGCCTTTAGTCGATAACCATCACATTTTGTGTGAGTTTTCATATGCATTTCTGGTAAATTATTGCTATCCAAATTTTTATCCCGAGAAAAATTGATCAAACATGACCTCGTAAAGAAGAAAATCGAAAGGGTCAGTTTAGTCATGCGAGCCCACATTTCAAATCCAACAATGAAGGGGTAGGAAGGCTTGAAAAAGGAGTCCAAGCAAGGTCGGTGAGGGAGGAAAATTAAGTTAAAAGAGTCCAAAGTCTCAACGTGGGAAAGAAAGAGGGGAACAGGGCTCGAAGCTTTGGAATTTACATACAAGTTGACTCGGGGAAAATCATAAGAGAGTCACGAAGGTGCCACACATCGGTTCGGTGCAATTCCAAAATGTACAAGAGAAGTAGGTCTCAAACAAGCACAAAGCTTCCACGTGTCCAGGACCCAACATAGTCACTCCTAAATAAGTAGAAGGGACCCAACCAAAAAAATGGAGAAAGAGGAGCAGGCCCGAATTGGCTAAGGTATAGTAGGGTCAGCGGAAGCCTCCACATGTCCAATCAACGCATATTCAAAGGTCAAGCCCAAAAGGCAGTCCCCAACAAGTGCCATCCCTCCATGTGTCTCAACGTTGCACCTCCAGAGGTCAAGTCAAAACAGGGTTGCCAAATGTGCACGAAGCGTCCACGTGTCTAATTGAATAAGTATAAGAGGGTTGGAAGATGCCTCCACATGCCTCATGAATGAAAATTAAGAAGTGAGACCCAAGAGTAGTCCCTAAATGAGTGTGAAGGTTCCATGTGTTTGAGGTACGTAAAGGAGACAAAGTCGTAAGTTGAAAAGTCTAGGGGAATTTCTAAAGGTCGAGGTCCAAAAAGGGTCTCCAAATGAGTGGGAGGATTCCACATGTTCTGGGTCAAACATAAATCCTTCGTCAAATAGAAAGGACTTGGGAAGAACAAAAAAAAGGTAGAAAAAAGTTGTAGAAGGTACCACGTGCATCATTAGTGCAAGTTCAAAGGCACGGCCTAAACAGAGACCACTGAACGAGCGTAAGACCTCCACGTGGTCGAGTACAAGGAAGTTGAATGAGTTATAGAAAAGTCTAAGGCCAATGGAAAGATCCATGAGTCAACTCAACGTAACTTCAAAGGTAAAATCCAGAGCCAGGTTTCAAACTAGCACCAGCCCTCCACGTGTCCATGGTCTTGAAAGGGACACCGGCCATTAAAAATTCCAAGCTCGAGAAAGGACGAAGGAAGCTACCACGCATTTTCTAGTGCACCTTCAAGGTTAAAATATAGAGATTGGTTCCCAAATGAGTGCAGCTCGCCACGTTGGTTAGAATAAAAGGGGGCGAGCCGGCCATTAAAAAGTCCAAAAGCATGTGGAGGGCTCCGGTGCCTCATCCACGTAACTTCAAAGTTAAAATATTGAGGTAGGTTCCAATGTGCGCTGAACCTCCATGTGTCAAGGGTAAGACATAGTGTCTCCACCAATAGGAAGGGCTTAGACATATACAAAAGAAATAGAGTAGGCCCGTAGACGATGCCACGTGTCTCTTCGGTGCAACTTCTAAAGTAAAAGCAGTGGGTGAAATCTTAAGACACACGGAGCTGCCATGTGGACCTTACACAAATAGACCACAAACCCAAACCTCCTTGAGTAGCCATAACTTTTGACCGAGGTTCTCGATTTGAGTGGGAGGATGTTTCATAAAGCTCCGGCTACTACTCACTTGCCATGATTAATGATCTAGTCCGCCATTTTCAAGGCTGTCATGTCTCTCACCTATCGCCATGATGAAGAATGACTCCTTTTTTGCCCAACAAAAACAACACATGGAGGAATGGGTCTTACGGTGAAGCCCCTCTTTTTGTAGGTGGATTTCAATGCTTTACGAAGAGGTTGGAGTAGGTAAATTCAATGCTCTTCTAGGGGTGGTTGAAGCAAGGTTCAAATTTTCCTCTCTCCTTCTCTCATTCTTCTATATATTGTAAATGAGGGGCATTTTTCAAAGGGTTGGTCATTATTTCTCTCCTATCACCCTCTCTCTTCTTCCCTAGGGTCGAATGTGGAGTTTAAATCTCCTCTCATGGCTCTTTAATGGACATCTTCTTATGGATTTTTGGGTGGACAAACTTGTGGATTTCTTGCAAACACTCTAGGAATCTAAGTACCTCTACTTAGCTGGTGTAGCTGTCATATGTGCATGCATGAGAAGGTGAATTTTTGTGGTGGCCTTTTGACCGGGATCCAGCGGGGCACTCCCGACCTATGGAAAATGCTTGCATATACCTACAAGAGATGAATACGGAAGTGGGAAAGGAGTGAGATTGGAGGTAGGAGAACTAATGTTGCAGTAGAAAATTAGATTCCTTCACACACACTAGTTATAAACTTCATCACATGCATTTATGACAAGAAACAACCATGTAAATGACAACAAGACTTAATAGAATTTGATGAGAGTGTTATGAATCCCTTGGTCAGAAACAACCATGTAAATGACAACAAGATGAAATTTGATGAGAACAAAGTGTTATGAAATCCCTTGGTCAAATAAATCTAGAAACTCCTTCTTCTTGTATTGATGCTTGAACAAAAGTTGTACATAGTGTAGGAATGGAAGAAATTTGAGAGGGGAAGAGAGTAGAAGAAAATGGCTATCTCCTTTGCTTTCTCTCAAGTTAGAATGCACTCTTGAGTCTACAAGATCAATCACCAACCCTTTGAAATGGGAATGGATTTACAATTTATAGAATAGAATATGACTCTTCATCTTCCTCATGACCTTTCGAATACCTTAATATGACTTAAGACTATTCATATTCCACTTCAAATATTTAAGTCCCTTTTATAATAGCAAGGTGACTTAATTTACATTATGTTTCTAAAGTCTCTTAAGTCATATTAAAAGTGCAAACCCCAACGTGAAATTAGAATATTGGAAAGTGAGAGAAAGTTGGGGGAAGAGGAGAGAGAAAGAGGGGGATAAGAAGAAGAGGAGATGTCATTCCTGATGAAGTCCGCTTGATCCTCATTGATGGAAAGCTCCAAATGCAGTGAAACTCTGAATCTTTGAACTCCTTGCACACTGTGAAATTCCTCCAAATTATCTCACGAACGCTCACTAAGTTGAATGAACTAAGGTGGATCTTGAATGCCCTGTGAAAAATGACTAGGATGCTCCCGAACAATGATGTCCCCCTGAATGATTATCCTTGTACATCCCATTGTGCCAAAACTTCTCTTTGAGTGTAACTTACTATTTTTAGTAAGTGTGAAAAAGGCAACTCTCTCGATCCTTTGCTGAGTGTTGTGACCTTGATTCCCCTTTCTCCCTGCATTCCTCACTCCTTTGGATCAAATTTCTATTTTTAGTAGGTGCTCGAGGGCCCACTTACTATTTTTAGTAAGTGCCAAAAATGTCCATTCTGGTGGATTCTCAGCTATAGTGCACCTCTGATATCTTCATCTCCTTCGCAGGTTCTTCTATTAATGACTTTCCCGAAATAGCAGTTCCTATGTAGTAGACCTGCTATTTTTAGAAAGTTGGCCTCTGGGAGTCGGATTGATGTGGAATGAAGTTTTTTGATATGGGTTTTTGCCCAATATCATCCCTTTGAAATTTTGGGCCCGCCCGCTTAATAATCCAGGAGATTTTAAAGTTTTAATTTTTGGACCTGGTAGTGCTTCTAGGTATGGCAGCCATTAATGGACCTCAAAATTGCAGGTCTGTTTTTCTCCTCTATTTTGCAAATAAAATTGTATTTTTGATGTGGGTTTTTTTCTTCTGGTGCTTCACGTGCAATCTTACTTCGATCCGACAATCGGTTTGATGGGAAATCCCACTTCTTTCTTTCGTTGAGCCGGAAAGGAGATTTCTTCATCAGGATGCTTTTTTCACACATGGGGGAATTTTTAAGGTGTCTTCTTGATGGTATTGGATATAGTAATGAACAGAAATAAATGGTTCATTGATTCATGCACTAGTTTGCAAGCTTTGTTTAGATTTCACATTTTTAGCTATGGGGATTTTGTTGTTCTCTTCTTTGTTGTTCTTCGTTTTCATTAACTTCATGAGGATTCCTTTTGAGACCTCTAAATCACCATGGGAAAGGTATTTCAGTTCCTTTTTTGATCTTGTATGAGCATTTGCAATGGCGGAGTGATGGTAGAATGTTGCAGAGGAAGAATGGAGGAAAGGAGTGCAAATAAAACTGTTAGAAGTTAGAAGTGGGAAAAACAACATTTGGAAATTTTTCAAAAAGATGTGCATAGGTAGGGCTTGGGTGAATTTTTCCATGCTTGATGTCCCTAACCTTAGGGATGTGAGGGACATCAATTTCCACAATGAGCAAGATGGTGACACGTGGCACTAGATCCAATGATAGGGAATGAAGGAGGAAAAAGCTGATTTGAAGCACTGGGAGCTGAAAGGAGGTCACGTGGGTGTCCAAAAGACTCATCCTAGGGGCTGGGATACATTTTTCCATGTCTGATGTCCCCACCTCAGGTACATAAGGTACATCAGTTTCCACGGTGGTCCTGGAGGTGACACGTGGCGCCCGATCCAACTAACAGGAATGGATGCTCCAAAACTACACTTGGGGGCTGAACGGCGGTCATGTGGGTGTCCAAATGACTCCCCATAGGGGCTGGGAACATTTTTCAAGGTCTTATGTCCCCCACCTCAGGTGCATAAGGTACATCAAATTCCATGGTGGTCCTGGAGCTGACACGTGGCGACCGATCCGACGACAGGGAATGCATGCTCCAAATAAGCACTTGAGGGCTGAACTGCTAGGTCTGGAGGTCATATGAGGGTCCCAAGGGTCACATGAGGGCTGGGAAATTTTCCAAGGGGTGATGTACCTGACCTCAGGGACTTGGGGGACATGAAATCCCACCAGGCTCCTGGTGCTGACACGTGTCCTCTCGAAAAAATGACTAAGTCCTGAACTGCCTTTGAGAGGGTAACTTGGAATGCAGATAACTTGAGCTTCTGGTGGAATTTATTGGTGAAAATTTATATGATCCTAACTGGAAATGGAATTTTGAATCCAATGATGTGGGTCTCATGTCTTGATTCGATCATATGATCCCTAAAAATTTGATTTTTGATCTGGGACTCCACTTGTACCTGAGAAAATTATCTTCCAATCATATGCGCCAAGGTGTTGTGAAAAATATTATTTCACCATCATGTAGGTCTTGGAATCCTCTTTCTGAATATGTTTTTTTTTACTTCCAACTCCATCCGGAGCTCCCGAATCTTTGTTTGAAGCTCAACAACTGTTTTAGGCCTGTGTACTGCCTAGGCTTGTGAACCCTGTTTTCACTCAGACTGCTCCAAGTCTTTCAGAACTTCCCAAAGCCTTCCAAAATCATTTCCATGATGTTATAAGGTCTTCCATTCACCTCCGTGTTGAATTTGGCCCTTCTTCTCTCTCTCCAGGGGTTGATCCAATCCCGGGAAGGCCAACGATAGCCCTTCCCTATACTGCCAAAAGATAACATTTTCAATGAACTCCTAAAATCACCTAGGGGGAATGAATGGAATTTCCTAAATCACCTAGGATAATATCATGACATTGGTTGGGAATTCATTTGGACTGACTAAACAGATCCGAGGTTTCTTAGGAATGATAAAACATGAAAATTTTGGCATAGGGGTATAGTTGTCGTGCTCGGAAATTGTCAATTTCCCTGTTGCACATTCTCACGACAATAACTGGCTCTAGCTTGGGGACATGACATGGACTGAGCGCAGTGAAGACATGACATGGGAATCTAGAATCTCAATTTTAGACCATATAATTCGTTGACCAGTGCCTTATCCATTGGGCCCTGCGGAGTCATGCACAACTTCAAGAAAGGAAGATTAGAAGAAGGAAACACCACACACACAAAATGACCGAAAGGAAACACACGACACACAACAGAAGGGAAACACACACAATGGAAAGGGAAAAACACCTATCAATCACCTATGGTACAAAGTGAGGGACAACCCACTTTCACTGAAGTACTTTTTATTTCACAAAAGTTACCCCTAAAGAGGCAACACCGAATGATGATGTTCTCATGAAGCCGTTGATGGGTTCTAGAAAGTATCCTCCTCTCAACTACTTATGAAAGCAAGTTCTTTCACAATTGTCTGTGTACTTTGTAGGAGTGAGTCCATGTGATCTTCTTGATGCTCAAGTCCTTTCTTGGAAACTCCATTGTCTTCATGCTCTTTGAAATTGGTTTCATCGTGCTAGTTTCCTTCCATGTTTATCCATATAGCTGATTCTCCATCGAGCATCTCATCGCTGCCCCAATGCTGATTTTCATTCCAATTCCTTGAACCTTCTGAGTTAATTTATTTCCCAGGTCTATGCTCATTGACATCTCTTCCATGAGAAACCTCAGACTTATCCATTTCCTTTACTTCACTGTGAGGTGCTTGAGTACTGACTGAAAGATTGGATGTGGCCTCATACTTGTCTTGTATGCCCATGGCATGAGTGAAGAGATCAAGAATCAGCTCAGGGTCTTCCACCACTTCTACTGCATCCAAGATTTCTTGCACGGAGTAATGCTTCATCATTTCCTGTAGTCCCTCTTTGTACACCTTTGAAGAATCTTTATCTTGCAACTCAAAGAAACTATCTGGAGGGATTACCTCATCATCTCGAGAATCACTGCACTCTACTGATCCTTCATCAAAAGGAGCTTCATCTTTAGAGGTCTTCAAACTCCTTGCTTCAATTTCTTCATCATAGAAAGAGTCTTCATCTTCAAATGGGAAAGAAAATACTTCAATTTCATCATTGTATCCACCAACCATTGGCTTGAGAGGGACATCATATTTCTCATCTTGCCTTATCTCAATATGGCTGACCTTCACATTAGTTAAGGCTTCCAAATCAGCTTCATGTTTATCTTCCATATTCATGGCTTGCATTAAAAGTTCTAGACTGATCTCAGGGTCCTTTGTTTCTTCCGTGGCTCTTAGCAGTCCTTGTATAGACATTTCTTTCAAACCTTTCACGGGCTCATCACAAGCTGATTTTGTCTCTCCATAGATGGCTTGACAGAGATCATCTTCATCCCCAAATGGGAATGAGAATAACTCCTCATCTTGGAAAAGCATATAGGCTGATTTTTCTTCTTGAAAATCACCGAGAACCATTTCCTCTTCCTCGTGGTCTACATCATTTGGGTGATTGGGGCTGCCCTCTTGTAACTCGAATCTCCTCAATGCTTCTTCAAAGTCCAAATATCTCTCGGGAAGGCATGTCTGGACCTATCAAGGTGGGAATATCTTCTTCCTCCTTGGTTGTCACCAAGTGATTCATCCACCTGGTATTTTGGTACAAAATGTTAGCTTCTGGGCTTCCAGATTTTTACACAGTGTACCTCATTTTCTTCTCGGGAAGTAATTTCTCCATGTCTCCCTTCACTGGTATGGTTGCAAAAGACCAATTCATCTAAATTTTCCCTCCCAAGTCTCGGCAGAAATTTCTACTCAGCAACATTCCGAATGAGGCTGGGACGTCTACTACCAAAATCATCGCTGAAACTTTCTTGTCTGGAAATATGGCGAGAGCCACCTGTGCATCTTTAACCTTCCCTACAAGTGAGACCTTTTTGATTCCAAAGAGTAACAAGAGCCACTAGGTGGAGTCATTGTAAGTTTAAGAGCCTTGGCGACCTTCAAAGGCATCATGTTGTCTGAGGCACCATAATCTATTATGCAATTGTTTAGTACATATTCTCCAACAAGAAGGGAGACGTAGAAAGGTTCAACTTTATCATTCTTTGATGCACTCAGAGAAAGCATGTTCTGTGAGGGAGGTGTAGGTGAGTTTTGTAGCATGCCTTTGGAACTAGAAGTTACAACATTGGGTGTTAGACTACCACTCTTGATGTATCGACGAACCTCTCAAATTGTTTAGGTGAGTCCGCAAATATTCGGTTTTGGTAATCTACACTTTGGATTTGTTTGCATATTCTATGAAGTCAAAGGGAGAAGATGTGGACAAGGGGGTGAAGGGACTGATTTTGGAGTCTGGATAGGTTTAGGAGTAGGATTTGATGTTTGAGGAATGGAGGGTATTTTAAAAGACACACTAGGAGCTTTCAAGGTATTAGATTTTGTAGGAGCAGATTTAGATTTAGACTTGGAAGAGATACATTAGAAAGCTTACTTGGGATTGCGGGCATCTTCTTACTTATTGCAGGTCAAGCTCCAACAATGCAGACTTCATGGAAGATGGAAGTGGGGATCCTCGACTGATTATTTTATTTTTCAGAGTCACCATAGGAGGATCATCAACCTTCTTTTCTTTTGCAGCAATGGAGGGAGATGCTCTTTTCTCAGACTGAGAATGAGTGAATACCGCGCATGAGAAACTTGGTGCATCTTCTTCATCTTCTTCATAACCTCTAGAATACTCACAAAACCTGATTTGTGTATCATTCTCAAACTCATCACTTTCTTGGAAATCACCACCTTCTTGTTCAAGCTCTTCTTCACTTTCTTGAAATCTGCAATTTACATTCATGGGTGGGGCCTCCAAGGAAAGTCTTTGGGGTGCTCCTACAATCTGATTTTTGTTGCTTCTTTGAGAAGAAACTCATTCAAATAATTCCCTCTTCAAAGAGGCCATCTCATTCACCAAATTTTGCAGCGATGGATTAGTTCTCTCATCTTCAGGATGTTGGGCCTTGCCCTTTGATGGATTCTTGATCTTTCCAGAGAGGATGAGATCGTCATCCAATTCAATGGCCCTCCTTTGTGCTTCTACAATGTTCCTTGGTTGAACTCTTCGTAGGAGAAATCCTACCTCTAGTGATTGAGTGTTTATGAAGAATCTTTTGATATTGTTTTGAGATGGTGAATCCTCTTCAGTATCTATGAAGCAACCGTTCAAAATGAGCCACGAAGTCTCTCATGGTTTCATTTTCTCCTTTATTTATTTGAGCCAACTGCACCAAGAGGTCTTGACAATATTCATTGATTTAAATCTCTTCGAATGCATCCTTGATGTCATTCCAACCCGTGATGGACCGGGAAGGTAGGAGGTAAAACCATTTCTACTTACTTTTTCTTGGAGGGACTCCATGAACAATCTTACAAAGAACATCTTCATGTTGGACACCAAGAATTCCACATGATGTCGTGAAAGCAAAGTGATGTGTTCTTTCGATGTTGTGTGTTGTCACCTTTGAACTTTGGAAAGTTCTCATGGAACCCGTTGGTAGATTGTGAAGAGGGGGTTCAAGAGCAAGTGGGCTCCTGTATTCCTTCCCCATGGAACAATGGGTTGAGGTATTTTTCTTCTTCATCCACCATTGTTTCTTCTTCTTTTTATTTCAGCTCTTTTCTTACGAATTCTTCTTCAAATTCTTCTTCTTCCGTGAAGTCGATGTTCAATGGTTGTTGAAAAATTGTAGAATTTGAAGGATTTTGGATAGGATTACTAGTGAACTTCTTGAAGAGCCAGATGAAGAGGAGGCTTGAGAGAAGAAATATGGATTATCTCTAATTCATTCTTGCAGATTTTGCAAAGCTTCAAAATTGAAATCAGCAACACCTCTCAACCTTCTCAACCTGGTGTATCTTCCTTCAGCCAACTTTTGGAAGATTTTGCAGTTGGAATATGAAAGGCCACTGTGGAATGTGAAAAGTCACGTGCAGAAATCAGCAGTGTATCTTTTCAAAAATGGACTTTCTTGAACTCTCTTTTATGATTTTTTCAATATTTTTTTTTTTTGAATTTTTGGGACCTGCGGTCATATTTTGGGTGCAGAGATGATGCTAAATCTGCCCCATGTGGGTGCCAAAAATCACAGAGAAAATTTTTTGGGTGGACAAACTTGTGGATTTCTTGCCAACGCTCTGGGAATCTAAGTCCCTCTACTTAACCGGTGTAGCTGCCGTATGTGCATGCACATGAAAAGGTGAATTTTTGTGGTGGCCTTTCGACCGGGATCCAACAGGGCACTCCACTGACCCCAGCGAAAATGCTTGCATATACCTGCAAGAGATGACTTTGTCTGGAAGTGGGAAAGGGAGTGAGAATGGAGGTAGGAGAACTAATGTTGCAGGTAGAAAATCAGATTCCCACACACACACTAGTTAGAAACTTCATCACATGCATTTATGAGAAGAAACAACCCTGTAAATGACAACAAGACCAAATAGAATTTGATGAGAACAAAGTGTCATGAAATCCCTTGGTCAAAGAAAGCTAGAAACTCCTTCTTCTTGTATTGATGCTTGAACAAAAGTTGTACATAGTGTAGGAATGGAAGAAATTTGAGAGGGGAAGAGAGTAGAAGAAAATGGCTATCTCCTTTGCTTTCTCTCAAGGTAGAATGCACTCTTGAGTCTACAAGATCAATCACCAACCCTTTGAAATGGGAATGGCTTTACAATTTATAGAATAGAATATGACTCTTCATCTTCCTCATGACCTTTCAAATACCTTAATATGACTTAAGACTGTTCATATTCCACTTCAAATATTTAAGTCCCTTTTATAATAGCAAGGTGACTTAATTTACATTATGTTTCTAAAGTCTCTTAAGTCATATTAAAAGTGCAAACCCCAACGTGAAATTAGAATATTGGAAAGTGAGAGAAAGTTGGGGGGAAGAGGAGATGTCATTCCTGATGAAGTCCGTTGATCCTCGTTGATGGAAAGCTCCAAATGCTAGTGAAACTCTGAATCTTTGAACTCCTTACACACTGTGAAATTCCTCCAAATTATCTCACGAACGTTCGCTAAGTTGAATGAACTAAGGTGGATCTTGAATGCCCTATGAAAAATGACTAGGATGCTCCCGAACAATGATGTCCCCTTGAATGATTATCCTTGTACATCCCATTGTGCCAAAACTTCTCTTTGAGTGTAACTTACTATTTTTAGTAAGTGTGAAAAAGGCAACTCTCTCGATCCTTTCACGAGTGTCATGGACTGATTCCCCTTTCTCCCGCGTTCCTCACTCCTTTGGATCAAATTTCTATTTTTAGCAGGTGCTCGAGGGCCCACTTACTATTTTTAGTAAGTGCCAAAAATGTCCATTCTGGTGGATTCTCAGCTGTAGTGCACCTCTGATATCTTCATCTCCTTCGCAGGTTCTTTTGTTAATGACTTTCCCGAAATAGCAGTTCCTATGTAGTAGACCTGCTATTTTTAGAAAGTTTGCCTCTGGGAGTGGATTGATGTGGAATGAATTTTTTTGATATGGGTTTTTTCCCAATATCATCCCTTTGAAATTTCGGGCCCGCCCGCTTAATAATCCAAGAGATTTTAAAGTTTTAATTTTTGGACCTGGCAGTGCTTCTGGGTATGGCAACCATTAATGGACCTCAAAATTGCAGGTCTAGTTTTCTCCTCCATTTGTGAATAAAATTATATTTTTGATGTGGTTTTTTTCTTTGGTGCTTCACGTGCAATCTTACTTGATCCAAGCAATCGGATTTGACGGGGAAATCCCACTTCTTTCTTCATTGAGCCGGAAAGGAGATTTCTTCATGAGGATGCTTTTTCACACATGGGGGAGTTTGAAGGTGTCTTCTTGATGGTCTTGGATAGAGGAATGAACAAAATAAATGGTTCATTGATTCATGCACTGGTTTGCAAGCTTTGTTTAGATTTCCATTTTTTAGCTATGGGGATTTTGTTGTTCTCTTCTTTGTTGTTCTTGTTTCTCCTTAGCTTGATGAGGATTCCTTTTGAGACCTATGCATCACCATGGGAAAGGTATTTCAGTTCCTTTTTTGATCTGGTCTGAGCATTTGCAATGGTGGAGTGATGGTAGAATGTTGCAGAGGAAGAATGGAGGAAAGGAGTGCAAATAAAACTGTTAGAAGTTAGAAGCGGGAAAAGCAACACTTGGAATTTTTCAAAAAGATGTGCACAGGTAGGGATTGGGTGAATTTTTCCATGCTTTATGTCCCTGACCTTAGGGATGTGAGGGACATCAATTTCCACAATGAGCAAGATGGTGACACGTGGCACTAGATCCAACGACAGGGAATGAAGGAGGAAAAAGCTGATTTGAAGCACTGGGAGCTGAAAGGAGGTCACGTGGGTGTCCAAAAGACTCCTCCTAGGGGCTGGGAACATTTTTCCATGTCTTATGTCCCCCACCTCAGGTACATAAGGTACATCAGTTTCCATGGTGGTCCTGGAGGTGACACGTGGCACCCGATCCAACGACAGGGAATGGATGCTCCAAAACTGCACTTGGGGGCTGAACGACGGTCATGTGGGTGTCCAAATGACTCCCCATAGGGGATGGGCACATTTTTCAAGGTCTGATGTCCCCACCTCATGTGCATAAGGTACATCAAATTCCATAGTGGTCCTGGAGCTGACACGTGGCGACCGATCCGACGGCAGGGAATGCATGCTCCAAATAAGCACTTGAGGGCTGAACTGCCAGGTCTGGAGGTCATATGAGGGTCCCAAGGGTCACATGAGGGCTGGGAAAATTTTCCAAGGGGTGATGTACCTGACCTCAGGGACGTGGGGGACATGAAATCCCACCAGGCTCTGTGCTGACACGTGTCCTCTCGAAAAAATGACTAAGTCCTGAACTGCCTTTGAGAGGGTAACTTGGAATGCAGATAACTTGAGCTTCGGTGGAATTTATTGGTGAAAATTTATATGATCCTGACTGGAAATGGAATTTTTAATCCAATGATGTGGGTCTCATGTCTTTATTCGATCATATGATCCCTAAAAATCAGAGTTTTGATCTGGGACTCCACTTGTACCTGAGAAAAACTATCTTCCAATCATATGCGCCAAGGTGTTGTGAAAAATATTATTTCACCATCATGTAGGTCTTTGAATTATCTTTCTGAATATGTTTTTTTACTTCCAACTCCATTTGGAGCTCCCTGAATCTTTTTTTCAAGCTCAATGTGCTTTGTTTTAGGCCTGTGTGTACCGCAGAACTCCCAAAGGCTCAGAACCCATTTTTCACTCTCATGTTGATCGCTCCAAGTCTTTCGTAACTTCCCAAAGCCTTCCAAAATCATTTCCATGATGTTATAAGGTCTTCCATTCACCTCCATGTTGAATTTGGCCCTTCTTCTCTGCTCCTAGGGGGATGTGGGGGTTGATCCAATCCCGGTTTCTTAGGAAGGCCAACATATAGCTTGAAAATTGTCAATTTCCTTGCCTATATGACGCCAAAAGATAACATTTTCAATGAACTCCTAAAATCACCTAGGGGAATGAATGGAATTTCCTAAGGTTGTCATGTCTCTCACCTATAGGATGAAGAATGGATGCCCAACAAAGAAATAAAATCTGTTTTGTGATGTATTTTTTCCAATATTAATTTATTGTCTCTTGTTGCCTCTCATCGTTCGTTGGGGTATACTATGCATATCTCTAATGTCTATTACAGGTTTTGGGAGCTGTGTTTAATGGGTTGAAGTGGTGTTCCATGTGAATTTTATCTCTGGTCTATGGTGCATCTTGTCCACCCTCTCCTTTGCTCACCTCTCTCCATTTCAAGAGATTGTGACCAACAACCTCCTTCTCTGGTGTATCACCATTTTAGTGTAGGCTTTGTTTTCATGCACTTTCTCTCCCTGGTCCCTTGGAAGGTTAGATTAGGATTAGATAGTTTTCTGCATTAGAATAGCTTGTGGTAGGTAGTTTAGGAGTAGGAACCAACCTTCTCTGGAGGTCCATCTCAAGTTCGCAAGTCCCACAGCTTGAGAGATGGTCCAATGTTATGCAGATCACACCAAATTCCCCACTCAGATCTAAGGCCATTCGGGGGGTGCTATGATTTTGCATCAACACTTTTGGCACACTCGATGGGACAGTGTCTGAAACACCTTACCGATTCACTTCATCGGAGTTCGATGTGCTCTTGGTGAAGATTGTAGCCTTTGGAGACACTTTCAAGCACATCTAGTGTTTCCATCTGGTCAACAACCCATCCTCTAAGTTGCATACCTTCTCTCCTCCATTCTCATCCATTTTTATTTCCACATATTTCATCTTCTTCCATACAATGAAGTTGTGTAATCATGACTTCATTCACATCTTAGAACTCACACTTAAGAATGATAGCGGTGTAGTCCACCTCAATGTATTTTTCAACTCTTCCTAGATCAAAATTATGATTAAACTTAGAACCATTACTCTTACCCATATGAGCAAAGTGTCAAAGTCATTTGGCCATGGATATTATCAAGAGAAAGGCTACGCATATGATGAAAACATTTATATGAAGAATGTTGATCTATTGGAGAAGGTTCAAAGGATGGAGGCTAGCATGGTGTTGTCGAGGGTTACAACACAAATAAAGGAATTCAATATTGGTTGTAGGGAATCTTATCCACATGAAGGCCCTTTTCCAAGACATTACATCCCATAGGAGAAGCTTGACTTCATTTTTGAGAGGTTTCCTCAACTTACGTAATGAAGTGAGGAAATATATGAATACGAGCTTGGTGTTAGACAATCTTATCAATGGGTAAGTCCACTATCTCATAGCTTTTCTTTTCCTCTTTCTTAATCAACACCATCTCAACTGAAGCTTCAATCTCCAAGCTTCCCAATTGCTACACCAAGTATCGGTTTCCTTCTCCATCTCCTAGTCTTCCATCTCACCTCAATTCTTCTATCGTTTTCCCTCCCAAGCAGTCATCCTCTCCAAACAAACAAGAAGTTCCAATTCCCTCACAAAAATTTTTTTTTTTGCAAAAATGGTTGAAACCCCATCCACTTCTCCTCTTACTTTCCCAAGTCTATCTCAAGGAGAGACTCCAAAAACCAATCAAGGAGAGCAGCAGGAAGGAGAGCCAAATAGAGAAGAAATGATCAAAAAATTAGTAAGCTTGGCTCTTAGGTTTGGGATTACAAAAATCCCCTTGATGGTTAAACCTTCAGAGGAGGTCGGGGTCAGACCACAAGTGGTGGAAGCTGAGTTTGTAGCAGAAGAAGAACAAGAACAAGAGGAAGAAGATCAACAATCCGTATGCTCGAATGTAGTGTCCATAATGGCACTTTGTCTGAAGAGGATGCTGATCTAATCCAAGCTACACAACCAGTCAAGAGAGAGGAAGAAAAACCAGATCCAAGTCCCATTGAAGAGGAGCAACTAGAAGAGATCAAATCAGAGTTGAGGCCACTTGATGAAGAAAGCATTATTGAAGATTTTTGGTTTCATTTAAAGGGCCTTATTTGATTGATGAACCCTTGATGGAGGAGAGATTTAAAGAAGAAATTTATGCCCCAAATAGTCCTCTAGATCAGTGGATCATAGATTTTGATTTGACAAATTTCATGCTAGAGGAAGAGGTTGTCTAAGATAAAGTCAGTCTCCGAGGAATCAACAAGAGGAAGGAAAATGGTACGAAGATCTCATATTTTCCACATCATTAACCCGGAAAGGTCTACGGGAAGACTCCATTTTGGAGTTGAATTTTAGAGTGATGTGCAAACTTCATGGATCATATAATGCCCAATAGGTACTTGTCTTCACTTGAGCCAAAAGAGGAGTTCAGGCTGGTCATGCCACAATAGGGCATGAGGATGATATACAAAGCACCAAGAAACACCATCAAAACCTCTAGGATTCCAACACCAATCAGCTTGAGGAGGTATTTTCAATTGATGTTGATACCTTGATGATTTGGGTGGAAGATTGGCCTCTTGTCAGTTTCTCACTCATAATAAGATCCATGTTCAACACCAAATAATATACATGGCCACTTTTTTTAAAGAAGGAAGATATTTCTCCCTACCGTGGTAGGATTTTTTTTCTTTTCTTTGATAAGGTTAGTGTATGAGTAGGAGTAGGTTTGTTTTCAGTAGAAGAAGTTCTTTTGAACACATTAAATGTTCCACCAAACTATTATCCCAAATTTTCCCCACCAACAAAATTAATCAAACACAACCCCACACAGAAGAAAATCAAAAGGTTCGGTTTAGTCATGTGAGCCCACATTTCAAATCCAATAATGAAGGGGTAGGTAGGCTTGATAATGGAGTCCAAGCAAGGTCGACAAGGGAGGCCAATGACGTTAAAAGAGTCCAAAGGCTCAATAGGAAAGAAAATGGGAAAAGGGTCTCAAAGCTTTCAGACTTCGTATACATGAGTTGACTTTGGAAAAATAGAGTAGAGTCATGGAAGGTGCCACATGTCAGCTTGGTGTAATATCAAAAGGTACAAGAGAAGCAGGTATGCAAATGAGTGCAAAGCTTCCTTGTGTCTAGGACCCAACATAGTCGCTCCTAAATAAGTAGAAGGGACCTAGCCAAAAAATGGAGAAAGAGGAGCAGTCCCGAATCGCCTAAGGTATAACTAGGTGGTGGAAGCCTCCACATGTCCAATCGGCACATCTACAAAGGTCAAGCCACATGTCTCAATGGTGCACCTCCAGAGGTTAGGTCCAAACAGGGTCTCCAAATGTGCATGGAGCTTCCACATGTCTAAGGTCCGATGAGTTGCTCCTAAATGGTTAGAAAAGGGACAAAGTTGGCCATTTAATTGACTAAGTATAAGAGGGTCGGTGGAAGCCTCCATGTGCCTCATTGGCACAACTTCATAAGTGAGACCCAAGGGATAGTCCCTAAATGAGTGCAAAGCTTTAACATTCCCTAGGTCTAAAAAGGAGATAGAGACAACAGGTTGAAAATTCTCAAGGTAAAGGAAGCCTCCACATGTCTAATCGGCACACCTCCGAAGGTCAGGTCCAAATAGGGTCTCCAAATGAGCGGGAAGCCTCCACGTGTCCCGGGTCAGACATAAAGCCTTCGTCAAATAGAAAGGACTTGGGTAGAACACGAGGAAGGTAGAGCAGAGCCACGGAAGGTGCCATGTGCCTCATCGGTGCAACATCAAAGGTGAAGTCAATAGAGAGACCACGAATGAGTGTCACCCTCCACATGGACGAGTCCGAGGAAGTTAAATCACTTGTACAAAAGTCTAAGGCCGAGTGGAAAGAGCCGTGTATCAGCTTAGTGAAACTTCAAAGGTAAAATACAGAGGTAGGTTCCAAACTATCACCAGCGCTCCATGTGTCTAAGGTCCATAAAGGGGACACCGGCCATTGAAAATTCTAAGCTCAAGAAATCGCTGAAGGAATCCTCCATGTGTTAGCTCAGCACACCTTCAAGGTTAGAATCAAGAGTTGGTTTACAAATGAGCGTGGGCTTGCCACGTGGTTAGAATAAAAAGGGGGAAGAGTTAGATCTTGAAAAGTTTAAAATCCTACGAAGGCCTTCACATTCCTTGTCCACGTAACTTTAAAGTTAAAATCTAGAGGTAGGTCCCAAATGTGTGCCTTGAGCCTTCATGTGTTAAGGGTCATAAATAATGTCTCCACCAATAGAAGTGCTTAGGTAGATACAAATGAAATAGAGTAAGCCCTCGATGACGCCATGTGTCTCTTCGTCATAAATTCAAGAGTAAAGGAGGGGAAAAATATTAAGACACGTGGGGCTGCCATGTGTACCTTGTGTAAATAGATGCCAAACCCAAAGCACCTTCAGAGAAAGAACTAGGAGTTCATATTTTAGCGGGAGGGGACATTTTGGAAATCTCGCGACACCTACTACTCACCGCCATAATTAATGATCTTAGCTCGGCACACCTTCAAGGTTAGAATCAAGAGTTGGTTTACAAATGAGCGTGGGCTTGCCACGTGGTTAGAATAAAAGGGGAAGAGTTAGATCTTGAAAAGTTTAAAATCCTACGAAGGCCTCCACATTCCTTGTCCACGTAACTTTAAAGTTAAAATCTAGAGGTAGGTCCCAAATGTGCGCTGAGCCTTCATGTGTTAAGGGTCATAAATAATGTCTCCACCAATAGAAGTGCTTAGGTAGATAAAATGAAATAGAGTAAGCCCTCGGATGACGCGCACATGTGTCTCTTCGTCGTAACTACAAGAGTAAAAGGAGGGGGAAAATATTAAGATGCGTGGGGCTGCCATGTGGACCTTGTGTAAATAGATGCCAAACCCAAAGCACCTTCGAGGAGTGATAACTTTCTACTAGGAGTTCATATTTTAGCGGGAGGGGACATTTTGGAAATCTCTCGACACCTACTACTCACTGCCATAATTAATGATCTTATCTACCATTTTCATGGCTTTCAAGTCTCTCACCTATCGCCATAATGAAGAATGGACTCCTTTCTTTCCAACAAGGAACATCACATGGAGGCATGGGTCTTGCAGTGAAGCCCATCATTGTTGCAGGTAGATTTCAATGCTTTCTAGAGTGGTTGGAGTAGGTGAATTCAATTCTCTTCTAGGGGTGGTTGAAGCAGGGTTCAAATTTTCCCTCTCTCCTTCTCTCATTCTTCTATATATTGTAAAGGAGGGGCATTTTTCAAAGGGTTGGTCATTGTTTTCTCTCTGCTCCCCTCTCTCTTCTTCCCTAAGGTCGAATGTGGAGTTTAATCCTCCTCTCATGGCTCTGTAATGGCATTTTATTTCCTCTTTCCCATAGATGATTTATTATGTGACCTCTTGGAGCAATAAATTTTTTTGTGATGCATTTTTTCCATCCTTCCTTATTTAATTGTCTCTTCTTGCCTCTCATCATTGCAGGGTATATTGTGCATATGTGTGATATCTATTACATGTTTTGGGAGTTGTGTTAAATTATTTGAAGTGGTGTTCCATCTGAATTTTATCTCTTGTCTCTGTGGTGCATCTTATCCACCCTCTCCTTTTCTCACCTCTCTCCATTTTAGGCAGCTGAGATTGTGACAAGCAACCTCCTTCTCGGTGTATCACTATTTTAGTGTAGGCTTTGTTTTCATGCACTTTCTCTCCCTGGTCCCTTGGAAGGTTAGATTAGGATTAGATAGTTTTCCTACATTAGAATAGCTTGTGGTAGGTAGTTTAGGAGTAGGAACCAACCTTCTCTGGAGGTCCATCTCAAGTTCGCAAGTCCCACAGCTTGAGAGATGGTCCAATGTTATGTAGATCACACCAAATGCCCCACTCAGATTTGAGGCCATTCGGGGGTGCTATGATTTCACATAAATAATTACCTATCCTATCTCCCCCATGTGAGATAGATTTACGTATATAATTGGTTCCTCGAGAAGAGCCTATCTCATGAGCACCTTATATGATGACTACCCCCGAGTTTTGTGAGCTCAAGTTGTAGCTAGAGGGCCTTCTTGAAATGGGCCTAATTCGTCCTATTATATCTCCTTGGGGTGAACTTGTGATTTTGTTGAAGAAGAAGGATGATCCCTAATATTATTCATTGAATATAGGTAGTTGAAAAAAAAAGATAAATAATTCTTACCCCTTCCATGAATTGGTGATTTGTTTGATCAAATGAATGTGGCTACTACATTTTCAAAGATAGATATTAATTCAAGGCATTATTAGCTAAGGATTGTGGAGACAGATATCCAAAAGACAACCTTTTGCATTTGATATAGTCACTATGAGTTATCATTTGTGCCTTTATGATTGAGGAATGCCCCATGAGTGTTTATGAGTTTAATGAATGGGGTATTAGGATGTTCTTGGATAGTTTTTTTCTTATGTTCCTAGATGATATATTGATATACTCACACACACTTTAGGACCAGTGTCTTTAAAGGAAAATGTATGGGAACATGGAGAAGTGTGCATTCTTTTAAACAAAGGTTCAATATTTGGGTTACATCATTTTGGGAAAAGAATCATAGTCGATCCTTCCTAGATTCGATTTGTCATTGATTGGCCAACATTAAAAAAATGTGATCGAGGTATGAAGTTTTATGGTGATTAGCGGGATATTACAAGTTTTTTTACAGGATTTCTCATGTATTGATCATCCCATCACTTCCTATAGTGAAAAGGGAAGAAGTTTGTATGGTTGGACAAATGTGAGAAGGCTTTTATGACTCTGAAGGATTTCCTTACTACAACACTTATCGTAGCGAGACAAGATCCTCACAAGGACTTCTTTGTCTATATAGATGCTTCATGGGTAGGGTTAGGAGGAGTAATGATGTAGGATGGTCACATTGTTGCATTTCAGTCTCTTAAAATCAAGGATTATGAATTCAATGACATGATTCATGACCTTTATTTTGCAGCTGTAGTACACACATTAGTTTGATGACATCATTTTTGGTTGGGAAGGAGGTTCACACTCAAGACATATCATTTAAGCCTATGACACCTTTTCACATAACCCAATCTCAATACATGTCAAGGGTGTTGGATGGATATTTTGTGTGAGTATGATGTGGATATTGAGCATGTGAAGGGGAAGGAGAATGTAGTAGAAGATGATTTAAGTTTTTAAAGACATATTTCAAAGGTTACATCAATAAATAAAGATTTGCGGAAAATGATTTTTGCAACAAATTCCACTTGATAAGTTCTATCTCTCATCAAGAGCAAAGATTGAGTCACACAAACCCCTCAAAGAAAATTTTGACGGACTATCTTTAGATTTAAATGGGATTCTTAGACACATGGGTTGAATATATGTGCCTAGAGATGGATATATTCGAAAAGAAATTATAGAAGAGGCTCATTGTGCACCTTATTCGAGTCCATCTAGGGGTGAAGAAGATGGACACTACAATGAGAACATTATTTCATTGGAATAGACTTGAGAGGGATATAAATCGGTATGTTTCTCGGTGTTTGGAGTGCTAGAAGGTGAAGGATGAGCATCAACATCCACCTTTTCTTATTTATCCTCATACTCTCTTTGGAGTGGAAATGGAACACCATTTCCATGGAGTTCATTGTTTGGCTACCTATGTCGAAATATCACCACAATGTGATCATGGTCACGGTGGGAAAATTTACAAAACTGGCTCATATTTCTCTAGTTAATACCACCTACACATTTTGTGCAATTGCATGTGTTTATCTTAATGAGGTAGTGAGGTTACATGGGATTATACAAAAGATCATTTGTGACCACGACCCCTTATATACATCACACTTTTTGACCACCATGCAATTTACACTTGGGTCGAAGATCAATTTCACTACACCTTCTCACCCTAACTCGGATGTTCAAGCCCGAGTGGGTGAACTAGGTACTAGAGGATATGCTTCAGATGTATGTTATGGATCATCAGTCATGATGGGAGGAGTATTTGTATCTTGTAGAGTTTTTATACAATAACAATTTTAGAATTCTATGGCATGGCATCTTTCCAGATATTGCATGGCAAAGAGTGTAAGACTCCCTTGAGTTGGGATAGATTAGAAAACAAGGTCACCATCGGGCCAGCTATGTTATAGGATATGGAGCAGAAGGTAATTTATATTAGGCATGGATTACGGGAGGCACATAATAGGCATAAGTAGTATGCGAGATCAAGGAGGAAGGACCATAGTTTTGAGGTTAATAGGAAGGTGTTTCTTAGATTGAGCTCATAAGATCCCCATTTATTATGGAAAAGGATCTAAGCTAGCTCCAAGATTCATTGGTTCATTAGATATCTTGAAGCGAGATCGGTCTCATAGCCTACCACTTAGATTTTACACCCAACTTGTCTCACATCCACGATGTATTTCAAGTTTCTATTCTATGAAGATATAAACCAAAAACATCTCATGTATTGGATTGGACCACTTTATAGGTGTAGGAGAAAGTATAGAATATTTTGGAGCTCGTGCGCATCATAGAGTGCAAGACCCTAGGCCTTCAAGGACATGATATTGATCAGACACGTGTCTAGTTTGATCGATATGATGAGTCATCAGCTACATGGGATGATGCCACACCACTATGAGCACAATTTCCACACCTATTCTAGTGACTTCCAGGAGGAATTCAAGTCTAAGGGGAGGGGAATGTATTTCCCACTCCTTTTCAACACTTATTTTTTCATGATCGGGTAAATGCATGGTGTTATCTCCCAATTATTGTCCCAAAAATGTAATTGGGGAATGTGGAAGTGTGGGAAATTATGGTTGTTTGCATGAACCACCTTCCTACAAAGTGCCACGTCACATATTTTTTTACCACTTTTGGAACACAAAGGTGTTCGCGTGAAGGGGGTGTTCATGCGAACTGCACACCTTCATGTGAATCCCCTTGTTTATATATTGGATGCGGCACAGAGGAATTCACTTTTCCTCTACCCCACCTCCTTTGTGAAAATAATCCATAGAGTAGAGATGGTCTCAGATCCCCCATTGGCGACCAACGAGCCCAAAACAATCACACTACTAACCTGCGTGACCTTATAGGTGACCAACGAGCACACATATGTATGAAATAACTTTTTTGTGAAAATAGAGGATCCCATGTTGTTGGGAATGAAAATAACTTAAAATAATTTAAACCATAGCTACATAGTACTTAACCATTTACTTAAATCTCTTATATCATGACCAGGCTTCACAAATTTCATTATTTATTGGGCATCACAAGTATGTTGTGGTATTCTTTCAATGTGCTTATTAACATGGAAATTACTATTTTTAGGAACCTAGAAGAGCATTCCTACCTATTATATTTGAACAAAGTGTTCATTTTTATTGAAATAAATGCAATTAAGAAATGAACTTGCGACTGTTACTTGGAATAGAACAATCCCCACTGTTTTATTTATGTGTTGTAACTTTGTTATTTTTGTTTAGTGAAGAAAACAATACAAAATTCATTGAAAATAAATCAAAAACATAAGCAATAGATTAGATCATCTTCTGTTTTAGATGATTTGACTTGTAAAAAAAAACCTTATAATCAATTAAGTTCTTTTAATATTTTATGCTCACAAATTAGAATCTATGGTGAATACAACTTTGAAGTGTAATTATCATAAGTTTTGATACTCTAATATTATATTTATTGATAATTTTTTACATTTTGGGCTAAATGAAATATCATTTTCCAGGGAGAATTTCCATACCACCTGTTATGTTTTAGAAAAATAATTGTCCTTTATAAAATTAATTTAGGTGCAGTGCCCTCCAATGTGCAAATGGGCTCAGCTGTAAGGAATATACAAACAATATATATCTAATCAAAATTCAACAGGAAATTAATACCCTGAGCCTCCATAAACACTCATTTCAAAAATGTTTCCTCATCTCAAAAACATGTAAGGTATGTATATATCTAATCAAAATTCAATGGGAAATTAATACCCTGAGCCTCCATAAATACTCATTTCAGAAATATTTCCTCATCTCGAAACATGTAAGGTATGTATCAAGATGTCAAGAGACTTTTCCATACTTTTTTAACCTATAAATTTGTTATCTTAAACCACTATTGTGTCTCTTTATGATATATAGGTGGACCAAATTCATAAGTAGAGGATTTCAACAACAAAACACCACTCACTTGGAATTCGTTCACAATGAGCATCTTACAAAGTGTGCATAAATATTGTGGAACATTTACACACCACCACACATTTTTTTTTTATAGATCCTCTTGAGTCTCCTATATTATATTGATATCTCACACCCTATGAAAGGATTTCCTAATAACCTTGCATCACTCACAATTCACATAGTATTGCATCAAATCAACATTTAAATTTTTTGCAATGTCCTGCATTGTCTCACAACATTTACTACTTCTTGCAATTTTTTACAATATAGCTACCACACCTCTCAACTTGAGTTCAATTTTACGTTACCTTAAGAGTGTGTTAAGTCTCATGCTTGAATTGCACCTAGTGACATCTCATGCCATGCATAGACCTTTCCTTAACAAAATTGTATCAAGCATAGCTCCTCAATATTACACCAAATTGACATTTTTATCTTTTTCAATGTCCTACAAGTTACCTCAAAACACTTTTCAAATTCTCATAATGTTGTGCAAGGAAACTAACACACCTTTTCAATTGATTTTATTTTGTTCATGCCTTTCATAGTGTGCCAAGTATTATCACCTACTTGTCCATAATTTTACATAGAACTTTGGAAACAAATGAGTTTTTGTCCTTCTCATGCTAGTGCACAAAACCATACATACTTTGTGCTATGCATAGACCTTTAAATCCCCAAAACATTGATTGACATATTTTTGTCCATGCCCAAATCTTGTCACCTAACAACCTTGCAATTTCATCTCTATTGATTCCATTCCTAGGGAGAAAAATCAACTAGAAGATTCAATGGTTTCCTCTTGTTCACATTTTTCTTGATGTAGAATTGCTAGATATCAATTTTATCGTATCCACGAGGTTGGAGCCATTGATAAAAATAACAATAAGCATAGTGATCCTAACCTATGTAGAAACTATGGATGAACTTATTGTCATGAAATTTCTCAAGAATGATATATTAATTCTAGATTTCTTTTGAGAATATGAATATGAATTCTAGAGTTCACAAAACAAATGCACATGTTTATTTTAATTCTTTTAGGATACTTTTACATAAATAAAGAATACAATTTATAAGTGTTTGTACTTCTAGTCATGTTGAAAAAATTCATCTTATTTCCTAACATATTTCATTTATTTTTGATGCATGGTAGTAAATTTGTTCCCTTAGTAGTGAATTATAATATGTATTTTTTCTAATGTATCTATTTCATGTACTTTGTCTTGAACTATTCCATTTAAGCTTGATTTACTATGTGATATTTATAATGGAATAACTTAGATTTTACATTATTCAATTTTTGAATAATAATTCTCTGTTAGTGACTTTTTATTACAAATTAAAATAAGATATGCAATTTCTTATTTTCTTGATTATTTGCATTTTACCTTGAAAATCATATTTATATTTTCATTAAAATAGGAGAATGTATTAGTAGAATATTTTCATTAAAATTATTGTAAATTGAATTTTACTTTCATTTTTTATAGTCATGGATTATTCCGCTCCTAATTTATTTGAGAGGATTGAATTAGACATTGCAAAATTGTAATCTATTCTCAAGGATCCAACTACAATTGGGAACAATAAAGCCCATTGTGAAAAAATATTAGTCGATCTTAAAAGAATAGAAAAAAACTTGATAACGTCTACAACCCATTTGATTAAGTCAATAAAATATTTTATGGATTCACTAAAATCAAGTGTCTCATGAGATGTAGGATATAGTGATATTCAATTACGACTTTCGATAAGGAAGCTATTAAGAGGTCTTGTTGGGTTTTTATGCAAAAAAACTAAAAGTAAGGTCATATTTTGAAAACAAATGTTCATGTCCCCTATGTGCATGTTTGACTTTTCCTAGATTTGTGGCCTCTCAAGGAAAATTTTTGAATAATGACCAATTACAATTATACTTCATACTAATGCTAAATGTTGAGGTTCACCTAAACCTAAAGGTGAACTATTTAGATATCCCTAAATATTTCGGGTAGAGGGCATGACCGTATTAGCCATAGGGAGGCATATCGATAGGATGGATCTTTTATAGTTGTTGACACACGATAGCTTTGTACCGAGGCCATGACCATTCTTATCAAGATTTTAGGATGTTAAAATTCCTATTGTTATGACCGCATATGAGGGTGTTATTGAGTGTCTTGTGAGCATTTCTCATAAGACCCAATTGATATCTTATGAATGTGTGGGTCAGTACCTTATGAGATGTGGTACTAGCAGTGGAGGTGCTAGTAGCAGCAGTGATTCACAAAAAAGGTATATGATCATGCACATATGATTTCACCAGATGAATTTGAGGAGGTTACAAATCCCACTCAGACACATTATCTAGGATGCATCATAGATGTCAACTTGTTGCATGCATATGTTGTGATTTCACGACATTGCAACATTAAAATATCAAGGGTTTTAGATTTTATAGAGTAGAGTGGAAATGTATATTCTAGTCAAGGTACTACTGCCACTACTACAGTCATACCTCATGTTCCTGGGATAGTCACACCTGATGTTCTACACATTTATGTTCTGGTGTGTGAAAATTAAACCTTAATTTAATTAAGTTTTATTTCATTTCATCATTACTTCACAATTTATTAATATTAAAATTGAACATTTACTTGTGTGTTTAGGCTTCTGCTCCAGTGTGTGCTTCTTCACAACCCACACCATTTAACCACATGACAAACACATAGCTCTTGACTAAGTGCAACATAGATCTTGATGTTGCAGGATTGTGTCAACTTGGCTCGATTAGTGAGATATTCATTGGGGTTGAGGTCATGGGTGGAATTCCTATAGATTTGGAGATTCGTTCCATAGAGGTATATGTACATGTGTTTTAGAATTAATATTTAATTTAAATTGAAATGTTTGAAATTAATAAACTTTCTTAAAAAAACTTATTTATAAAACTTCTTACATTTAATTTTTTTCGCAAGGATCTATGGGACATAGATCTAAACATAGTGTAGATACTCTAAACATTCACTTGAGGATATATTGGGGTAGTCAATTGTATATATCTATTATATGATGTATTTGTCGGTGTGAGTTATCTTATCTGTCCTCCTCACATATTGGAAGGTCATATCACATGGGTTAGGTTTAGGGTTAGGTTTAGGGTTTCTTTATTGAGTCATGCACTAGGGTTACTCGGCACCTATATGTACCCTTTCACTATTCATTTATAAGCATGCCAAGCCACTCCTTTGTCTTTTCTCCACATGTGCAATCTTTGTTACGTTATGCAATATTATTTAGGTATTAATCAATTCTTCCTTTTGATTACGTTAAAGCCATTATGATTCAACCAGAGTGCTGACTTAATGATGGTGCACATTTTTGTACAATTCATCAACTCTTTCATGGTATCAGAGCTGAGATCGGGTAAACGTGCACTCATTTTTTGAGTTGTGATTACTCTTTTTTTTCATTTTTTATTAACTCCTCGTGCAAGTTTTCGATCATTATTTTCTATTTTTCCTTGCTAACGTATCTAACATTCTTGCTCTTGGAAATTTTTAGTTTTATTTGTTCTTCATGCATGTGTAGGTTTTCCTGAGCTATCAGGGGTTTTACAACTAGATTTTCTAGCTACAATCAAATTTAATACAACTAAACTAGAGGTTTTTTTTAGTTTTTAATTTTTTTAATAAAATGAAATATTTTTGGAGATCTCTATGTTTTGTTTGGCTCTGTGTGTGTACATGGTTTTTAGGTACATGATTAAAATTGATTTTTTTTGGTGTTTTGGTGGTTTGTGCTCAAACCCTAGTGAGCTACTTAGCCCCAATCTCTTCAACCTCTTAAGGGTGATCAATTTTTTTGTGGTAGTGAGTTTTCCTACGGTTTTTGTTGTTTGTTGTGTGGCCGTGAGTTCTAGGTCATTTTTGGCGAGTTGCTCGCCCGAGCTTTGCTCAGCCATGGCCTCACATGGATCCTTCCCTATTTGCTTCCCGATCCACTATGGTGTACCCCTCACTGCGACCCTAGCTTCGGATTCCTTCCCCTGCTACGGCCGATCCACCCTCCTCTCGGTCTTTCCCCAAAACCTGCGCAAACAAACCCGAAGCTTCCTCCAAACAGTGTTTTTGTTAAGTTTTTTTTTTTTTTTGCGGTAAGTTTGCTACTTTTTTATTTTGGTAATTATTTTTAAATACATTCTATTTAAAACCCAAAAAAAAAAAAAAACCTTTTAAATCTTCACCACGTTTAAAAAGATATATATCTTTTTAAAAAGTGGGAGCTTATTTGGTAAGTATTTTTTTAAAAAATGCTTTTCAAAACAAAAAAACAAAAAGCCTATGGTTTTTGACAGTTTTTTAAATAAGTTTTTTTAGAAATTTTGTTTCGTATTCATAATTTAATTTTTTTATTTTCAAATTATTATTGTTTTTTTTTAAAAAGCGGGAAAGTTTTTAATTAGGATTCAATTTTTTCTTTTTTATTAGATCTTAATTAGTTGAAATTAATTAGATTTAATTTAATTAAATCTAGTTTTATTAATTTCAAGTTTAATCTCATTTACGGTTAGAAATTTTTTTTAAAAAAATCGTCTTTTAAATTAACGTTAAATATCATTTCTTTTAAACTCCAAAAGCTCTCACATTAGCTAAACTGGACATTTCTAAATGATTTTTTAGGCATTAGTGTCAAATTTTTTTACTAATCATGCGCTCAAGTGTGCAGCATCACTTTGAGCACCTCTTTGTCTTCCGCGTGCCTTTCCGGCATTCTGAAGATCATCTGGACTCATCTTGAGTTCGTTAAATTGTATTTTACCCTTATTATTGCTTGCAACTAGTGAGCACATTTGCCTGATGCAGCATGTAAGGGGTACTCTTTGCGACATGAGACACTTTTTCTCAAAACCAGGCTTGGCTTTCACCTCCTCCCGTTTTTTTTGCTTGTGCTTGTTTACAATTTCCTATTTGATGTGCTCCACGAAACACTATTGTGGTGTCCTCTGCTTGCGTTATTACGCTGATTGCAAGATGAGTTACCAAGTGTTTCAAACTACATGCATGGACCGATTGTAATCAACACGATAAACTATAAAGTTCCAAAGTAGGGGGTTATTATATTATCACGGGTGGTTGTGTTTCTTTTACGCATTTCTCTCTCTCTCTTCACTATGGATGCACTTTTAATTCCTTTCCTTACGTTGTTCAAATTATTTGAGTGGTTATCGAAAATATTATGAAACTAAGGGGTAAAGGGTTATATCGCATCACTTTGTGGGAATTGAGACTGAACTAGATGACGATCCTGAAAAATCTAAGTGGTTAAACCATTGTGATGAAGCTTTAGGTCTTATTTGCATGTCTATTTCTCCTAACTTACTCTTCCACATTGAGGCATCCAAAACACCTAAATCTATGTGGAAAGTGTTGGATGCGATGTTTGGACAACAAGAAGACATGAGAGTGCATGAGTTGGAAAATGAACTACTAGGGTTAAATCCTAGTGAATTTGAAAACCTACAAGCTTTCTTCTTGAAATTTTTCCACACTAGATTGTTGTTAAAATGATTTGAAGTAGAGAAGAAAGATTCTCAAGCTGATCTTCTCGATTCTCTCTAAGCTAGGTCCCAAATATTCGGTCTTCCTGTTAACTTTATTTGCTACAAAAGCTTCTTTGGGCGATGCTTTGACTATGCCCTCCTTTGACTCTTTTTTTGTCCTAACTCATTCGAGAACATGAAAAATCATTCAAATGGGGTCTCTCAAGTCCAAGTCACATGACCTTGTAGCAAGTACTAGCAAGGGAAAGAATACTAAAAAGAAGAAAGAAACAAAGGATCAACCTAAGAAAGAAACCAAGACCAAACCTAAAAATGACACAAACACTTCGACTTTTGAGCCTAAGGCACAAAAAAGCAAGTTTTTGTGTTCCTATTACAAGAAGTATGGTCACGATGAGCACCACTATTTTCTATTTTTGAAAATAAATTGATCACTTATCTCATTTACTTGATAATAATAAAATAAGTGTTTCTAAATCCATAAAATAAAGTTCTCCAAAGGCCGAGTCTTCTACTGCAAAAGGTTCTAAAAATGACAAGAAGAAAGGAAAGGCCCTTATAGCTAGATTTTTTCCTTAATCTACGTGGATTAAAGTTTCTGGTGCCTCACACCACATGGGTTCTTTGCATGTTGAGTTCTCCAACATCAAACCTTGTGGAATGTCCCAAATCATGATGGGTAATGACATGAAAGTGTCAGTTTCCGGTAGTGGATTGGTAAAGATGGATGGGGGAACATTCAACCAAGTGTTGAGTGTTCCCGCTCTCTCTACCAATATTCTATTGGTTTATCAAATTACTCACCTTGGTGAAGGAATGCGAGTGGAATTTGGTCCTAACTCGGTGATTATTCGTGATATAAACAATGAAACTACGGTGGTTGAGGAAAGGTGGATCACCGTTCATGGTTATATACCTTTTCTTACTTTACTTCTAATTATATGCCCACTACCTTGCTCACTCATGCAAATGAGGTTAGTAAGCTATGGCATGAGCATTTTGGACATCTAAATTATCACTACCTTAAACAATTGAGCCAAAATGAAATGGTCAATGGGTTACCCCAGATCATGTTTTCTAAGGGTCTTTGTGAGGGTTGTACCCTTGGAAAGCATCGTGAAAAGAACTTTGACAAAGGAAAATCTTGGAGAGCTACTCATCCCTTAGCTCTTGTTCATAATGATATTTCTGGTCCATTTCCTTCTCCTATTTTTACTAGAGCTCTTTATGTGCTAACCTTCATTGATAAATTTTTGTGATATTCTTGGGTATATTTTCTTAAGCTTGAGTCAAGTTTTGAACATTTTCGGGACTTTAAGGCTCTTGATGAGAAACAGTTGGAATGGTCTATCAAGGTTCTTTGAACCAACAATGGAGGTGAATATGTAAACAATAGATTCATGGATTTTGTACTTCTAAAGGGATCTCTTTGCAGCATACGATTTACTTATAGCCCTTCATAGAATGGAGTCAAAGAAAGAAAGGACCATACTCTGAAGGAGATGGCCACTTGTATGATTCACTATAAGTTTCTTCCTCCCTTTGTATTGGGCAAGCAGTGAATTGTGCAAATTACATTCAAAACCATGTTCCATACAAGGCAGTAAGAGGGATGACACCCTTTAAAGCTTGGTTTGGATGTAATCCTAATGCCGAGCACTTTCTAGTCTTCGGATCCAAGGCTATGGCTCAAATTCCTAGAAAGAAACACAAGGAGCTTTGGAACCACAATACAAACCTTGCATTTTGTAGGGTATCCTTATGGCGTGAAGGGATATAGATTGATGAATCCTACTTCTCATGAGATGTATATTGAGAGAAGTGTTAAATTTGATGAGTCTTCTTTGAATTCTACTTCTCCACCTATTGAGGTTCTTGACTCCGATTGATTCTAAATCATCAGATTATGATATTTTTGAGTGTGCTCCTCTTTACGGTCCTCCAGGACCATCGGACCTCGATTCTTCTTATTCGACAGTAGTGATGACAAGGACTATGTCCCTTCTCACTTAAGTGAATAATCTTCTGACTCTAAGCTTGATCCTCTTGGTCCTCTCGTGGGCTAGGAAAACATTGCAAAGTGCTTTGGAGATTTAGTTGGAGATACTTCAGATATGAGACGTACTCGCTCAAATTTTGTTAGACCCCACTCCTTCTTCACCTCTACTTCTGATCCAAAGTATTTTTGGGAGGCTTTTGGTATTCTTGAGTGGGATTCTACCATGGATGAGGAGTATTCCTCTCTCAAGAAGAACGATACTTGGGATCTTACCCCTCTTCCGAAAGGAAGAAAATTGTTCGATGTAAGTGGGTGTTAGAACAAAGTATGGAGTAGATGGAAAGCGTCAAAATTTTAAAGTGAAATTAGTAGCTAAGGGTTTCTCCCGGATATTTAGGGTTGATTATAGTGAAACCTTTGTTACGGTTATAAAGATGACTTCTATTTGACTAACCCTAGCCAATGCCATAGCCAATAGATGGAAAGTCCATCAAATGGATGTTAAGAGTGCCTTCCTTCATGATTATCTACAAGAAGATATCTATATGGAACAACATCTAGGTTATTTCCAAGATCCCTCCCTCATTTGTAAGTTAAAGAAGTCTATTTATGGCCTTAAATAAGCCCCTCGGGCTGGTATGCCAAGATGGACTATTTTTTACTTACATCGGGGTTTACTAGGTGTCACTTTGATCCAAATGTTTATATTCTAGAGCAAGATGACTCCATACTCATTCTTGTTCTATATTTTGATGACTTTTTGATCACATGCAGCTCTTCCTCTATTATTGATTCCGTGAAGATCACCTTGGCCAATGAGTTTTCCATGACTACCTTAGGTCTACTTCATTACTTCCTTGGGATCTAGATTTCACAATCGACTCAGAATTTTTATTTCGCAACCTAAGTATGCTCTTGATTTGCTTGCTCATTTTTAGATGTTCTATTGCAATTATTCTCCAACTAGCTTTTCTTTTTGGGGTTATGTTGGTTTCAGGTTGCTCTACTCCCTTAGTTGATGGTACTATTTATCGACAGGTTGGTGGGAAGATTGATTTACTTGATCACGAAAAACTGGATTTATCATATGCTATTGGGATCATGTCCACATTCATGCAAGATCCACATGAGCTGCATTAGAAATCAGCCAAATGGATCCTTCATTATGTTCATGGTAGTTATACGGATGGCATTCACTATAATGGAGGGTAGATATTGACTTGATTAGGTTCACAGATTGATTGGGCGGTGACTTAGATCATCAAAAATCTACTATTGGCTACAATTTCTCTCTTATTTAGGGTCCTATTAGTTGGTCTAGTAAGAAGTAGAATGCAATTGCAATATCATCTACAAAGGTAGAATTCAAAGGAGTGATTAATGCGCCACCAAAGCTATTTGGCTATAGGGTATCTGACTGATGATTTTGGCATCCATCTTTGGTGGCCTACCATTATCTACTATGATAACACAAGCACTATCTCCATTTATAAAAATCTAGTTTAGCATCACGGGACGAAGCACATTGGGATTCATATGCACTTCATACAAGAGATTATTCATGATGGCATCATTGACATTTAGTAAATTCAGACAGTTGATCACATTACAAATTTATTTACCAAGCCCTTCACTGAGATGAAGTTTCTTCACTTACGGTCTCTTCTTGGGGTGAGGTATTTATAGCTACTCATGTCCTTCGGGCTATGTAGTCCTTTTCTTCTTCTTTTTGTAGGAAGATTGTGTTTGTATATGGCCATCTTATCGGGCCTTTAGTTTCAGGCCCCATTAACACATCTTTCTTAGTTTTTAAGAGTGTCTTCTCTTTGATCGACTCATCATAGCCACTACCCCAGCTTCGATGAAGGGGGTGTTGGTGTGAGTTATCCTATGTTTCCTCCTCACATATTGGAGGGTCATCTCACATGGGTTAGGTTTAGGGTTTGCCATTGATTCATGAACTAGGGTTACTCATCACCCTATATGTACCCTTTCACTATTCATTTATGAGCATGCCAAGACACTCCACTGTCTTTTCTCTACATGTGCAAGCTTTGTTGTTATGCAAGGTTGTTGAGTTATTGATCAATTATTGCTTGTGATTATGTTGGAGCCATTACGATTCAACCATAGTGTAACTTGATCATGGTGCAAAATTTCTAATGTGAGTCATCAATTCTTTCAATATTTAATTAATCAATAAATAAATTTTTTTTAATAATATATGGTATCCTATATATAGTTTTTACATGTGTATAGTTCTTTTTTTTTTAACATGTAGGATGCAAAGTAGAGCCAAGTGTGGGGTCCGGCACTCACCCTACTACATAGAGGAGACTTCAATGATAATTTAGAGATTTTAGACATGTATATACTCATTGCACTTGATTTTAGATATTTTTGACATGTGTATATACTCATACTCATTTTAGACATGATTTATATATTTTGATATATGACTTAGACACATGTGTGTGTGTGTATATATATATATACATTTGACATGAATTTTATATTTTGATATGTAAGGTAGCATAATTTTTAATTTTTATGAGTTGGTGTTCTTAACTATTTTGAGTTGAACTTTTATACCTACATAGTTTTGTTAAAACAATCACCAAAATAACTCCCATTTTTTTTTCAATAACTAGTTCATAGCTTATATTTGTGAACATAATAAATGTGGCATATAAATAATGAAAAAGGGAAGAAAGAAAGTGCTAAAAAAATACATTTATTTACTCCTTATATCAAGTATTAAAAGTCTTACTAACTTAAATGAAAGTTAGATTTATAGGCTTACCTAGTGTAAAATATAATCGATTCAAATATGAAAATAATGTATAGGACACTAAGAACTTGTTTCAAATTATTATAAAAGATTCCAGAAAAGAAACTAAAATGGGAAAAATGGGTTTTGAATTTCAATGAAACAACATGATAGTGATAGTGTTTTGATAAATCCTTTTCAAATATATCAATAGGTAAGGCTTTATATTGGTTTCATCATGTCCTTAGTGTATCTTTGAGCACATTACTCGAACTTCAAGAATCATTCTTAATAAATGATATTCAAAATAAGATTCCAAGAGTTATATATGAACACTTAAGATGTTACATTAAGGAAACTAAAAATAAATGAGTGAGTACATTATGAGGTTTAAGAGTTGTATACAACAACTAATATATCGACCATTTGATTTTGATATACAATACATATTTTTGTGAGAAATTATCTACCCTCTAAAAGAGAATTTACTATATGATACATATTATACATTCCTCTTTCTATGATTTCAATAAATCCAAATATAAAAATAAAATTCTCCTCCAAAGGAGAAAGCATATGAAATTGTAGATGTCTCCACTGCAACTATATACGACATAAAAATTTATGCAAGAATTACAAGAGATACAACTAAAAAGTTGGTTAATCAACTTACCACCTAATTACTATCATCTTCCTCACAAGATTGAAAAGGTAAAAGGAAAACCTTTATTTTACTTATAATGGCATTAATAGGCATCATGAAAAACAATTGTTATGATTTGTGATAGAAGACAAAATAACTCGAGGGTGGGGGAAATATCCTATGTGTTTTAAATCACTATCTTGAGTAAGTTTGCACAGTGTAAAATGGAAGGCTCGTTTGAAGAGGAACATCCATTGATTTTTTATGAACTTAAAATGATGCATGTTAGTTACATCCATCCATGAGCAAAGAAATCATCAACTCAAATTTGATTGCATAGTTTCAACTAATTTAGAAAATGTGACCTCCATGCCAATGTTAATTTTAAAATGAGTGAAGAAATCATCAACTCAAATTTTGAAAAATGGTAATGATGTCGTTTTACATGTACATAATATCTTATATTATATATATATATATATATATATATATATATATATATATATATATATATATATATACATATATATATATATACATATATATATATATATATATATATATATATATGTATGTATGTATATATATAACTATATATATATATATATATAATATATATATATATATATATATAGTTCAAGTATCCAAATACTTCGATAAATTTTTCTCAATGAGTCAACATGAGAAATTTTTATGTCCCTTAAGCATACTTCAATCCATCAAAGCAGATAGAAGTGTGAGCTATGATCAACACCACCATAGGAAATCACCACCTCTATATTATGTAAATCTCTGTTCAAAACATTATGATAAGAAAACTCCACATTCTTCCCATTTATAGAATAAAAACATTGATCTATATGGAAAGAATATTATTGGAGATACTAGGGAAGAAAATTACATCATTAATGAACCCATCCTTAATCTCAATAGTTCTTGAAAATGAAACATTGAAATGTGTATTGTTCCCAAATGGTAATATGTGAAGTTATATTATGAGTCAGTGAAGTGAAATACTCATGTGAGTGTTTCATGTTATAAGACTCATTTGAATAGTGTAGTAATAAGAATCATCATGTCATACATACATAATCATAACCCCATCTAGTATAATCCATAACATATATAGGACTGGAGGTTATAAATTTTAATTCATAGCAAGAAATTTTTCAAATATGTATGCCAAAGTGAAAAATAAAATAGATAAAATATTCCATTCAGAAGACATCAATATATAATATTATAGGTCCTTTTATATAATACCAAGTGGCTCAACTCATTGTTCAATGACCTATAAATTTTTTTCATGATCTTCTACATCTAGTCTCCATTTTTTGCGTTGACCACTTTTAGTCTTCACTTAATGAAATTTTAATCTGGTAGAAATTATGTGATGGGTGTAATGATACAAAAAAAATTCAAGTGTATAATCAACAAACTAAATCCCATTTTGGAGGGCTTTCACTTGTTGTAAATATGTTCCCTAAAGTGTAACCAAGCCAGTATAAAATGTTACCTCCTCACTTGTAATTTCATATGTTATCTTTGTTCTCTCTTATGTGCAACGCCACAAGTAGTACTCACTTTATCAATATTGTATAATTTAGAAATGAGTGCAAATGCATCACCTAGAACAAAATGTAAATAAATATTCAATGATCTCTATACTATAAATTATACACATAAATTCAATGATCAAATTATACAATCCTTTTAAATAAAACATACCTTGTTTAACTAGTCCAAATATGTGGTCATAATTATATGAAATAAATGGAACATATTCAAAACTATCATCATGATTTGCTCCATACTATCATCCAAAAACAAAATATCTTACTTCCACTCACATAAATATCCATTTCTTTTACAATTGCACTCTGAATATGATTTATTCATGCATTCATAACAAAAACAAGAATAGTATCTTATACAGATTGTCTAGTTATTACTATCCATAGTCATAACAGAGTGAAAACACCTAGATTTAGGAATCCTTTCACATACATACTTTCTACTTCAATCAATACCTTCAATTAATCATGTCAAAAATCATTAAAGTTTAAAACAAAGATCAAAATTAAGAATCGAAACTTTAAATTTTGTAACTTGTAGTCAATAAATCACATCAAGATACATATATGTTTTACATGCTCATGCCTCTTATCTCCAGAAAAATTTGTGGCATTGAATCGACATTTTTGGCATAGCAAGTGGTTAATAAGATGAGATCCCTCTCCACCATAAGTTCAAATTTTTGGTATGACGATAAATTGTAACATGGTATTAGAGCCATGTAGTTAAGCGTGTCCAACCTGGGTAATCTTGGGATGGGTGACCTCTCGAGAAATCCGATGTCATTGCCTCTAATGTCATTAGGCCTAATTGGGTGAGTCACATTTGTGGGACTAGAGCTCACATTGTTGCATCCAACTATATGGTTTGGGGGAGTGTTGGCGTAGTAGTTGGTTAACACAATGAGATCCTTCTCCTCCACCATAAGTTCAAACATTTGGTGTGACGGAAAATCGTAACAAGGTTGAATCCTGAACTACAAAATGTTTCTTACACCATTCAACAATGGTTTGGGAGTCAATCAATTGATCTCCTTTGTAATCAAATATGTGTTTCTTTATAGCACATTTGATGCATGTATTCTCCCTTCCCATGACCAATCTCAAAAAAATCCATAAATGAGATATTTTGTGAAGACAATGATAAGCGGCGAGTGTAAAGCAAGGGCGAGAGGATTTGAATTTTGATGTGCAACCATCGACCAAACAAAATATTTATTTATTTTTACTCCTTCCTGATTAAGATATTGAAAGAAAAAAGTAAAACAATGTTGCACAAAGTGGGTTTCATGTTCCTTGTCATCACTTATATAGAAGTGCTACTCCTTGATCACTCGCTTCACATCTATAGTTTCAACCCCATCTGAATCCAATTGTTCATGCTTATAAAATACTTGAAACATGATGGTAACACAGTCGAGTGTGATAATAATGTCTCTAAATCTCTTTTTGATGAGAAAATGAATAATTCTCAACAAAATCAACCACAAAAAATATGGAACCAATAGGGAATGTGTCTTTATTGGTCTTGAATTATGTATCCTACAACTTTTCATAGTGAGAATGTTTGATGTACGGACTAATTAAATTTCAGAAAATTTGCATGATGCAGAAATTTGAATTTCCTTTTCTACTAAATCCAACTTGGTTGCATCCTTTCATAGCCATGTTGAATATTTTATGTATTTGAACCTAAAAATCAATACATAATAGAAAAATTGTCATGTTCATTTGCATTAAAAATAAAAATCAAAATAAAATTTGTACATACAAATTTTAAAATATTTATATGATATATTTTAATACATTAATCACCACTTGCAAGCTACCATTTGAAGCGTGTTCAAATCTTAATTTTTTATGGAAATAATTTTAATTCCCCATACTTGCCACATACACCTTTGATGCAAGCCATACGATCGTCAACATGATCATCGTATATTGTGTAAAGAAAAGAAGCTACAAATTGAATGAAACATGTAGGGGGCATTTTTAGGACCATTTGATGCTTCTCATAACTTTCTATACACCTAAAAAACCATAGACTTTGAAATACATAGATTTTAAAAAACAACTCAAAAAAAGAGATTTTAATCAAATTTATAATATAGATATAAATTAAAGTACACTTCAATATATGTAATATAATTTTTTGTGTACTTGATAGAGATAATCAAACTCAACGTGATAGGGTAAACAACATTTTTCAGGACTTTATTAGCTTGCACATACCAAGGCTTCAAATTCTCAAACATTCATTGTCCAATCTTAACATCTGGATGTTCTTATGTAATATTTATGTACATTTCATGTTGAGTTATTTCGAGCCAATGTGTTATATGTTCATCATAGTTATTGCAAGCTATCCTATGTTTTAAAACATCCCTCACATTTGGAGAAGGATGAGTCCTCTCAATCCAAAAATCAGAAACTATCTTCACAATATTATCCTCAATTTTATCATAATGTGGATTTCTACACATTAGTGACCAGTTTTCTTCCATGGTAGAATTATATAATGTATTCCTTCTCTTTAAATACCTCCCGACCATCTTTCTAAATAAACCCAATGCAAAGTAGAAATAGGGTAACATAAACATTATTTTTCGTATCTTCAATTACAATTGAAGTCAATATTTCTCTATGATAAATACTCTTATCAGCAAACCTTTTTTTTGTGCCCAAGGAACTTATTAATTTATACCTATTAGAAACAAATTTTTCTTCCACACGTTGTGAATTTTCTTGTTCAAAATCCACACCCAACAATTCTAATTTTTCCTTCATATCAACATGATTCAAGAATGTAACCAACAAATGTTCTCTAGCAATTGTAGTCAAATTAACAATTTCAGCATATATTATCTCTACACTTTTTGTTGTTTCTTTCTTGATAATGGTTCTTGTCAGGAAAATTCTTTCAATTTTTTGAAATCCATCTTCACCAAGCATTTGACATTTTTCTTTGGAATTAATTTCATAACTTTTGTTATCAAATCAGCATACTCTTGTGCATCATGAGTTGTGTCCATAAACACAATTTGTAAAAAAATATAGCATACCTACATGATAACACCATTCATGAATGATTTAAAAATTAGCATGTAAATGTGTGATTACATCCTAAGTAAAAAGAGTAGATCAACCTATAAATACATATAAGGAAAGTGTATAATGTGATGTAATAGAAAACCCAATTCCAATTTTTAAAGGGGGTACAAAAAAACATCTTTGAAGAAAAGGAAAAGACAAATTAAATAGGGCTGAAAATTCTTGGAAGATGACATAGAAATAGTGGTGATAGATTTAAGTCTACACACATGTGTAAATATTATGGCAGGGGTTGTATGGAGAGCGAGATGTCCATATTTTTATTAATGGATGGTCTTATGTAATAGAGTAAATTTAAGGAAGTAGAAAATTTTATAAGATCATTTCTTAAAAAATAAGGAGCGCTTCTATTTTGTAAAAATATATTATAGTTAAATGTCAATTTATAAATGAGTAGTTCTATTTTAAAATTTTAATATATATAAATTAAAATATAATATTTTAATATTTAATTTTTGATTGAACATCTTTAGGATGTTTTACAATTGGGTATTATACCCTCTTTGCATAAGTTTTAGTAAGTGAACTGGATTACATAGCACGTGATGGCATCTCTAGAACATATAGGGATTACACTTTTTGATGGCATATTTAGAACATATAGATCAAACAATGTAAAGTAAGTGAATTAGATTACATAGTTTGATGGCATCTCTAAAAAATATACGGATTACATAGTTTGATGGCATCTCTAGAACACATATATCCAACAATGAAAAATAAATCCATAGTTTATGTCATCTCTAGAACATATATGGATTACATACTTTGATGGCATCTCTAGAACATATAGATCCAACAATGTAAAGTAAGGGAACTCGATTACAAAGTTTGATGGAATCTCTAGAACATGTAGGGATTACATAGTTTGATAGCATCTCTAGGATCCAACAATGCAAAGTAAATCCATAGTTTGATGGCATCTCTATTAACCTTAAATATTTTTGCATATTCTTAAATGTATCATTGAGATTATCTTGGTGATCAAAGTCTCTTTCAATACTTTTATTTATGATTGATTTATAGAATACATAAAGCTTAATTAAGGAAAATTTATAGGTAATGAGAATAAAAATAACCTTATCAACATCATTAGGTAAGTTGAATGTGTTAAAAAATTAACAAATGATCGAGCATTTGTGTATAAAGAACATAGAAGAAAAACATAAAGGATAACAAGGTTTTTAAAAAAGGAAAAAAAGGTTTGAAAAATAGGAAAATCTAGGTTAAAAAGGGTTAGGAGGTTATGTTGAATTAATAGTGGATTTAGAAAATGGTTTCAACCTGATAGAGTATTGTGGTATAGTGGAAGATGCAAGAAATACTAAATGTATATAAGAATAACCTAAGAACCATGTCTTATAGGGATAAAAATAGGTTGAAAAACCAAAATATATATTCTACGGAGAAGTTTAGTAAACCAAAATTGGATGAGGTTATCTTGGATGTTTGAGTTATGAGGAAATTGTTTATTGTATGAATAAATAGAGAAGTATTTCAATTATGAAAATATGGAATATACCGCGTGAGTTAATAAATAAAAAAATGGAAATTTCATGCATCCTTTTTATGGGATCAATTAAGCCAAGAGGTTTCAAAAAGGAAAAGATAAAGATTAAAATTGGAAGAGATTCATTGTGAGATTGTAATCTAAGTCCCTTACTTATATTATCACACATGAGCTTGTTTATGAATTTGCAAAACTTGCAACAAAGGGAAATGAGTGTAAATATTAAATTGAATACTTTTCATATAGGCTAATTGTTAGAGTTGGTTATATTAAGGGTTACTTTCAAAGAAGATTTCAAGGTATGTGAAAGGGATCCACATGAAAACTCAAGATGACATTGGAATGATTTAACTGCAATTTTTTGTAGAATCCTATTAGTGTTTGTTAAATGAGGAAGAAAAATTATCATGAAAACATCTAGGAGAAGAGAAAAGAAAAAGGAAAGTTCATGTATGGATGTGGGCCAAGAGGTGGACTAGAAAAGGTGATTATGTGCAAGGATGTGAGGCTAATACTTCACAATGTAGTTACATTAATGTAAAAAGAGGAAATGAAACTCCAAAGGTAGAGGATCATATGGATGAGGTAGAGGACTTTGATTTCATGGTATATGTTTTGTAAATTGTGATATTATACATAAAGCATTAAATTTTCCATGCATGCATAATGAAGGGTGTAAGAGAATTGATGAAAGTGTACATATCATGTACAAGTTGATTATTGATGGTGACAATATAAATTATACTTTTTCACAAGAGAAAGTGGATAAAATTGGTATGAAGAGGATTAAACATATCATATTGAATCTAGAAATGCTGAGCAATCAAAATTTTAAATAAAAATCTATGCTCAAATATGAAAGTATAGTAAATGATGTATAGAAATAGATTTAACTAGGTAACATAATAGATATGGAAATTGATATCAAGGGTTTCAAGTATGTACCTATTATTCATTGTTCTTTCTCTCTATTTTTCCTTTTCTCTCTCTATTTGTGCCTTTGTACAAACTGATATTTTACCACCGTCCTCTATTTTATCTTCCTCATTAAATTTTTGTTTGACATTCTTCTAATTTCCCATGCTTCGTCCACTTCAAAAATTTCACTGTAAAACACAAATTGAGATAGATCTGAATGTAAGAGTAAATATAATATAAAACAATACACATGCAACTCAGATTATTATATAGACATCTTATTAGAAATTAGGGTTTTTTTATTACATGCTTTTTCTAACTTAAAAATAGAAAAATAACAATAATATTAGAAAAAACTATTGTTTTTTGAATTTAAAATTAGAAAAAACAATAATATTAGTAAAAACTATTGTTCAAAATTAGATTTATTAAAAATTTGTTTTTATAACTTTAAAGTTGTAAATAAACAATAATACTCTAAAACATTAAGGTTTAAAACTAAAGTGATTAAAATCCTATTTTTATAACTCTATCCAACAATGTAAAATCATTTGAGAATCAATATTGCATCTAGTGTCACTTAGGCGACAAAATTAGTTCTTTTGGGGTTTGGACAAAGGGGTGTTCATACGAACCCCACTTTTGCGAACCCCCTTCAAAGCGAACCCCCTTCATGCAAATCCCCTATGTGGCATCTCTGTGGCCCTTATGTGGCACATTTTCACTTGAAGCCATTTTGGAAATAATTGGTTTCCCAAATTTTCCACTTAGGTGCCATGTTATTAGGGTTAACTAATTATATAAAAAAGAAAAACTTTACACAAAATCTAGATTTTTATTAGCTTTCTAAAAATATAATTTAAAAAAAAAAAAATGTTTTACTATTTATTGGGGTTTGTGTGAACACCCCTTCGCGCGAACCTTGCTTCACGTGAACCCCCTATGTGGCATCTATGTGGCCCCTATGTGGCACATTTCTACTCCAAATCCATTTAGGAAATAATTTTTTCCAAAGTATTTTCCACTTAGGTGCCACGTAATAAGGGTTGACTAATTAGAAAAAAAAAAAAATTAACACAAAATGCAGATTTTTATTAGCTTTCTAAAAATATAATTTTTCCTTTTTAGAAATCTATTTTACTATTTTTCTTTTTTCCATCATATGGTATTTTACAACAATCAATAGTACACAATCAACACAATTTGAAAAATAGCTTAATATATCAAAAAAATAAAAAATTACTATTTGTTAAAGTCTTCTTTGTAGCTTTGAAAAAATAATCAATTTTTATATAAATTTCAAAATTTATTGGCATAGACATATGTATGCTATTTTTTTTTAAACATCTTCACTAAATAATTAACAAATATATATATAAATAAATTTTTTAAAAATATGACAGCAAGACACCTCGATATTCGAATATGGAACATATATCTAAAATTTCATGGTGAAAACATAATTTTTCATTTAAAAACACCACCATGAACAATTGTTTAGATATTATAAAATAAGAAACAACATTTTAATACAATTAAGAAAAAGACTAGATTTTTTTGCTTTAAAAAAATTAAAAATGGACATGTATTCTACACTCTAAACACAATGTTTCGTTAGCTCGTGGAATTTCATGAATGTGTACAAGTTTATGGTTATTACCTTTAGAAAATCAATGAAACTGAAAATTCATTTTTATAAAGGTATAAAACATACAAAAAAGTGGGACATTTTATTGTGCTTTAACCCAACTACATTGTCTAATGTAGCCAAATTATGAACAAACTTGATATACTACAAATAATATGAACTCTAAAAGAAAATAGATCTCCTTCTTTGTTTCTTAATAATGAATTAAAATGTTTCAAATAGGACAAAAACTCCCAACTCTATTTTCCAAGAAAACTCTAACTAACTTGACTAAATCTACTCTAGTTGGCAGAAATTACTATTTTTAGCAATTTACTAGAACTTGCTATTCTTAGTAAGTTTGCATGCTTATTCATACGGGCACAGAAATTTCCATGCATATTCTACATTCCTAAATGAGAGTAATTGTCAACTTTCTTACTGATAGTGAAAATAAGAGACTAAAATTAACTAATCCCAAAAATAGAAAAAGACCGAACTACAACTTAAATCCTAATTTTCAGCCTCAAGATGGCAGATTTAGTGCCCAAAAATGTGCCAAAATTTGCCCCAAGTGGTACGGAAAGTGCTGATGTGTTTTTCTCATCGAAACATGTGGTTTAAAAAAAATGGACTCAAACAAACACTCAAAGCTCAAGTTATGACCTTGTCAAGTTCCTGCTAATTTTGGGGCATCATTGTCACACCTCTAAACTTCCATACTTGCTCCTAATGAGAACCTTTAACCAAGTGAATTACCTATACCTGAAATATGCCACTAATGTGAGTGCCCAAGAACCCTCAAAACATGTTCAAAAACATTTCAAAATGCTTCTCAAGCAACCAATAAGCTCATATTATAAAGCTACATCTTTTAGGCATCTAAATAATCTTGCGAGAGTAAGCACTCATTGAATCGCACTAGATCAAATGATATACATCTAAAACATCATGTTAGCATCATGAAAATATCATATGACATGAATATAACATTCACTTTGTCAATAATGTGGTTTTTCATCAATGCAACACCTATTAGGACAACATGTAAAAATTATCCCCCTTTTTCATTAATGGAAAACAACTGAACTTCTCCCCCTTTTACGTTAATAAAACAAACATACCCAAAGCTTACTTTCTTCACATATCTCAGCTTCATACCATCATGATTTGGTTAGAAACATCAATCAAAGTTCTTTAGCAAGCTCCATCTCTTAAATTTTTCTCAAAATTTGATTCTTGCCTTCATTTAAGGCATGCAATCAACATGCTCCCCCTCAAATATATACTTCAACATGTGAAAGACATCAATAAAGCATGAAAGAATAAAAATCATACATTTTTAGGAGCTAAAATATCATTTTCATCTCTTAATCATGTGAGCAAGCATATTTTCACCTATAACCCTATTTTGAGCTTCTTGAGGTCATTGTAGTAGTCTTGGAACAAGGGAAACAACAACTTTAGCATGCCAAAAATGACATGAATGACCATGCCACATCATTACTCCACCTTTCTTGACCAAAAAAAAATTATTTAGGAAAAAACCATGCAAAACTAGGCATATACTTGCTCTTCATACCAAAAGCAACACCATGAGCCCAAAACAAACTTCTTAGAGAATTTTGAGAAATTTTATTATGCAACCATAGGTCAACAAAGATTTGACTCAAGCAACTATCACTCCCATGGACACAATACCTCTAAAACTAGCTCAAGAGTATGAATTTGAGCTAGTAACACCTGCTATCATACGTTGAAATCAACTTTATCACTTTACGAGTCTTGAACACCTTTTTAGTCTTTGACAATCATATTTGACTGATATAATCAAATACATACCAACACAAGCATCAAAAAAGGAGAAAGAATCATTTTATCACCTTGAAAGGCCTTGAGAACATCATTTGAATCTCATGAGAGCTCACATACACCATATCACAAATCAATACTTTGTCTTAAGGCACTATAGCAATGTCTAAACCTTTAGTTAGAGGTCAAGAACCAACATATTGACCCAAACTTGATCATATCATGCCACAAAGACACTTCTCCATATGCATTGTTTTATGAAAATATCATACTAAGGATTTAAATACATCATTATTACTTCAACACCATTGTCACCATGTTAAACATAAGCTCCTACAGGCTTGTAGGATGCTATTATGGAGAAAGAACAAGTTTTCAAGCCTTGGCAAGATGCTAAGACATCTATCTACTACCACCACTTGCAAAAAATAGGTATATGAAATAACATACCTTTTTCAAATTAGATTAATCTTTCACACTTATGACACACCACTAAGAAAATTGTACTCTACCTCCTCTAATCTTGTAGATGATCATTTTCTTCATGGAGCACCAAGAGACTCCCACAAACACATATCAATTGATATCAAATACAAATTCTCTCCCAACTAATTTTAAACACTTCAAGGGCACACCGGAACTATTAACATCACAAATTATGATGAGACATCATGAAACATACCTAAGAAGCCATTAACTCTGCCTCTGTAATGTAGCATGAAAATTTTGGCATAGATCAAGATGAATTACAACCAAATGTTCTTCGCAATAAGTATAAACCATACGAAATACTTTTTATAGCATTAGAAAATTTCTTAGAATGATTCAACAAATAGAATATCTTCTCAAACCTTTCGGGAATGAAGAGTTAGGGATTTAATTAGAAAACCTTTATCCTTTGAGCATTATGAGGAAAATCTTCAATTCTTCCATAGATTATCAGAAGAGAACATATTGTTAGAACTTGAAACTAATTACATTCTTTAGCCCATGAGCCTAGTAATGGTTCCCAAAAAATTGTCTTCTAACTCCATCATTTGACCCTTCAAAACTGAGTTTCCATCTCTACTGCTTAAGATGCATGGTTCAACATAGTAATAGGCACGATGTAGAAAATTCACTTAATTTTGCACTTATTACTCCCAAGTTTTCATAAACACCTTGAAAAAACACATTTAAACTTGTTGAGCACCTCTTCAATGAGTATTTTTCATACAAGTAACACCTCAATTTAGCTTAAAGAAACCTTAAAATTGAGCTTATTTAGATCACATTAAGCCATTTTCTCCATAAATTGATCAAGTTAACATTTTATCACATTCACCATCTTCTTAGAGACTTCCTAAACCATCTTGGAGAGAAATAACATTCATAAGATCCATAAATTGTGCATTGAACAACTTCACATATTAAAACCTAGACATAGACATCTATATATTGGCAAAACAAATGATTTTTCATGTAGAATAACTTTTTCAAAAACTTTGTGCACTTTTTTATCTTCAAACACACATAATATAACATTAGACACAAGAAAAAGATCATTTTTACTACATGAAAAATCTTTCTAACTCCATGCTAGCTTAGAGAGGTAATAATAACCTTCTGAGACCATAACATATGAGTAATCTTATGATGACCCTTGAAACCCACTTTGATGACCTTTGAAAACAACTTTATACTACTTAAGGACATCAAATACACTTATAACACTCCAAGATAACTGACCATGCATGAGACCTCATGAAAAGTTCAAACAAGTCACATATCATACTAACATTCAAAGTTGCCAAATATTAACACAAGGACTTGTGAATCAAGCTTCATGGACTCAAAGACAATTATACGATGAATGAAAGACTCAAGAAAATATTCACTCATCTCGTACTATGATAATGCATGCCATAATAACATACAACTCAGATACTCACGAAAACCTTTAATATTAGTACATAAGACTCATCTTAGAGATCCAAAACTATTATCGGGACTACAAGACACATAAAAATGAACAACCAAGAATTAATATAGAATGATAAAACATACCTTGATCTTATATAGGCGTCATAAAATGTCTTAGAAATCTCCCCCTCTCCTAGATGCTTCACATGCATTGATATGCCTTCAAGAAGTGTAGTGAAGGCATATAGGTTCAATGGAGACCTAGAAGAAGGTCTTGAAGAGGTCCCAAGCCTTGTTAGGAACTGTAAAACTCCTTCATCTTCCCTTATCTGATCGATCACCGATAAGCACATATCCTTCCACCATCATGTACACTTGAAGACACACCATGGTATCCTCTAGGTTCCTACATGCTTTAAGGCTATTTTCATGCATTCTAGCTATTTGAAAACCAAAATATTGCACTCTAGGACTTGAGTTACTTCTTATTTGACCTCAGAAATATTGAAAGTGGTTCTTTTCCACATACCCAACCTTGTTATAGTTGTAACACAACACTATTTTTCTTTTTTTTAGGTCACATGGGTTCCTAGATGTCTTATTTATACAATCTCTAGCAATATGACCTATTTAATTGCATTTGAAGCATACAACGTTTTTGTCATCATTATTCATGATATTTCTCCATGGATGAGTGTCTATATGAGATATCCTACACTCCTTAGCCCTATGACCAAAATAATTACATGTATAACAAAAACCATTGAAATACCTTTCATACCTTGAGGCATTAGGTTGCCTAATTTGCTTACTTTTTCCCATGTCCTGGACTTAAGGCTCCTTCTTTCCTTCCTTGGTTCTTGATTCTCCCAATTCCTTGTATGATACCATATCTGATTTAACCTCCTTGTTACTCTTGAATTCAAATTTGAATCTTTAAATGGTCCTATCACAAGTATCCTTTTCATTGCTCAAGAGATCATCAAGATCTTTAGTACTTTCCTCTATCTTTTGATATGTCTTAACCTTTCTTGTATCATCTATAAGTTCTTTCTAAAGAACTTCCACTTCCTATTTCTTGGATTGAATGCTTACGGTCATGTTTCCCTTAATTTCTTGTATTTTTGTCTCATATTTTCAGAGATTTGATCTTGCTCTCAATTTCAAATTTTTGTCTCTTTCTCGATTTGAGCAAATTTTTGTTCAATTTTAAATTTTGCACACATGAAAATTAAATCCTTAAAATATCATCTTCTCCTTGTAATTTTCAAGTATCAAGTGAAATATCACCCCAAGGAATTGATCCACCACTAGAGGATCTAATGGCATCTTTCTTCATAAAGATAACATCATCACCAATATAATTGTGATTGGATTACACCTATGATTCAAATCTTTCTTCTTGAGTCTCATATTCCTCCTCCTTATAGTAGAGACTCTTCTTGTTCTTGTTCATAGATTCATTCTTCTTTAACCCTTTCTTCTTCTTATCAAATTTCTTATTTTTCTTCTCATTGTCACTATCATGATCATAATTCCTTTTATTATCATGTCTATGAGGACACTTGGTAGTAAAATGAGCAACTTTGCCACATGAAAAACATTTGAAAGGAAGTTTACCTTCATAATTACTAGTCCGTAATTTTCATTCTCCTAGAAACCATATAAAACAGCTCCTAATAATAAAGCTCCATAGTAGTATCTTCATATTTACGCTTCTTTGTTTTACTACCTTCTCCATCTTGAAAACAATCTCCTTTTTATTAGGCTTGAAATCTATTACCCTCATTTCATAGGCTATTAGGGTACCATGTATCTCATCCTTATTTCGATTAGTAACATCCTTTGATTCCTCTATAGCTGATACTTTTCAATCAAACTTTGGAGTCAAGGACCTTAGCACTTTTTGAACAATAACTTCCTCTCTTAGATCTTCTCCTAACCCTCTCATATAGTTAAAAATCTTATCAAATCTAATAATATAGGAGTATATGCACTAATCATCATTCGTCTAAAGACTTTCAAACCGATTTGTAAAATTTTGAAGATAATACATCCTTACCTTTGAGTCTCCTTCATAGAGTACTTGGATTTTTTCCCATGCTTCCTTTGCAGACTTGCAATGCATCACTTTTCTCATTTTAGATTCTCCAAGACCACTTAAGATTGCATTGAAATCCTTTGAGTTGTTGGTATATTCCTTCTTTTGATCATCGGTTAGTGGAGAAGTATTTAGAGGAGTATTACCACTCTCAAGTGAGTATTTAAGACATTAAACCCTTGAGCTAGGATATATGACTTCATTCTAATTTTCTAGAAACTATATATCACACCATCAAACATTGGTTCCTTTCCAATCACATTTCTACTTGCCATATTTTTCTTGAAGGATCTATTAGTACCCAATTTTTCTCCTTTTCAAACCAAGTAGAAACATGATTCTACATAGAGCTTAGAGGTAGATAGAACATTAATGTATGTCATTTTGTAGCGAGAGAAATTTAATTGTCCCTTTATTACTTGGATTTGTGGAGAGATGGATAGCACCTCAAAAGGATGTGATCTTATCCTAACTATTTTAGGTTGTGCCTTTCAACCAAGGTAAGAGAACCTATTGTGTAACCTTTGTTATTTGAAAGGAGATACATGTACCTTTCTTTTGCATAAATTTTATAGAGAAGGCCTTGGGGAAAATATGATCAACACACCAAATATGACTCTCACGAGTTGTCACTTCCAGATTATGGAGATATTCTCACAACAAGGCAAAGGTTACTAAAGATATTTGGAGACCTGATATGTTCTGCATACTTTAGTAAAAGGATTATTATCTAGTGTGGGTATATAGAGCAAAAACAGGGGTAGTATGGGTAGGATTGGTTGTTGTTAAATGAATTTTGATGGGAGGGAGACATGATGGACTTGACTCACCAGATCCTTGAGAACTTATGAAAAATGGAAAGATTCAATCAACAAAATGCCACAAAAAGTTAATTTGTTTCCTCAACTAAAATATGTGCTTCAATGGAAGCCTAGTTCAACGAGTATTTCACACAACCTTTGGAATTCTATCACGAAGGATCAAGTCAGAGGACCCAAATAAAGCACCAATATTTAAACTAAGTCATGCTTGAGGTACACCAAGAGGCTTAAAGAGAATCCCCATCAAAAAAATGAAAGAAAAGTGATTTTAAACCGTTTATCCCATTCCCGGATAAAGGCTCTTCTAAGAAATGAAATTATAGATACCACTAAACTATCACAAGATCTGAGACCTATGTGATTGGACTATATTTTGGTACAAGATTGCAATAGAAATAAGAATAACTACCCGTATGCATTCGAAATGAAATAAATAAACTTTACTTAAGATTAACACAAAATAACTCAATATTGATCAAATTTATGAGCAAGGGAGAGTTTCAGAACAATCTCAAATCTTGTTAATGGTTGTACACTTGCAACCACCTTGACATGATCAAATAGTACACAAAGAGAGATATACGGGTTTCTCTAGATGGCTTCTCAAAATGGATGGGCTCTGTCAAGATTTTTCTTTTTGGAGAGAATCAGTCTTGATATTTTCCAAAAAACTCCCAACCATTTGCACGATGAATTCGTGCCCTTTATAGCATTTCCAATAGATCCCCTTCCTCTAAAAAGACAAAATCATTAAATGCACCAGTGCTTGCCATGATTCTTTTGTGATTCACAGAATCAAATCTATAAAAGTCTCCAGGTGCTCAAGGGAAAATCTCTTTGATTTCTTCCCGCATTCAACTCCTTTCTCGGGAAAAACATGCCTCCATCCATTTACCAACCACTTCCACCCCATATCAATCAAATCTGACCCCTTACATGCTCAGGAGAAGAAAAACGGAAAACCAAATCGGGCTTGAGAGTCGAGATAGTTTTAATGGAAAATTCATCTCTAGATCTCCTCACCAAAATCTATATATCATAATTAACTCGCTCCTCTATTTGGCATATAGAAAATAGCAAGAAATCATGAAGAATTGCACTCCTAGGAGTTTTATAGAAAAAATGGGGGAAAATAAGATTTAGATTCTCAATATTCATTGATCTTTAATTTTGAATGTGGGCCGTCTACGTGGAAGACACAAAAATAGGTTCGAGGGATTCCTTTGACTTATTCGACCCTTTTGAAAAAATGAAATAATTTCCCATTTTCTCTGCATCTTTTCTTTTGAAAATGGTCTTGACACATGTCTTGAGGTGGGTCCTAAAGGAAACACATAGAAATTCTACCATTTGAATCTCTTTTGAAAAAAATGAAAATTTTCCAAGTTTTCCCCCCTGCCTTGCCCTTCCACTTCAAGTCCCTAATGTGGGTCCCAGTGGAACCCCAGGTCCTTTATGCCTTTAACTCCTTTTCCCTCAAAGGGAAAATTTTTCACTTTTCCTCCAAAATCCCACACCTCCGTTGTTGACCAGGGAAAAACATTGACTATTTCCCATCGGGCTTGCAGGCCATTTTTGATATTTTAACCTTTATGAGGCAAAGAGGAAAAAAGTTTAAGTTGCCTCTAATGGTCCACTTCCCCACCCCTTATGACTTTTCAAATTTCCACGTGTCACAATGGTGCACCTTGAGGTGGCCCTAAAAATTTGATACCTTGAACAAGCACGGGCTTGCCACATGTCCTACTTCGATAAAATTTGATTGAAGGCTTGAAGCTCTGTGGAGGGAACCATATGTCAAGCTCGAGGAAGTCTCCTTTTGGCCATTAAAAAGTCTAAGTAAAATGTAAAGTGAGTGGAGGCCTCCACATGTCATCCTGGCACTTCTTTAAAATGAAACTCAAGGGTGGTTCCCAAACATGCGTAGTTCCTCCACGTGTCTCCATGGTGCTATTTCAAAATGGTCCCCAAGGTGGAGATCTTAAATGAGCGTGGGCTCACCATGTGTCCTTGTTCTATGGACTATTTCAATCTGCACAAAAATTTATCTAAGTATGGGAAAGTAGCGGAGGACTCCACTTGTCCTCTCGGTGCTACTCAAGGCAAAGCCAAAAGAGATCTTGAAATGAACGTCATTCCTCCATGTGGACACATTTTTAAAAATGAGGCTTTTCATGGAATTTCTGAAGTATTAAGTTGATCCACATCCAACCAAGAGGTTCAACGTTTCCCTGTCGACTGAATGATGTAAATTTAACTGGTAGAAACACCCGTCAAACCGTAAAACACACACTAACATCCATTTGAGCAAGAAAATGAGTTTTTCTTCAAGGACAAAGAATTTAAACTATTGCAAGGCTCAAACACGATCCTTAGGGACACATCAACTCATTTATCCTCAAGTATTTAGGGAAAAAATGGCGGGACAACAGATCTTGACTGTGGAAAATGGAGGGAATTGGAAAACATGAGTTTTGAAGGAACAGAGAGAATGGGAGACTCAAAATACAGAGCTTTTCCAGAGGAACAAATGAACCATGAGACAAATACAAACCCCACATGATCTTCGACCGAGAGAAAATTAAAATGGAAACAAAGATTGGACAAGCACAATACGGGAAGGATAAAATGATGGAAGAGGCCGTAAATCAATAAATATTGAAGGGCACAAATGGGGTAAGAAAATCTGAGCAAAATAGGATCTTTTATCAAGTTTTCAAACATCTGCAAAAAGGAACAAATCGATACCAATTTTTACAAGCACAATGCACGAGAGGAGGGGGTGAATCAGTTCTTATAAAAACATAAAATTACATTTTGTATCTGAAACTCAAAATATCATACACATTCAATCAAAATATAAAATTATTCAATACTTTATGTATGCACCTAATAAACCATCAATGAAGCATATAACCGTGAGAGAAAAGAAGCAACACAAGAATACAAGATATTAGTGGGAAACCCTCAAGGGAAGAAACTACATTGAAATAAAAATATTTTTATATGTTTTAGAATTTAGTGAGGCACCAACCCCACAAGGAACACCAACCCCTAGTTTAGTATAGCACCAATCCTACAAGGAACACCAACCCCTAATTTTGTGAAGCACCAACTCCACAAGAAGGCTATAAAATCCTAAGATGATCAAACACCCACTTAACCACATTATGATGATATGATCTATGGTTTTTTTCTTCCACAACTTATGGATAACCAATATCCATCTCGCACTTCTTAACTCAAACCCTAGGTGGTCGACTTCACAAAACAAACTCTATTAATCACTCAAGAAATCATCAAACTCTTGATCTCATGTCCTATGATTTCTCTCAACCTTAATAAGAATTTATTCAAACTCAAATAATTCTTAAAAAACTTTAATCAAACCTCACCTAGGTCTCTCCACTTGCACACATTTAACTAGTTCTGAAAAGCACCCAAAAACATGTGTTTACAAGCTTCTCCACCTTTCAAACTTAGGCACAACCTTTTCAATACTTTTTGTTAGACCCATACATAAATGAAACAATTAAAATTTTAAATACAACAAGTAAAAAATTACCCAATTAGGTACGCCTAGGTCAAGCCATCATTTCATGTGCCAAAAATGGCTCAAAACCCCATGGGCACAGTCATAAAATTTCACTAAAATTAGTACCATACTTTTTCATTACAAAATAATAATAAAAAATGATTAAATTATCATTTAAAATTCATAAATGGTCACAATTAATATCAAACAATAAAAATATTTCATTTATTGAGCCCATATCCGTTTGTAATTCTCAAAACATCTGTTTCATGCACCCTTTATTACCCCAGGAAACGTGATAATGCCACCAAATCACTTATAGGTAAACAAAAATGTCATGTGACCACTCAATGGAAATTTAATAACCTGTACAAAAATTCCGAGTAATTTATAATCTATAAAACATTCATGTCTTCAAACCACAATTTCTTTTTCCTTGAGTAGATTAACCTGCCAAAAAGACTATTTAAAAAAAAAAGATCATAAAACCATTTCTACAAACATTGAAGACCTAAATATTGATTCATTTTACAAAAACATATTCCCTATTCACTTTATAGGTGATAGGAAGGATCACCCAATTCATATGATGCTTCAAATAACATCATACTTCCACCAAAACACATGTTGTCTTGAATCGCCAAAAATATTTTGTCAAAATAATGGCATGGAAAACCTATCAAATTACTTCATCATGGAAAAAAAAATTGGAAATATATCTGAATCCTCTTTCCAAAATAACTTTAATCCTTTTGAAAATCCACTTGTAGCTGAAGTTATGTGTAATGACCCAAAACCACACACACAAATACCAACACAAGAACAACACAGTGAAATACAGATAAATTTTTTTTTACTGAACTTGCCTGACACATAACATGATGCAACAAGTCGTCACCAAGGATACAACTAACACTGTGAACAACTTGATACAAGGATGACCATAAAGGCAGCACGGAAATGTTCACACCTATCAAGGACAATCTACTTTTCTCTTTTTGACAGAACAACATTGAAGTCCAACCACAAAACACACTTACGCTAGATTAATGCATCCCATGAGGAATTTCTTGTTAAATTTTCTTGTTTACTAAAGTGTCTCTTAATTCTTAACTTACGTTCTTATAAAATTTCATGTAATGATTCACACAATTCTTTTCACAAGGAAGAACTTCTTTCTTTTCAATTGTTTGACTAAATAGCTTAAGGCCCAGCTTTCTAAACTAGGATCATCAATTTGATGTCCAAATCTTTCTTATTCATTTGATTTTAGAACATTTTCCATTTCTTACAAGGTTAATTAATCTTACTCAAGTCACTAACACATGTTCCACAACTCTATTGCATAGGTGAAGGCATAAGCTCCGATTGAGTGAAAGTACCGCTTAGGGTTCATAACAATAGCCTTCTTGTTTAAGGATTAAATTTTGACCTTGCTTAAGAAATATCACCATGAATCAAGGCAAGGGTTAACAGAACAGGACAACAGAATTTAGCTTCAGGGTCACATTGTTTACTATCAGTCTTTTATTGAGGTTAAGAGTTTATCAAGATTGGTTAAATGTTCCATCTAGACTTTACTTCATTAAGTTTGACAAAGGAGAACATTTCAAACGATAGAGAGAGATTTAAGGTTTAAATAATCAATTTCCCTCCTACCTATTAAATCCTATCATCTTAAAATCTAACCATTGATTTCACCATGAGATCATTTAAGGTTTCACCGAAAAAGGATAATGTTTATTAGTTTGGCGCGGAAAAAAAAAAAATGAGTAATCATATTTCATTACAAAAGATAGTTTCCTCTTGATTGTTCCAGGTCTCAAAGGTTATCTAGTAGATCACATCTACATTAATATATTCATATATATAAATTTTAGTTTAACTTTTATCAGGACTATCCAGCTCACTTTATAGTGCTTACAAACTCATTGCTACTAAGCCTTAGGAGGATTTACAACTCAACATTTTAACTCAAGAGCAAAGTTTAACAGTACTCGTTTGCGGAAACAAAACAAGGTTATATCAATTCATTCCAACATGATGCACAAATCAAAGGGACATACCATCTCTATTGAACCATGACTAGGGAGCAAGAGAGTAATAACATGGGACATGCCCCACTACTATTCTAAGGATTAAAATACACTAGAATATCCCGTAACCAAGCGGTAATCAAATTTCATCTTTCACATGATAACCAAACAAGCCAAAGTTTATGATTCACAACAACAATACTCTGATACATTTAATAAAACCTTGACCCTTCTTCTAAAATGTCTAAAGGCCCTTTCCAAATTTTATAACATAATACACATTCGTACAAAGGAACATCATAACCAAGATTGATGCAATAATCTACAAGTCCTTCCATCATCTAACCACATAAGCCATCTGCAACAATTAATAACCTGAGTCAGTTCGCGAGAACTGAGCAAGATAAGACTATACATAGCAACAATAAGCTACTAGCTAACAATATCATGAAAGGTAACATTCTATTTCAAGAAATGGATCAAGTTCTAACCTCTAACAACCTTTTGAAACAAGATATAATTTTCAACATATCAACTAAGAAGAAAATCCATAAATTTTAGTTATGAAAAATACCTCGAAAACTACAAAAGTTTGACAACCAAATACGCAAGACTATGAAATTTAAATGATTAGACACAAGAGTTGAGAGTATTAGGATTTCAATCATGTAATCCCATAGATTACGTGATTGAAATCTAAAGTGTAACCCATCAATCCACATTCTCAAGGTGAAGTCAAAAGATAAAACCAGACCCGATCTTAGCTGCCAAAAAGAATATAGTTTTGGAATCGTTCCGTAGGGCCATAGGCCTAATAGGCTAGAAACGAACAACGAGGGTAATAACAAAGTTCCATCATGTAATCAAAAAGGTTTAAAGGGTGAAAATCTTATATTCAACCCACAACCATTATATCTTAGGTAATAAGTGACTTCATAGCTAAAAGGATGAGTGGAAATGACGATAAGAATGTCGGAATAGGCATTGTCTAACAGCCTACCTACTGAACATAACCAGGGCCGGAATAGTGAAAAGCCTCATTAATACCCAAGTTGAGTAGGCAATCTAGTACTCTAAACACATCCTTGCAATTTTCATAATACCTTAGATTTATAACCCTCCCGTTCTAGAGGAACATAGCCATGAATCTAGACTTGGTTGAAATTTTCCGACGTCAACTCACTTTCTAAAATCATAAACGATGTATACAAAGAAAAAGGTCTCTCAACTCTCCTTAATTTACATCTCATCACTAAGTTTATGGTAACCTATGTAGTGATTAAACACATAATATACCATTGAAGATAGATATCCTCCAATAACGAACTTCTATAACGATGTAATTACAATTATTACGCTCGACACATAAACAAACTATTCCATAGCTTCTTTTCCCTTTTTGACAACAAAATATATTCACGACCTTCCATCACAATCATTCTAAATTTGCAATGAAAGGTCACTCATCAAGAAGGAAGTACAAAACAAGTTTGACTAAATTAAGGAACTTCATGTTACCTTAAGCAGTTGATGAAAACCTTAACTTTCACGAACCGTGAAAGATATTACCTTACTCCATCAAGGCATTATGTCTATACATGATTAAATCGATCACACAAGGAATCATCAACATACCATATCTTAACACCATAAAGGTCATTAATTTTATCAAATTTTACTCATAGAAAGAGTAGAATCAAAATGGGGTTCTATCAATAATTTATGCCCTTCTATCAACCCAGGACATATTTTCGGCCCAAAACTTCCTTCTTAACAAGCATAAATATTGAACTTCTAATTTCCAAAGCCCTAATAATTTGCACAATACACGAAGTGCATAATCACGCTTATCATAAAAAAATAATAATAATTTAACTGTATGTTTTCCTCTAGGGCAACAACATAACAGGAAACCAATACTAGTCAACGCTACAACATTCTAGGGGCGATTACATACCCAGGTTCACAAAAGAAACAGCGACATTTTTGCAGAAGGAAGTAACTTTAAAATTATATATATATATATATATATATATATATATATATATATATATATATTTCATATGATCAATCAAAGCATACACTGAGAACCTTTGTTTGTTTTATATATAAAAGGGTTTGATCACGTCAACAAGAACAACCAACGAGAGGAAAATCCGAAGTAACAAAGCATTAACCATGTCAATGAACGCAAATCCACAAAATCATGATTTAAACCAATTTCTAGAAAGAAAAAGTTTCATTTCAAGAGGTTATTAGATACTAGCATATTATGTATATGGTTAGTCTATCTTGCCTGTTTTAACGCATCCACCAGTCGTGTACATCCAGCAAGGACTGCTACAGCCACACGCCCTTCGCTTTATCCTCTGTTTCACTGGTCTTTTCTTGCAATATACTACACCAGGATTCCCTTTTGAAGGCACGACTAGAAGGATGCAATAGGTGGCTGTCCAAACACTAGATTGCTTCCATGCAGCTGCTTTGGGGGTGAGAGTCGAACTGCTTACCACTCAGTCCGAGAGCACTTGCGCTAGAAAGCTAAACACCGACCATGGTTTGAAGCTCGGACACAAGACATAATGATTACATCGCTCCTGGTTCTGAAAGGCATCTACCGTATTGATACACAATCCTTTTCCTTCATCAGATTTGGGGACAACATCAAACTCTCGGTGCAAACATTGCAGCTGAAGCTTGTAAGGTGATGATAATTTCAACAGAGACCTTTATGCCTGCCAACTTAGTGACTTGTTGAAGCAGCTCATATCATTGCAAAGCAAAAAGTGCTTCATAAATACTCTGATATGAAACAGATCCGCCCCTATGAGATTCTCTTCCATGAGTTACATCGTAAACAAGTAAGAAAGCAATAGAGAATCTTAGAAATAAATTTCATCAGGTCTTCTGGTAATACTCTCACTGTCACATAACCGATTTTGGAGATACAAACTCAGTGCATGCTCTGGATCTGAAGAATATCCTGCTACCTTCATCTCCCAAGACATTTTCTCCAACATTGCATAGATCTCCTGTGCCCGTGGGTGTGATCTATCACCATGAAGGAGGATCCCGAATTTGAGGATGCAGAGATACAGAACAGAAAACAACAAAGTTGGACAACCTGCTGGTTGGAGGTGCTCACGAAGGCTTCTACAAACTGCAACATACCTGATTTCCAGTCTCTACCAGCCGCAAGGACACCTCCCAGAGTAGCAGCAGCATCCTTAGGTCGAAATTCCTTTGTTCTTCTGGCTGGGTGTCCCCACCTCATTCCAGAATCCTCTGGGAGGCACAGGTAGGGAGGAAAATGACAGCAACCAAGGAGGACGTCTCTGCACCAGCTAAATGCATTTGCAAGAGAGATCCACGGCCTTTTCAACAGCCACGATTTGGGGCAAGTGTCCTCCTCAAAGCAGTATACGCAGCCCACAATTGTTTTGGCTCTTCACTCCACAAAGCTTTGAAATACTTCCTCCCAGAGGAACCCACACAGTCAACAACCAGAGCAAGGCGGCCAAGCTGAGCGTCCATGGCCAACCACGACACCAGCAAAACCATGGAACTGCAAAGCACAAAACGCAGCCTCAAGGTTGATCGAGCTTCTTCCATGTTAGATTCGCCACCTGGACAGAAGCGACTTTCCAAAATGAAAAGGCAAGACAGCTCAACTAAAACTTTATCTCGTTCTTCTGCTACAGCTGCAAGATCTTGCAACAACTGGTCTCGACTGTGGTCGCGTGCAACCAGAACATCAGGATCAACACCACGGCTCCCTGGGCTCGCCCTGCAGCAGCTGTCGCACATACTCTCTCTGGAGGCCGCTGATTTTCTGAGATAAGTTTACCTCTCGACCCTGTAGCTGCTGCATACAGCCAAATCTTCCTCACGGCCCTCCCAGGAGAAATTCAGTTCAACGCTCCATGGATACTGCCTGCACAACATGATTTTCGAGACCCACACCCACCTGTACGCATTGAAGGAGGATCCCAGAAGAGATTATGGTGAAGAAAAATGTGACTCCACCCACTCCCATCTCCCTCACGCAAGGACAGAAAGGAAAACGCAGTCAGCTAATACTCGGCCAAGGTGGCAGTGGAGGCAGGTTGAAGAGATGGAAATCGACGCCCAACGGGGCATTACATTATGCTCAATTTCTGGACCCTACTATTTGAGATCCCAAAACTACCCTTTGACCAATCATCACGTTTAGATCTAAAAAAACATGTAACTTAATAAAAATTATTTGAAACTTCCATTTATATCAATATAAACTCCCATTCATCATGCGCCATCAATTTTTCATGTTACTCCTTTGGACCATTTTGTTGTAAAACCTTCTTCTTTACGAACTACTATTTTTAGGTGGGGAGAACTCATGACCATGACCTCAACCATACATTTATGGAAATCTGAAAAAGTTCTCTACAAAATACAATCATCATTTCGATTAACCTATCATATCGTGTCTTTATAATTCATTCTCTACAAACTTCTCTAAGCTAGGGTTTAACTAGGGATTTATACATCTTTACCTTATTAACGTTCGTTCAAAAAAAGCGTGATTATCAACTAACCTTTTTATTTTTTTTAAATCATATAAAATAGCCATATAATCTTCCCTAAAAGGAACAAGATCCCATGCAAATCACACTATTCACAACGGGCATTTGAAGTTGAACTTCGAGATGGAAAATGACTTCATTTTCACCATGTCTCAAAACATTAGTCATATCTTGAAACATACACATAATGGTATTCTAAACTTTTAATAAAATAACTATGACATATCCCTCTAACATCTCAAATCATTATAATTTCAAATAAATACCTCAATCTCTCCATCCTATCTCATTTTCATAGCTTCACCTTAAGGATTCTCACTATAGAAGCTAGGGTCAACTGAAATAATTCAATAATTAAAAAGAAACATATGAAAATGAATAAGACATACCTAATATGCCAAGATATACCTTAATTAATTCTTCCATCAATTCATATATCTCTAAAGTACATTGTCACACCTCCACTGAGCCATACTTGCTCCCAATGAGCACTTGTAACGAGGTGAATTACATGTACCTGCACTACACCACTATTTTGAGTGCCCATGAACCCTAAAAAATGTTATCCAACATTTCAACCTACTTCCCAAGCAACAAATAAGTTCATATTATCAAGCTACATCTCCTAGGCACCTTAATAGGCTTGCAAGAAAAAGCACACCTCATTGAATCCCATGATATCAACTTATATACATCTGAAACATCATGTTAGCATCATGAACAATATCATATGACCGTAATGAAACATTCATTTTGTCATTAATGTCGTTTTTCATTAATGAAAACACCTATTAGGACCACATGACAACATATAACACTCTCATTCCCTCAAATCGTTACACATCAATATGTTGTAGGATTTTACATCTATTTCAATAATGGATAGAACATATTCATGATAGCAAATAATTTGTTCACAACAGTAACTTATAGTGTTTTTAGTCTAATAAATGACCCATGGCCACTTCATGCAATTAGGTCCATAAACTACCATTTTTGTGTACTCGTATAACATTTATATTCCATTCCATACTCATGAACTAGATTTTACCTATTTTGATCCTCTATTTAATAATTATACATAACATTATAAAATGAAAAGTAAATATACCATTGAAAAATTTAGAGGATATTTAGGTGTCCAAAGTAGAAGGTAGATCTCACAAAGTAGTCTATTTGTTTATCTTCCTTTTCTATGACAACTAGTCGTAATGAATTCATCTATAGTTATTTTAAATTTACACTACTTATACAAAATATATGATTGTTTACAAATTTTACATGGCCAAATATTTCATTCGTTCGACACCATAGAGGTCATCCATGTACAACTTACAAAAATTTGTAATTAGTCGAAGTATTTCCAAGCCATTCAAAAGAATTCTATAGTTGCTACAACTTATTGTAAAATGATGTGATGAATTCTTCTAATAATGGTAAGGGGTCAGGCCAATCATAAATATACCTTATTACCTTATTTTAGCAAGCTTAAAAATGGAAAAAAATTGAAATCCACACAAAATATAGTTACTAAATGATTAATTGTATTTTTAATCATTTTTAGTTCCAAATTTAGGCTCAACAATAATATTAAACCCACTTTTATGCATAACAAATTAAAGGAATGGATCATGATAACATGTGTTGACTTCAAAACATTGTTGATGATGACATTCTGCACTAGGATAAAATCATTATTATATGACTCCATCGGATGATAATCCTAAGTATTAGATGTAATTAGCGAGAAGACATGTGCACTTCATATCAAACACTAAAATAATTTATAATTTCTAGTCATACTTATTTTCTATGGAAGATGATCTTGGATGACATTATTGATGATGAGATGTAACTAATACAAGATTTTGAATCATCAAACACCAATTTCATTGAAACTACCATAAAATATGAGTAAGGGAAGAGAATTAGATGCAAAATAAGGTGGTCTTTTATGTTTGACTAGTAAGATAAATATCTATTCATTCAACTAGTAGAGGTAGAAAATGATAATGATACTATCACATTATGTATATTTGAAATATGGAGTTGGAAACATGGAATTGAACACAAAATGTGACTCATGATTTACATAATTGAGAAATACTGTAAAAATATATATGTGTCAATTATGAATAATGATGGTAAAAAAAATAACACAAAGACCAAAAATGTAAACGAATTTATGTATGTACAAAATAGAGTATGAAAATGATTATAAATAGATTTATTAAGGATTTCTTGACTACATGAGTTTTGATTATATATGTATTATGTAAATAGAAATTTTGTTATAAAATGTTATATGTAATGCCTAAATATTTGTCTTCATTATTGATAAATATATTAAGTATATTTATTTTTATTTCTAGATCTGTTATTTATTTTGACATTGTCTTCCATATATCAAAAAATCTAAAAGCGCAATCAAAGTTATAAAATAGTGTTATTATGTTTTCTATAAGTAAATAAGGATTGTAGGGTGCCTTTCAATTGATTAGTAATTTTAAATTAGTTCATTACATGATTTGTAATACTAAGTATCAAAATTTTATAAAAATAAACTCGTTATGGGATATTTATGATGGTACTGACCTTTAATATATTGTGTCTTGATATATCTAGAATTTAACTTGTATAAGGTAGATGACAAGAAACATCTTTATAACAAACATTAATCCCTAAATAGTTCCAACTTATTTAGGAGATTTTATGTAAAATAATTATTTCTTGGCTACCTCCATGTGGTACTTTACAAGATGCTCCTCATCCAATTAAATTGGAGCCTTTGATTAATCTAAGCATTTAGGAAATGGATGATTACTTTTACCTTACTATAGGATTGATCGAAATTCTTGGAGATTTGGAGATGGTGGATGAAGATGAGGACACACCTAATATAATTTTATTTTATTTTTATTGATTCAACTCATATTAATATAAAATTTGGATCAATCACTAATACATCCTCGTTATCATAAACATTGATTTGAAACATTTATCAAAATTAAAATGTGTTATGTTCCAAAAAAATAAAAGGAAATTACTTATATTCTACATAACAAACAACTCTATCGATTAAAGGGTGGAATATTGATAATATTTTTTTATTAATGACTAGTGGTTTTAATACATAACATATGGAAAACCATGCTAATTATTCATGGCAACTTGGTTTTCACCTGAAATACTAAAGTTGAATGTGATGATATAACTGGATACGCTTTATATAGATCAAGGTTCATTTTTGAATTAGGATTTTTACAATAGAGAACATCCCTATAAGGTAGGAAAATATATTATATAAAATAAAATACATATCCAAGTTATTTTATAAATCTAAGAAGGGGTGTCCAAAGTGTAAGGGTGTATTGTTTTGATCTTATTTAGAACCTTCAATTGTTGGGACATATGTGAAGGATTAAACAAATTTCTATCATATGGTAGTTTTCTTAGCCGGATCAGTAGTGCAATAACATTAGTTTACATCGGAATCAAATAGAGAGAATTGGACTCCTCTTAGTGATATAATTGCGAATGATTTCACTCTAGCTTCTAGTATTTCACAATGACTTCTAAAAGAAATATTTCAGCAAAATTATTATCAAAATAACATCAATAAAAAGAGAAAGGATTAAACAAATTATCTTTTGACTACAAGAATTTTTGCAATGACATTTAGATTGCATGTTGGACTTGCGAGTCAACTAGTTTACTAACAAAATTTCGGAAGAGTAAAAACTATATCTTACAAATTACTAAAGGTAATGAAACTAATAAATCCATGTGTAGGGACACTGGAAGAGGAAATGAGTGATGTTTCAAGTCCACTTAATTTAAAAAAATTAAGCACAATATCGAAATTTAACGTATCCATAGATAGAATGAAGATAACCTCTATTGCCACCACAACCCTAGTGCAAATATTTTATTTGAGCATGTATTCAATGAATACCGCAACTATTTCATAATTTTTCGCAGAACAAGTTTGGAGGTTGAGATAATTAGAACAATGAATGAACTTAATTTTGTACAAGATTTCTCAAGTTTGGGATTTGAAAACAATATTTAGTTATGTGTCCATGATGGATTCATGAAAATCCATCTCTCTATGATGGATACATAGCTTTAAAAAATTGAATTAAAGTTCCAGCATAAAAATTTAGAAAACAATTGGGTTGTATGGCACTTGGGGTATAGGACAGGATGGGTGAAGTATGAGTGTGTAACAAAGAGCATTGAGAAATTGAAAGATAATTCACTTTATTCATATTTATAAATTAGCGGAGACACATGGCATACTTAAGTAGGTTTAGCACACACATATGGAATGATATCAAATAGTTACAAAAACATCTATTCAATTTCCTGTTCAATTGGATTGTAAAATTCTGACTTAATAGATTCATTAAGGTTGTTATAATTATCTAAGTTAATAGACACTTGTTCTAGTTGTGTTATGAATTTTTATTTATTTTAGATAAGTTAAAGAAGAATTGATCTTGAAGGATTCCCTTTTCAACACAATGGGCCAGGTCAAAAGAGACTGAGAAGGAAACCCGAAAGTTAAACAAAAGAATAGATAACGTAATCTACACCCCATTCAATGCAAAGATAGTTAACATAGAAAAAAAGAAAATTACGTTTTGAACCACGCCTGGAAGTGGAACGTGTGCGACTCCGCGTAACGCAATCGGTCTTCACAAATTGAATTTTCTTAGGCTGGACAATTATACACCATCCCCATCCGCCTAAAAATCAGATGATCCGGCAAAAAATTCATCGTGAGATGCACCAACATCTAATATGATGTGTACTTCTAAACAACCTTGTGAGGAAACACCACTCTTTCCGTCTGTAATAGGACTGTTAAAAACTTACCTCTACACATCTAAAAAATGGCGAGGAGAAAATTTTGAATTTTTCGCGACCACCTTAATGCCAGATTTGAATTTTGAGTTTCGATCACCGGTCCCTAGCCGTTCAACAAACCCACCCAACCAATCACCATCCAAAAGGTTGTCTGGACCTTACTTCATTCCATCCTTGGATCTGATACCAGCCACGACTGGACAGCTAGCTCCGTTCTTCATTGTCTCCATGAGCATTTCTTCACCAGAGTCCTTTGGTGCATCACCATTATCAAACGTGTCTTGATATTTTACCTATTCATCGATCTAGGATATGGGCATACGCGGGCCATATCTTTCCTCAATGTTCTTCTGAGTTGGCGAAGACACGCCAAAACAATTCTTCATCTCACAACCTACCATTCTGCACTTGTTAAAAATTATTTGTGATCTCTCAATATCAATCCTTTGCTCCCGAGTATCAAACAAAGAGTCTAAAACAATTCTCTTAGGAACCTTAGAGCCCATAGGTACATTAGTACAGAGACAGGTAAAAATTAACTTGGATTGGGATTTCATTGCAGGATCAACTGTAATCAAAATCCCTATGGATCTTACAATTCCCATAAAAACCTCAGCCGCCCAAAAGTCCAAGTGTAGAGCCGAGAGGCAAATTCAAATCGGTAGTTCTTGAAATTTGATCTCTTATAACCCACTAGGTGTCCAATGGCTCAAGTATAGGGAATATTTTCCATATAACAACAACGCCCAATATATCACTTTTTTCACATCCGATTCATCTTGAAAATTGAAGAAAAAACCATCTCTGTGAATTCCTAACCTGCGCCTTGCAGGTCTATTTACTCCTGTACCATTCTCTTACAAAATCTATGTTTTGTCTAAGGCCCACAAAACTTCCTATAACTGTGTGTTTGAATCTATCTTTGGATCTATCAATAACCGACTCTATAATTTCTAAATATGGGGTTTCATCATGCCATGAAAGTGAGAGCTTAACGAGATCCTGATATTTTCTCCAAACAGTCTCGTCACCCACGTTTTTCGTAGCAGCAGAGGAAGCCACACCCCCATTTATTGTCCCTAAGACTTTCTGATCACTATTCACTATTCATCCATCTTGTTCGCTATTCAATATTCGTTGTCCTACATTCACAGTTCCATGGTCACTGACCTCCATTCCCTATTCCATGTTCCTTGTTTGCTACTTTTGTTGAGTTAAATTAGCAATAAAATTAAGTATTTAAGTGTTGTTGATGATGTAATATATATATATATGTGTGTGTGTGTATGTGTGTATATATGTACACACACACATATATATATATATGTATGTATATGTATATGTACGTATGTATGTATATATGTGTATATATGTACGTAAGTATATATATATATATATATATATATATATATATATATATATATATGTGTGTGTGTGTGTATATATATATATATATATATATATATATATATATATATATATATATATATATATTATAATATATATATGTATAAATATGATTAATGAAGATCCAATAAACTAATCACACACACAAATGAATATTGATTATGTATATGTATGTATGTATGTATGTATGTATATGTGTGTGTGTGTGTGAGATATACATATATATACACATGTAGTCGTAATACCTATATATGTGAGATATATACACATATATTTATATATATGTATAAATATGATTAATGAAGATCCAATAAACTGATCACACACACAAATGAATATTGATTACCATGTTTAATTGGTCACTAGACCATGTGAGTATAATTTGTTTGTATTGGATTATTGTTTGTGGTATTACTTTTGTGGCAATGTATACGGTTTTGAAAAGATTTAAATTATACTAAAGTAAAGAATTAAGTTGCATAGAAAATTGCATAAAAGTGATATGGTGTAAAAACTAGGTGGCATTGGAAATTAAGGAGGAAATAAAAGCTATCATGTTCTATTAGAAGCGTTAGCTTCTTGGAGAAGCTAAGCATGCAAAATTGGATGCATTGTTGGTATGTGCATTTAGTTTTTGAGCCCTGCATGGAGCTGGTCATTGAAATATTTGTAGAAAATTATTTTAGAATGCATGGCAATTTTTGGCTGATATTACCAATTTTCATGGCTATTTGGTTATTTATATTTGTTATTGGAATATTAGAGGATGTTTTGCAAGAATAAAAATTTGCATTCTAGGAAGATTGGAGTCGAGAAAAAATTTTATGTAGAAATTTCATTCTTTTACTCCTTGTTGTTATTGTATGAAATACTTGGAATACATTTTCGTTTTGATTTTTAGATTAAGAAAATAGAAATGAAATGCATTTTATTTCCACGATTTTGTTTGAAATTTGGTTTTGAATCGAAATCTTAGTGTGTTTTGGTTTTGGTTTTGGTTTATTAGTAAAATATGAATACATTTTGGGGATTTCATTTTTAAGGAAAAAATTAGAAAATAAATAGGGAAATTCAGTTGAATATGTTTCTTTGGTTTATTTGCGAAATATGGAAAAGAAAATTATATATATCTGCAACTAATTTAGAGGTTTTCAATTATCCTCATTTGTGAATATGTTTCCTTTGTTTTTATTTTGATTATGAAATATTGGGATAGATATAAGAAGGACTCAAACATGATTTGGGTTATTGTTTGTTTGTGGGTTTTGATCTATAATCCTTTTGCTTTGTTATGAATTGAAGTTTGGGAATTCTTTTGGGTTTGATGAATTTATGGGAAGTGAAAATTATTCAAGTGGATTTCGTTAGATATGAACAAACTGTTAAAAAGTAACACTCTCTCTTAGACATTCAGTTCAATTATTTTTTATAAAATTTTGGAAGAATTTCTATGATAAATCTATAAGTGAATAAGGTATATTCAACCACGTTTTTGGGTTTTGAATATTGTGTAGGTTTCTTATTATCATGAACTCTTGATTTGGGTCGCTCAATGTCAAAAATATACTTACACCTCACAAATAACTTGGTTGTATCATTGGGTTTTCATCTTATCTTGAGATTTATTGATATGGTGTTATTAAGCTCTTGGATAACATGATTGTATGAATATATGTCTCTTGAAACACATTTTGAATATGGGTTATCATTTTGAACACGAGGATAAATATGGTTTTTCGTAGTTTTTCTATTGTGAGGATTTTTTTATTAATGGTGAAAATTGGTTGAGGAGACCCTACCCCATTATAGCATAATCAAGTGGAAAAAAGATATATCAATGAGGAACAAGCAAATCCGGCCTCTTCAAGTGGCACAATAAGCATACATACAAAAAATATAGGAAAAAATAAAATATCCATGAGACGCCTTCCGTGCAATCTTAAATGTATATTGAGGGCATCGTTTACAATTTTCACTTTCTTCTTTTGACATACAGTAGTCTAGCCATCATCTATGTTGATTTACATTTTCATTATTGTGAACCGGTATGATGATTTTAATGTTCTCCTTATCGCTTGAACATGGTGCTTTGATGAAACAAGAGGATGCGAAGTGTTTCCAACAAGTGAAACCTTTTCCACAAGAGAAGGAGTGGCCTCCTCATTATTTAAAGCTAAATCATCCTCCACCGAGAGGTTCTACTCTTAACAAGTTTTCTCACAACCTAACAATCAGAAGCTAAGTGACCAAGAGAGAAACAAGTTCTACATCTGAATGGGAACCCTTCATAGTCTAAATTTTGATTCCATATTATGTCCCCCACTTTGATCTCAATACATGCAGGAAGATCAATATAAGTATTCATATCAACCAATAAGAAGACATATGTAGTATAATCATATACCAACATCTTTGGGTCAATAGTAAGGCATTTACCGAACATATTCGCAATTGAGAGTAAGCAATTCTCACTCAAAAACTGCACAAGAAAATAAGGAAACCAAACCCAAAAATATTTGACATGGAAAGTTTCAGTCATGAGATTAAACAAAGGGATCCATGGTTTCATAAGTAAAAATTGGGACTGAAAATCCAAAACTTTTCCAAAAATCATATCTTTATAAGGGGTTTTAGCAAACAAAAAAAATGAATATACCTCTAAACATAGGGTAAATATCTAATTTACTTGTCATGAGAGGCCTCTAATGAGTCAAAATATAATCATGTAGTGTTGGGAGATCGACGTCGGAAAAGCGACAAAGTAGAGTGAGAATCAACAAGTAACTCTTCCACGTACCCGACCTCCCGAGTCGTCGAGGCCGAGACAAATGGTGGGGATGGAATATGCAGACAAACTAGTTAGGTAGTCTAATGTCTTCGACACGCACTAGTGGAATTTGTAAATATAAGGCAAAGAAGGCCCTTCTAACTTGGATGGTGTGATAGATCGATCGGCGAGGATGATCGGTCGAAGGCTCCAATCAATATCGAGCTCTGGCGTGATTCGATCTATGGGTTGCGGAATACGTGGAAAATGACCTGGGATTGTTTCGTGTATATCTCCCGATAAGGTCATATAGTGGATGATGAATATAATTGGCTCTACGGACGATTTTCTGGCCTAGTCCAGAATTCCCTAGCTTCGTTAGCCGCTATATCTAGTAAGGACAGTTGTTCGATGATGATAGGTGGAAGTGGAGTGGACTGAAATACTAGTGTGCGTAGGCCAGTGTTTATATCTAACTGACTTGTGGATTCGTTGGGCTGTGGGATCTGTGGGTCACAACCGTAGACTCTTGGTTGTTGCGGTCCTGTTATGGTCATACGCGAGATCAAGTTCTAATCCCTAGTATCCAGTAATCGTATGCTTTCTCAGCTTCTATGTTTAGAACCAATAGTTGTGCGATCTTCTCAGAATACCTTACAGACGTTCTCGCAACCTGGATTCTTAAGCTGGTATCTATATCTACGAGGGTGTCTCCAGCGTCTGGCTGTGGAACTAGAGGATCGCACCCGAATGTTTGTTCTCTTTCGAGCCCTTCTACAGTCATGTGGATGTTTTCTAGAGTAATCTGTAGTTTGGCTGACTTGACCAAAACGCATGTGCTTGGTCGTCTTCTATGTTTAATCCTCTTAACTGAGAACTGATCAGTTGTAAATCTGTGGTTGTTCGGAATACTTGTATCCTGAGATTTTGGTCTATGTCAACTATCGCTGTGACGAGGTTTGGTTGAGGCACGATTGGCTCAAATATATATTCCCTAGGCTCTTGAGGTCCCGTAATTGTCATAAAAGGAAAAACTAACTGTAATGAAGCAAATTCTAATTACGTGAAATAAATCTAACTGCATATAACTTTTATTCTTCTCTGAAATATTTAACAATTTTAAGGAAAGCAAACTATTTTAAGCATATCTAGAAATAATAACTAAACAATAATTAAAAACAGACAAGATAACCGAGTGTGGTTATTTGTCTGTGCGATTTGTAGAATTATTCTAAATGAATAAAATAACCTGTCTAATCTACCGGCAAGATTCTCGATCCTACCTCAGAAGTGAGGAGTGAATCATAGTTTCTCAGAAACTATCAATCCCCACAGCTTCCCTGGCAATATCGAGAATAGAATGAAATGAAATAAAGCGATTAACTACTCTATTTGATATGAGTCTGACTAGAACTTTGAAATTTAAAACCTGGATTCCGCAGAACAGTGGCGAATCCGATGGTGTGTGTATGATCTCGTCCCCTCAGTATGATCTTCTCGTTCTTTCGTGTTCACTTGGATCCAGAAAAGCATGTAATGCTAGCACCGATAGGAGTAGATTTTGGGACAAGGACAGCTCAGAATACAGACCGAGAATGCGAGTAGGAGAGGGATAGCGCAAGAGTACAGAGCTTGGCTTATGTGATTCCTAGCGGGATTTTACTGCGAGTCATGCAACATGAAGCGACCAGAACCTGCAACTATCCTATACGAAGAGCAAAACCTGCAACTTTAATGGCTTCCCAAGCTATTCTATTTCAAAATAAAGACACTGCTTGCACAAGTTGGATATGTGGCTTACCAACAGCTGAATAAAGCTAACCAGGTATATAATGAATTGAACTAAGAACTCTAAGACACGATGAAGATAAATCTACAGCAAAGAGGAATCAGAGGCAAGCTTCTAACTGGATTGGATGGAACAACAACACTGCCTGCACAAGATGGGTCTGTGGCTTACCAACAGCTGAGCAATACTAACCAAGTATGAAATAAACTATGCTATCAATCCTAAGCAAGCTAACCAAAACACTAAAAATCAGAAGACTCTAACAAGGAAAAATGGTGACCAAAAGCTCCAGCTCAAATTCTTCACCAAATTCTTCACCAAATTCTTCTACATTCTACCATTTGCATGTACACAAACCATGCATTTATAGGAATTCCAACTCTCAAAAACCAAAACCAAATTGAACTCCTAAACAATAAACAAAGGAAAAACACTGTTCCAGGGGACCAAAAACATTAATGCATGCTCAAGTCGGCAAAGAAAAGCTGGTGAAACGTGATATTTCACGCGAGTCACGTCAAAAGAGCGTTCTGGAAAACGCGCACAGGACCGCCGCTCTGAGCAGGGTGGCGGTTACAGGACCGCCGCCTGCGGGTGGCGATGGTCATGAGACCGCGCGTCGGGGCAAAGTGGTTTCATCACTGAAGGTCAAGAGGCCAAGGAAAGAGGGAAAAAGGGGAAAATAAAGGGCGCGGGGGCTAAGTGGGGCATGCGGGATGTTAACGCATACTCCGAGGGCTTTTCCGGATCCCGAACACCTTGCGAGGAGACCTGTATCATCATCGGGGCACTTGTTACACTGTTCTGGTAGTACAATACCTTACAATTTTGGGTACGTACATATTGCCCCCTCGGAGAAGCGTTTTAGCCATGAAGAGGCATAAAACGGTGGGTCCGAGTATGGCAGTCCCGAAATGGGGAGTTAGAAGCTATACCTTACTCGTCCGTGTGTTGAGATGACGCCATCGAAATTCCCGCTACCTGCAAAATGAAAAGAGAACTCAAGTGCAGATAGATGCAATAACTTGGAAGATAAATGCTAAAATAATAGGGAAGGAGAACGTACCATTCGTGCGGGGATAGAAACTTACCTCCAACAGCGCTCCAAACCTGCGAAAAAGTCATTTTAAAACGAAACAGAACGATATATATATGAAAGTGGGCCCATTTTCCTATTCATTTGCGCGAGTCGATTTGATTGATTTTGAGCTCTGGGACCCACGGTGATGGTTTCTCACGCGAGTAGAGTCGAAACGTTCGCAGCGAGATCGTGATCATGCCTCCACGAGCGGAACACCGACCTCAGCGATCACAGGTTGGTTTTCTTCCATTTTGTGTTTTTCCCTCTTCAAATTTGAAATGGAAAATTCTTTGCAATGGGGGGATTATTTTTGAAAATGTTAGGTTCAAAAGGTCCATCTAGGGGGGGCGCCTACTGGGTAGGCTTTGTTTTTAGTTAAAATGGTCTATTTTTATGCTTTTGGGCTTTTTGGGGTTAACAACCCGCGCGGGTTTTCGGACCGCGACCGCCGCCCTGGCCAGGGCGGCGGTTACATGACCGCCGCCCTGTTCGGGGCGGTTACACGACCGCCGCCCTTAAGGCGGCGGTTACAAAACCGCCCCCTGCTCAGGGCGGCGGTTTTGCACAGAATGCAAAAGAGCTTAACTTTTGAGATTGCACTTGTATTTTTATCATTTCTATATGCTTTTATGACTCTCTCGATATTGATTAGATACTAACTTGCCCTATTTTGTGTGTTTTGGGTGCATGCAGGCGAGAGCAGAGTATATCAGATGGAGCCGAGAGAGAGAGTGTGATTGGCTTTTCGGGGTATTGGATGCCCTTTCTCAGGATGAGGAGGATACATTACAGAGGGCCGGCATATTGCGTATATCACGCGTGCCCCATGTCACGCCATCTAGTCACATTCTTTGTGACTTATTCTCATATTGGGATGCAGATCGGAACACTTTCCGACTGCCAGGGGTCCGCGGTGAGTGGACCATCACTTTGGAGGATGTCTACCGTATCCTGGGGGTCCCGATCATCGGGAGGAGACTCACACTGGAGACGGCAGGGTCTCGAGCACAGATTACACAGTGGGCAGGCTACATGGGGGATGCAGCCATCTCTACGGGGTCGAAGAAGGGAGTGAGAGTTCGATCGATTCCTTCTTTGCCCATCCCCGTATTTCGACAGGCTATCATGGGGATCCTTGCCTCGAGGCTGATCGGGGACAAGGGAGGAGATACTTTACTATACTGCTGGGCCCCCATCATTGCACAGATAGAGGGGCATGGCCGGATATATGCCTGGGGCGCAGATATTCTGGGGACCACCTACCATGACTTATACAGGGTGGTCCGTTTGCAGGGACAGTCATTGAGCCACCCGACTCTAGTCATGAGTTGGGTGTATGAGCATTTTATTCCTTATGGCAGAGGGGTAGAGGTGGCAGACCCAGGGGCTGTGAGGGCAGCTAGATGGTCAGATATGTCGGTGCTTAGAGCACCTCACCAGCCAGTTGCCTCCCTTACCACAGCAGATATGGAGGCGACGCCGTACCGGCTTATGGCCGGCATATGGGGCGAGGAGACCCTTACATTGATCTCCTGCTCCACCACAGGGCAGCTTATCGACCGCGTGGGATGGGTGGAGGTACACCCTTTTGGCAGAGTTCCTCAGCAGTTCGGCCTTCCATATGCGGGCATGCTTCCCAGCGGCACCAGTTTATAGATCAGTCCGCGAGGCTAGAGGGGGGCCTAGAGGCCGTGGTTGGACAGTGATCACTCCTGGCACTCCCATTGCAGCCAGGAGGGTAGTTCGGGCTAGAGGGAGAGCCGGTGCGCCCGGGCACCTTTGCTTCAGATTGCTGCGGGTCCTGCTCACAGCAGCGATGACCCCATAGATATTGACTCCGATTCTGAGGAGTTTACAGAGGGAGGGTCGGAGGAGCAGACGGATGATAGCGATCCTGAGTGGCATGACACTCAGGATATTTTGCAGGCAGAGAGGGCCGAGCAGAGTGCAGAGAGAGAGACTCTAGCTTCAGAGGAGCCACTCTCCCAGGGCCATGGTGGAGAGGATGAGTCAGTTGTGGGGCGTCATGTTGCTCCTACTACAGGAGCAGCCCCTCAGTCGGCAGCGGCATCTGCGGCGGGTGCTGGCCCCAGTGACCCATCTTGGAGGCCCGGTGATCCGAGTAAGTTATCCTCTCATCTTTTCAATGTTTGTTTAATTTAGGATTTTTAATTGCTATCTCTCCTTATGTTTTGATATTGTATCTTTTAGTCTCTTGCCTAGCTTCTAATTCGTTTTTCTTCTTTGTTTTGCAGAGACTGTTGACGAGTGGCGGGATCTAATCCGTAGGGTATGCACTGATTCTCTGATGATCCCTATGGATAAGACCCGTGCGGAGCTATCTGTAGATGCCGGGAGCCTTCAGCAGCCGGTAGGCATACTGACGTCTTCGCTCCCATTTGGCATGTGGCCAGGATGGTGTCGACTCTCCGTACAGAGTTGGCAGGCTATAGGACAGCCGAGCGTCTTATGAGGAGTCATTCTCGTGGTGAGACCGCGGCTGCTCCTCGAGACCCTGAGCCCTCCGTGCATTCAGAGCGCCGGCGTAGCCGGAGTCCTAGGCGAGGGCGCGCACCCTCGGAGGGGTCGCGTAGGGGTTGAGAGGTGACTTGGCCCTGTATGCTTTGTACTGTAGATTCTTTTGTACATCACGGGCTCTTTGAGTTTTGACCATGCCTAGAGCATGATGGCATTGTATATAAACATTGATTATTTATATATATGCATTCGCTTTTGGATCAAAACTTGTCACTCGTGTTTTCCCTTTCTGTTTCCAGCTTCCTCGTGTATACTACGATGTATGTTTTATATGCTTTCTAGAATGTATGCAATGGAGAACAGATGATGCAAATGCTTGCTTTCTTTTTGTGTTTCATGATGCTGATACATGATATTGTAGATATATTGTGATCTTAAATCTTAGCTTCTGTGAGCAATTTGGATACCTCATGTTTGTTTTGGCAAAGTGATGAAAATAACCAGTATGATGAACAGATTAACTTGCCCCACTCCTAACTCCACGCAACTAGTAAGATGCGAGGGCTCATCACCAAGAGCTAAGAAGGGCGCAAGTTATGAAATATGGTGAAATGATAGTGATGAAAGACAGACGAAGCTTTGGTGGAACCAAGTTGAGAACTACAAGCTTACTCTACCTGAATGACTTCATAGTTTTGGGTGCGACTTGCTTTGCGGTTTATCCAGACTTAGACCCGTAGATGGCCACATAGTAGACAAAATCTGGTTTTTAGGATTTTTAACTCTCTTGGAATTTTGAACATCTGATTCATTCGTTTTTGACTCAAAGTTTGAATAGTTTGTTTATGACCTTTTAACGTTTGCATTGTCTAGAGGACCCCCTACACCTTGCCCCATGCTACCTGTAAGAAGCATGGGTTTATCACCGTGGGCAAGGCATAGGCGAGTAAGGGCATTTCCATCCTTTCCCAACCCTACGTCACTAGTAAGAGACGCAAGCTCATCACCGAAGGTTGGTAGGGCAAGGAAATGTGTAAAAATAAAATTTTCTGTTTAATCACTTTTTGACTTGTCTTTTTGAGTAAAATGTCAGTATATGCTTGTTTCCAAAGAGATGTGTATATGGGATAGATGTGACACCATGAAGCTTCTAGAACAGACCATAGGCAAGACACCAATCCTAAGAAGAAATCAAAGCGAGAACAAACTTGCAGATCTTGGTATGGTTACCGTTAAGACTTCGTCATGTTTGATTTTATTTGATAAAAGATTCTGAAGTGATTGATGATATCGTGAAAATGGAGAGATATGATTAGAAAGTTTTGTGCCAACAACATCATGAGTTTGTAATGAATTACTTTGAGAATAGATTCCTTGATCACAATTTGTGTAAGAACAAGTGGACAAAATGATCTAAATCTATATGAAGATGCAATGTAGATAGTTATATAGGTAGTGCTAGCTGCTTATGCGTAGAAATGCTTGAGGTGCAGGGAATTGACTGTTTCGCCAAATTCCTCACCTTCTAGCGTGCATAAGAGGTATGCACCATTTCCATAGTCCTTCATGACTCGGTATGGGCCCAACCATTTGGGCCGGAATTTCCTTCCTTCGCCGGTCTTCTTGTCGATCCGACTGTCTAGTCTTAGAACTAGATCACCTTCGTATATATCGCGTTCATAAACCTTCTTGTTATATTGCCGGCACATTCGGTGAGAAAAGTCCATAAGTCCTCTTTATGACCTTTGTTTTGATTCAAAGCATCTAACCTAGTTTCATCTAGGCTTTCTAGTTGGGAAAGACGTGCTTCTCTAATGAAATAAAGCGTCTTCATGGGCTTCAACAACGGAGCGGCGAGACATTGGTAGCTCGCGAATATAGGATTAACGGGTGATCCAGCTTAGGTGGCATTAGCGTAGGTGGTGACAGCAAGAAACGTTTAACTGCGTTGAAAGCTTCGTTGCAGTCTTCGGTCCAATCAATGCTATAGTCTTTCTTGAGTAAATTGTTGATTGGATGAATAGCGAAGCTTAAGTCCGGGATGAATCTTCGGATTGCACCTAGCTTTCCGAGAAATGACCTGATTCCAGATTCGTCCGAAGGTGGGACCATTTCGAGGACAGCCCGAATTTTGGTTGGATCAACATCGATCCCTCGTGATGATATGATGTAACCTAGGAGCTTTCCTCCTGTTACACCAAAGACACATTTCTCTGGGTTTAGTGTGACTCCGTATTCTATTAAACGTGAAAGAATGACGCGGAGTACTTCGGGATGGTCACAACGCTTCTTGGCCTTAGCCAACAAGTCATCTACGTAGGATTCCACGATTTTATGAATTAAATCGTGAAATATATAAGTCATAGCCCGCTGGTATGTAGCACCAGCATTTTTGAGACCGAAAGGCATGACAGCATAGCAATAGGTTCCCCAAGGAGTTATGAACGTGGTTTTAGCTTGATCTTGCTCGGATATTCTGATTTGGTTGTATCCCGAGAATCCATCCATGAGAGACAAGAGTTCAAAACCAGCTGTTGCATCAACAATAACGTCTATGGATGGTAATGGGAAATCGTCTTTAGGACACGCTTTGTTGATGTCTCGGAAATCTATGCAAATGCGTATCTTTCCGTTCTTCTTGAGAACGGGAACGATATTAGATACCCATTGGGAGTAGTCAACTGGCTTGATGAATCCTACCTGAAGGAGTTTTATTACTTCCTCTTTTACCATGAGAGCTACTTTGGGTTTCATGGGTCTTGATTTTTGTTTAATTGGCTTTGCATCCGATCTAGTGACGAGGTTGTGTACCGCAATGTGGGGTGCGACTCCCGTCATCTCCTTGTAATTAAATGCAAACGCCTTCTGATGTTCTTTGAGAACCTGAGTATGTATTTCCACTTCTTCTGGTGTCAACGAAGAACCTAGTTTCAATATTCTTGGTTCATCTTCTGTCCCAATGTTGACATCGATTGTTTCTTCGATTAAAGAGGCGTTACCCTCTTCGAACTCAGGTGGTGCTGGAGGTAAATCTAAATCATCCCCATTTTCTATTGCGTATATGTTAGGTTCCCTTTGTGACGGAAGATCCGTTACGGGATTTCCGAAGTAGGAGGACGAATGTGGGATCAGGGATAAATCTAGCATGTGATAGGAGAGATGTAATGCTGCATAGGCATTTAAATAATCCAAAGTAGCCGCATCATTTCCAACATGGTCTAGGATGGTAGATTCACTTCCGCTTAAAAGAGGATTTGTCATTGTTTTTATTAATGGTTCGTCACGAATGGATACTGTGAAGTGAGTATCTTCTAGCTCATTGCTTGGAGTAAAACGTGATGCCGAGGTTGCTATTGAATCGGCGAGAAGATTTTTCTCTCGCGGGATCGCTTCAATGGATATGAAGTTAAACGCCTTGCTTAAATCTAATACAATGTTTTTGTAGAGTTGTAAATGTTTGGCTTTAGTTTCATATACTTCAGAAACTTGGTTTGTTACTAATTGCGAGTCTCCCAAGACTCTGATGTTATTAATACCAATTCTTCTAGCTAAGGTGAGGCCAAGGAGGAGGGCTTCGTACTCAGCGCCATTGTTTGTGCATTCAAAGTTTAACTTAAAAGAGAATGGGAGGACCTTCTCCTCGGGCGAAGTAAGAATTATACCTGCCCCCGCTCCATAACGACATTTAGCTCCATCGAAATGGAGAGTCCAATACTTAGCCGGGAGTGTAGATGTTGGGGCATCTGCTGCGTTTGCACACTCTACTTCTACCATACAGAGATCCTCTGCTGGTAAGGAACCAACACCTAGGGAAAATCCTATGCCTACTGAATCGAATGGTAAGAACATTGGTGAATCTTGTTCTATCAACTCAATGATTTTCGCAGTAGTCCCTAATGATACTATTTCTTTAGTTTTACCTTTAGGGGTTGGAATTGTTTTGGCTATGTTGGTAGTTTCAAGATCCGTCGTAGGTATCAACTTTTCCTCTGGCTTTGGGTCAGAGGGTTTATTAAGTTGGTTTGTTGGAAGCTCAAATTCTGAGTGCACCCCTGGTCTTTTCTTTAAATCAGCTAGGTGCAAATCGAAAGGTTTTGGATCGCCTTTGGCTACAAATACCTTTCCCAGATGCAAGAATCTTACTTCTTGAAATAGCGTGGAAGGGATTGCCTTCATTCGATGTATCCAAGGTCGGCCGAGGATCATATTATAGTTAGTTTCCCGATCTATAATATAAAACTCAGTCAAGATGGTTTTGGGCCCTAAGGTGACCGGCAGTATTATAGTTCCTATCGAAGTGGCTTTAAGGCTATCATAGCCTCTCAAGGTATTTCGTGTAGTGGAACAGTTTGTTTCTCCATATCCAAGTTTTTGGAGGAAAGAGAAAGGGACTATGTTAACTGCAGCCCCATCGTCAACCATTGCCCATTTTACATAGTTATTATAAACCCACACTTGCAAGTGTAAGGCTGGGTCACCTCGGCATGCGATCTCAGATCTGTGGGCATTTTACTTATTTCGAAGATGAATTCGACATCCTTGTCCGGCTGCCCCGGAGGGTGGATATCAAAATCTACGTGATTTACTTGTGTTTCGGGAGGTGGAGTGATGTTAATTAGATGGCCTAGACCTAATGCTTCTAAAAGAGCAGCTCTGTGAGGGGGAGAGTTCTTTAGTAAGTCCAAAAATGAAATGTGTGAAAAGGTCTTTGTTAGGTCACTAATTAAATCATAGGCACCGATGGGTTTTTCAACTATTTGCTGACTCTTATCTGCCTCTGGCAGATGACTTGGGCTTGGTTGAGAGAAATACTCTCGTGTTCTCGTTATAGCTTCGATAGGTAGTTCAGCGTCTAATTCTACCAAACTGACTATCTTAGGTCTCGGTTGAGCTCCCAACTGTGGCGCGACTGACGGATTTAATGAAGTCGAGGCTTCATGGTCATTGTTTCCCGTCACTGCACCTTTGTTTGTTCCGGTTGGATTCAGCCTATTGCTGTCATGATTTGGGAGTGGATCATTAAAGATCTTGAGGGGAGCATTCTGAGGAGAAACTGCCCCTGCGAGAGTATTTGGTGATGATGAGATGGGATCTGCCAAGAACAGGTCTGTGAAGAACTGTCTTTGTTCTTCTGGCAAACGTTGCATAAATTTATTGTAGTCACGACACGTTCTAGTGTCGTGACCATGAATTTTATGGAAACCACAATAAGAATTGGGATTATAATTCCCGTTTTGTTGGTTTGGTGTGTATTGTGGCCTAAAATTCGATCAAACTGTTGCCTATTAGGACCAAAGTTTTGGAATTGTTGTTTTTGGTTTTGACTTTGGTTTTGGTAACCAAATGAGTTTTGGCTTGGCCCTTGTATGGGATTTCGCCGTTGTTGTTGTTGTTGTTGTGGATGGTTAAAATCCACTGTATTGACCGTTGGGGTAAAGTTGTTGTTTCGCTGGTTGTTTGTTTGTGACGGAGTATTAACGACATTTACCCTCTTGGGCTGGTCGGTTACCCCATCCGTTGTTACCCCATGATTTTTGTTAAGGATTTTGGGTCCTTGATTGACATTTGTGGTAGTTGTAGTATTTTGAGTGGAGGTGATTAACCTCCCATTTGCTCCGTATGTCTTACGACCACTATCTATCGCTGCTTGATCTATTCGCAGAGCGCTCTCAAGTACTTCATCATAAGTCCTTAGTGGGAACTTCTGGACTTCTTCTTTCACTTCTCTGCTGAGAGAATGAAGGAATAAATCACATAGTTCCATCTGATCCATGTTTGGAGCACTTGCTGAAGAGTAAAGAACTGTACGCCACCTCTGGATGAAATGGGCGACAGATTCATTGTGTTCTTGTTTGATGTGCAAGAATTCCCTGATTCCTGTTCTTAGCAGTTTGTTCATGTCGAAGGCTTTGATGAACTCTGACACGAGTTGTTTAAATGAATGTATGGAAGCCTCAGGTATTCTATAATACCAATCGAGAGCAATGCCCTCCAGTGTTTTGGGGAATATTTTAGCAACAACCCCATCCCAAGGGAGTAATTCTCGTATGGCTGTAGCGTAAGCTTTGATATGTGCGTTTGGATCTCCCTCACCCTTGAACTTAGGCAAATCAGGGAGAGGTCTTGGAAGCATGACGCTTCGTATGGTGAAATCTAAGGGTTCCTTTAGGTATTCTGAATAAGTCCCTATCGCATAGCTTTCGACCATTGATGGTGTTTGCTGAGGGAGTGGTGGTGGGATAGGTTGTTGATACGGTGCAGCGTACGCGTAGCAGGGCATAGGGAGGTCCCCGCATTTGAGCAAACATGCCGAGAGGAGAACATATCTCCTTGTGATTTAGAGTATATGTTTAAGTAGGACGGGGTATTGTCGAGGAACGGACTGTTCGACACTAGACCGGGAGGAATAGTGTTAGAGATGATAGGCCTTGTTGGCGTTTGCTATGGATATTGAGGAGGCATGCCTAACGTGCCTACTCCCGTAAGGAGATCTACCTGACCAGAGTGGTATGGAGGATTGGAACTTCCTGTTTGTATGAACGGAGAATTTTGACTTGCTTGAGCCAGTTCTAACCCTCTCACTCTTTCTACTAACGTTGAAATGACTTCATTTGGTGAAGTCACGGTACTTTTCCTGAGCGGCGTTTGTTGTATACCTTGGTGTTGTAAAGGTACATGATATCCTGTCATAAACTGATCGCTATCTTGCCAAGTTTCTCCCAGAATATTTCCTGTATGCAGTGGCATAGAGGTATTTTCTTGAAAAGAGATTTCGGGTTGTATTTGTAAACCTCCTATAGATGGGTACATTCCCCGGGAGCGTTGTTCACTCCTAGGATAACGTGTTGACTGTCCATCATCTAAGACCAGGTATGGATCTGATTGCCTACTAATTTGTGGTCTGAGTAACATTTGAGGAGATGAACCAGATTCTCCTGTAAACGTCATATTGTTTGAACCTGAAGGCTCTGTTTGTTGGGTTCGAAGGGGTTGATCTAACTCTTCAGTTTGAAAAGACGAACTATATCTGATTCTTGGGGTTTGTGTTGACAACTGATTAGTTGAATAGTTGTCACCCCATACTGAGAGCGAGGGTGATGATTCCCTATTCTGTTGGGCGTAGTATGCCTCAAGACCCAAGAGGGGTCTGCCATATGCATCGAATCCCGACATATTCGGGGGGTATATGAATACCCGCAGAATAATGGGAAGGAGCGAAGGTGGATGAGAGAAGATTTGAAAACTTCTCAAAGAGAAGGTGAAACAATTGTTTGTTTCACGTCGGGTTCACCAATTTTGTACGTCGGAAAAGTGACAGGCGAGCGTGAGAATCAACAAGTAACTCTTCCGCGTACCCGACCTCCCGAGGTCGTGCCGAGACAGCCGGTGGGGATGGAATATGCAGACAAACTAGTTAGGCAGTCTAATGTCTTCGACACGCACTAGTGGAATTTGTGAATCTAAGGCAAAGAAGGCCCTTCTAACTTGGACTGGTGTGATAGATCGATCGGCGAGGATGATGCTCGAAGGCTCCAATCAATATCGAGCTCGGTGTGATTCGATCTATGGTTCATGGAATACGTGGAAAATGACCTAGGATTGTTTCGTGTATATCTCCGATAAGGTCATATAGTGGATGATGAATATAATTGGCTCTACGGATGATTTTCCGGCCTAGTCAGAATTCCCTAGCTTCATGTTAGCCGCTATATCTAGTAAGGACAATTGTTCGATGATGATAGGTGGAAGTGGAGTGGACCTGAAATACTAGTGTGCGTAGGCTAGTGTTTATATCTAATCGACTTGTGACTTGTGGATTCGTTGGTCTGTGGGATCATGGGTCACAACCGTAGACTCTTGGTTGTTATGGTCCTGTTATGGTCATACGCGAGATCAAGTTCTAATCCCTAGTATCCAAGAATGTATGCTTTCAAACTTCTATGTTTAGAACCAATAGTTGTGCGATCTTCTCGTAATACCTTACGTGACGTTCTCGCAACCTGGATTCTTAAGTGGTATCTATATCTACGAGGGTGTCTCCAGCTGGCGTCTGGTTCATGGAACTAGAGGATCACACCCGAATGTTTGTTCTCTTCGAGCCCCTCTCTACGGTCATGTGGATGTTTTCTAGAGTAATCTATAGTTTGGTGACTTGACCAAAACGCATGTGCTTGGTCGTCTTCTATGTTTAATCCTCTTAACCGTGAACTGATCAGTTGTAAATCTGTGGTTGTTCGGAATACTTGTATCCTGAGATTTTGGTCTATGTCAACTATCGTTGTGACGAGGTTTGGTTGAGGCACGATTGGCTCAAATATATATTCCCTGGGCTCTTGAGGTCCCGTAATTGTCATAAAACAAAAAAACTAACTCGTAATGAAGCAAATTCTAACTACGTGAAATAAATCTAACATATATACTTTTATTCTTTCTAAGAAATATTTAACAATTTTAAGGAAAGCAAACTATTTTAAGCATATCTAGAAATAATAACTAAACAATAATTTAAAACAGACAAGATAACCGAGTGTGGTTATTTGCCGTGTGATTTGTAGAATTATTCTAAATGAATAAAATAAGTTTGTCTAATCTCTAGGCAAGATTCTCGATCCTACCTCGAAGTGAGGAGTGAATCATAGTTTCTAAACTATCAATCCCCACACTTCCCTGTAAATATCGAGAATAGAATGAAATGAAATAAAGCGATTAACTACTCTATTTGATATGAGTTTGACTAGAACTTTGAAATTTAAAACCTGGATTCCGCAGAACAGTGGCGAATCCGATGGTGTGTGTATGATCTCGTCCCCTCAGTATGATCTTCTCATTCTTTCGTGTTCACTTGGATCCAGAAAAGCGTGTAATGCTAGCACCGATAGGAGTAGATTTTGGGACAAGGACAGCTCAGAATACAAACCGAGAATGCGAGTAGGAGAGGGATAGCGCAAGAGTACAGAGCTTGGCTTATGCGATTCCTAGCGGGATTTTACTGCGAGTCATGCAACATGAAGCGACCAGAACCTGCAACTATCCTATACGAAGAGCAAAACCTGCAACTTTAATGGCTTCCCAAGCTATTCTATTTCAAAATAAAGACACTGCTTGCACAAGTTGGATATGTGGCTTACCAACAACTGAATAAAGCTAACCAGGTATATAATGAATTGAACTAAGAACTCTAAGACACGATGAAGATAAATCTACAGCAAAGAGGAATTAGAGGCAAGCTTCTAACCTGGATTGGATGGAACAACAAAGACTTGCCGCACAAGATGGGTCGTGGCTTACCAACAAATTGAACAATACTAACCAAGTATGAAATAAACTATGCTATCAATCCTAAGCAAGCTAACCAAAACACTAAAAATCAGAAGACTCTAACAAGGAAAAATGGTGACCAAAAGCTCCAGCTCAAATTCTTCACCAAATTCTTCACCACATTCTTTTCTACCATTTGCATGTACACAAACCATGCATTTATAGAATTCCAACTCTCAAAACCAAAACCAAATTGAACTCCTAAACAATAAACAAAGGAAAAACACTGTTCCAGGGGACCAAAAACATTAATGCATGCTCAAGTCGGCAAAGAAAAGCTGGTGAAACATGATATTTCACGCGAGTCGCGTCAAAAGAGCATTCGGAAAAACGTGCAGGCGGCGGCATAGACCGCCGCGCCGAGCGGGGCGGCGGTTTCGCCATCAAGGTCAAGAGGCCAAGGAAAGAGGGAAAAAGGGGAAAATAAAGGCGCGGGGGCTAAGCGGGGCACGCAGGATGTTAACGCATAAACACCTTGCGAGGAGACTGTATCATCATCGGGGCACTTGTTACACCTGCTGATTCGCGCAAGACAGTTGCCTTACAATTTGGGTACGTACAGAGACCCGAGAAAAAAATTAAATTTAAATCAATCCATTTTTCTTGAAATAAGCCTTAGATTTTAGAACATCCGCACCAAAGAAAACAATAAGAGGTTGCTTTAAAAATGCCATGGCTTAAGCGGTGTTCCAAGAATATGATTTGGATATCGCTACAAATCACTATTTTCCCCCCTTTTTATACTTGAAACAAGCTCCTTGTTTCCAATATTTTCAATCTGTAACACAAGTAGAGGGATATGTAAAACCCCAGTTCTACCCCTAAACCATGTACATCGACACTTTGTAGATCCATTCGCATCTCCAAAGAACAGAATTTGCACTGAGGCTCTAGGGCTCAAGCCAACAATACCATGTCTTTTATTCATGCCATTTCCAGGAGCGGTTGAGCCCACCATTGCCACCATGCAGATCATCTCCATGAGCAGGTAGTGCCAACAACCGTAGCCCTAGGGTTAAGGTATTATATGAGATTATGAATTTGCATACATTTTAATTATTTGGGAAAACTGGAAAATGGAAATGTTTTTTTCTTAGTTAATATTATTGGGATTGTCAAGAAATATGTCTTGTTGTTTGGGTTGTTTTATATGTATGGGTAATGTTAAAAATATAATTATAGCTCTTGTAGAGCATTTTTATTTTGCTTAGTTTTAGGACATCTTGGAGCCTTGATTGAATTTACTAATTTAATATCTCTTATTGAGCATTATGATTATAATTTATGTATGAACGCTTTTGATTTTTGGTTCATTGAATGAAATATGGGAAAGGAAATATGAACGAAAGAGTTTTTATAGTGCAATAATGACATCATTCCCCATCTACACACATTGTTTTTTTGGTGATTATCTTTTCGGAAATTATAGGAAAATGGAAATAGACCTGGTTAAACTAGAAATTCTTATAGAATAATAATGGTTTACTTTAGTTTATTTAAAATCACTTTGTAAGCATAATTGTTATCATATGGCTGAAATATGTTTCTACATACATTGTCATTTTTATTCTTTTATTGAAAAAATTCTATTTGAAAAATGAAATATGAAATTGAGAAAAAAATGAATGAATTTATTAGATAAATACCTCTCCTTAGTTGAAATTGACTGTTATTATATTGCATACAATTAATGATGTTTTGTGAAATTTGGAAAAGAGTAGGGGTTCTTTAGCTCCACCTTTGAAGATGTTTGTTATCATTCCTCTTGTTGAGTATAGAGAAAGTAAGGTATAAGTTGTGGTTGTTTGGAATATTGAAATGAATGAAGGAGGTTTAGTTAAATAAGAATCATATCTTCTATTTAGTGGATTGTTTCTTCGAATCTTTTATTAATGAAATAAAATAAAACATTACTATGTTCCATTTTCATGTAAATGTTTTGTTTAATAGGTTGGTGGCTTTTAGTGATAGTTAACATATTTTTATATAATTTGTGAAGTATAATTTTATTATATAATTTGTGAAGTCTAATTTTATATGAGTATGACCTAGAATTCCTAGTATAAACTAGTAAGTATATAATTTTACCATACTAATTATGAGTAAATATAACTATAAGTTATTATGTTATTTCATTATGATATAACATAGAATATGAGTTTGCATACTCATACCATTTCTTATGAACTAACCCATATTCATATATCTCCTACATATTTTCCGGAAAGGCCAAAATATTTGAATTGATTATTTGGATTTGGTTCATCATTGTTTTACATCTTGAGGTTATTTTAAAATTAAACCAAAAAGGATTATTGTAATCATTTGGTTAATGTGATAAATTTCGATCATATTTTATAAAGGGAATTATGGTCCAATGTATTATTTTTGGTAATTTATGTAAATCATTATTAATTAATATTAAGGTATATCCTTGTTTGATATCAGATTTTGTGACTTATCATGATATTGAATTATCATGTTGAATTGAAAATATGGATATATTTTACTTATAAAACTAATTTAGTAATTAAGTTGATTATGTTTAAGCTATTCAAATGTTAGAGATTACATTAATTTAGAATGAGAAATCAGATCAAACTGAATAATGACAAATAAATGAAAAGGATAACAATAAAAATGAAATAAAGATATTGTTGTACCTTAATGAAATTGAAGACTATTCATAATGAGTGAATGTTTGAAACATATTCATACCATAAAATTAATAGCAAACATGTACACCTAATGACATGGATTAAGTTGTAGAAAATAAGACAAGTGAAACTAATGGAAATATGGAAATACGTACTAATATTAGTTAGTAAATCGATAATTTACTAGGACCTCTTATGAAACCTATTAGTATTTTTAAAATAGTACTTTTAAAATGAATTAAGAAATACTTAGTTACCTAATCTAACTAAGGTAAGCTATGAATATAAGAAGCATCCAGTGTAATTGTTATCTAGTAGAAGTGCACCTTGTTTTAAGAATGGAGGATTTTATCTCTCTCTCCTCACTTCATGGTATATACTGAATGAGACACCTCATAAGTGTGGGTATCCCGAATGTGAGGTAGATCTCTAGAATTAAAAGGTTGGTTCTCTTTTGGCGTATGCCTAAACTAAGTTTATGGAGTTAAGGATTAGAAAGCACACTAAAAATGGTAAAATGAGGTGATACACCAAATGTTTTGGGGGTTTATGATAAAGGAATGTGCAAAAATTGACAAAATATATGTACTAAAACTTACACAATCTAGAGGGTTGTGGGTGAATTTCAAGGGAAAAATTGAAGCTGCTAAGTGATTGCTCACAATAACAGTTTACAAATTCATCCATACTAAAATAAATTACCACACCTGATTTTTCAGTAAGGCATTTAGTTTAAACATTAAACTCAATGAATTTGGGGAAAACAAGACACAATAATGACCACCTTTAATACACAACACATGCAAAGTGATTCTCAAAGGAATAGCATACTTCATCTCATAAAACAACACTTTCTAGAAATTTTTCCGGCACTTTGTAACATCAAAAATCCTCACTCAATGCTTGCGAAACATACAATATATTAAAAATCAGATCCCCTTATTCTTTCTAAAATAGCATCCCTAACTCATCCTAGCACTCGGTTCAACATTTAGCTAATTTGCAGATAAATCCAAAAATAGCTCTACATGCACTTGGTAAAATTGGAGTTGACCCTTAATAATTATTTTGTGAAAGGTATGCACCTTATTTTGCATAAATTAATGTACCTTTGAAGTAGTTTAAGGAAAAGGCTATTTGACTTGTCTTATCTTTAGAAAAGGTTTAATTTCTCTTCTTTTCTACCACATACATGATGGCTATTTTTTCACCGAGTCATTTTGGATGACATACATTAGTAAAAATGATAGTTTTCTTCACATGCACAAGGGGATATATTTGAATTATAGATACAAACATGAAAAGTTTCTAATGACTACACTTTGTAATAATCTTCTTCCCTTTCATGTGGATATGGGTAAGGGACTTGATTTTTTAAGTCACCCCTTTCCTATATCATGCATCCATTTTGGTACTTTATAATTTCCTTTACATATGAAAGAAAATCCATATGTCTCGAAGCTAAAGCATAAGATAATGGTGAAAATATGGAGCTCTAACAAGTCCTATTGTCTCTATTTTTTACGTTCTTGTTGAAAATAGGAAAATGAGGAGAATGAGGTGTTGATGTCGAATCACAACACCCATGAATGTCTGCAACTCGATGGGTTAAGACTCTTAGTGCGATTGCATAACATGGAGGTTTTCCCAAGTGTGGGACCTTGTGAAATCAGAAAATCTCTCCGGATGAAGGCTGGTTCCTATTCCTCTGTTTAGATGCACATGTAAAAATGCAGAGGGTTTACTCAAAAACCTAAACTAACTTTCCAAGGAGACAGGGTAAGAAGATGCATAAAATAAAACCTAAAATAACAAAGGTGATGCACCGAGGAATGAAGAACACCTGTCTTGCCAATAAACACAAACCATTAAAATGCAATGCAAGATCATGCACAAATAAAAAAATTTGTAGTGAAAGATCAGGAGGATGCAAATGAACACAGAGAGGGTTGAGAATCATCCACAGACATGCATTATTTTCTCCAAAGATTGATACAATACACTACAAAATGCCAAGAGGCAAAGTTGCATTACGATTTTATATGGGAGGTTTTAACTCCACAAATTCACTCGCCAAAGAGAAGAAGGGAGGGGCTAACCTTGTGTGAATCCGAGCTCCTGTAAAAATTTATGGCTATTTGAATATCGGGTTAGGGTTTGCTTCTTGTTGAGTTCGGAGTGTCAGCTCTCAAAATGTTGCACCTCTTAAAGGTGCGCTTTGGCGCACTCCATCCTCATGTCAACATACTCTTAAGTGCGCCATAGGTGCTGAGAATTTCATGTCGACATCTTCTCGCTATGCTCCTCCAAAGATGCGCCAGTAAGGCACGAATTTTTCAATGTTGACATCTTCGATGTTCGCCTCCAACCTCCACCGGGGAGTGAATTTTTTCATGTCGATATCTTCTGCTATGCGCCTCCAACCTGTGCTAGGGTGTGACTTTTTCGATGTCGACATCTTCTGATGTGTGCCTCTAACCTACGCTAGGGCGCAACTTTTTTCATCTCAACATATTTTGCTATACACCTTCAACATGTGCCGGGCGTGACTTTTTCCATGTCGACATCTTCTGATGTGCACCTCTAACCTACACTGTGGGCGTGACTTTTCCATGTGGACATATTCTAATGTCCGCCTCCAGCCTGCGCTAGGGCATGAATTTTTCCATGTCAACATCTTCTGTTGTGCACCTCCAACCTACTCAAGGGCGTGACTTTTTTCATGTTGACATCTTTCGATGTTTGCCTCCAACCTGTGCCAGGGCGCAAATTTTTTCATGTCGAAATCGTCTACTATGCGCCTCCAACCTGCGCTAGGGTGTGACTTTCCATGTCGACATCTTCTGATGTGTGCCTCCAACCTGTGCCAGGGTGTGAATTTTTCCATGTCGACATCTTCTGATGTGTGCCTCCAACCTGCACCAGGGCGTGACTTTTTTTATGTCGACATCTTTAGCTATGCACCTCAAATCTGCGCCATGGGTGCAACTCAAGGTGCCACAAATAAATGTCAGGTTTTGAGTTTCTTTGATTTCCATATTCTTTTGTTTGTCTATATTTACTCGGGGGAAGATATATACAACAATTTGGTGACTCAACGGGATCACCTACCTACTAGGTAGAAGATCAGTTTCCTTTTAGCAATCCATCGGGCATGGAGTCACAAGCAATAACTTGGAACCAACCTGATATCTGATCCCGAGCTTGATACCGTAACTCCTTTTCTGAGAGCACACTCAACTGTGGAAAATCAACCCGAGAGCAAAAAACCACGTGTCAAAGCACTTAGGGAAATTGAAACCTAACTACAACAAGACGATGTGCATCCGCACTTAGAGGAATTGAAATCTAGGCTAATATTTACAAGGGTAAACCTTTTCCTTTTAGTAGCAATGTTTAAGATAGATTTCGTTAACCGGAATCGGGAGTTCTTCTCCATCCAATGTAGACAATTGGAAGGCATTACTATTTTTACATCCCATGACCATGTAGGGGCCACTCCAAATGGCATCAAACTTGGAATGCCTTCCTGGTTTTGCCCGATCTACATCCCATTTCAGAACTAGGTCCCCTTCCTGGAAGGTCTTTTCTCTTGCCTTCTTATCAAACCATCTTTCTACTAAGGCCTAATCTTTATCAATCATTTGAACCGCATGCTCTCTCGATTTCTTCCAATTCCATCAACTCGCATACCGGCCTCCATTGGTTCGAACTCAGACAACTCCAATTGCTTCATGAGCTTCAATGCAGGCAATTCTAATGATATAGGCAATACTACCTCTTTCCCATAGACCAACTTGTAGGGAGAATTACCTGTAGACCTCTTTGGCGTTATCCTATTAGCCCATAATGCTAACTTTATCTTGGTATGCCATGTTCTTTGGTTTTCATCCAGAGTCCTTCTGATGATCCTTAGCAAATTCTTGTTCGTGGACTCTGCCTGTCTATTACCCTATGGGTAATAGTTTGAAGAGGTGCTCAAATAGATTCCATTCTTGATAGCCCATTTTGTAATCTTGGAATCTATGAATGCCAATGCATTTTCTGATATGATAGTGGCTAGAACACCGAACTTGGTCACTATTCCTTCATAAAAGTCTAGTATGTTAGACTCATTTGCTTCTTTGAGCGCTACTGCTTCGGTCCACTTGGTGAAATAGTCCGTTGCCATGAGAATCCACTTGTGGCCTTGGCTTGAGTTTGGATTGATGACCCCGACGAAGTCCAATCCCCATTGCATAAATGGTTGGTCAACCAAAATTGGGTGCAATGGAAGTGTTGCTAGTCTTTCTTTGCCTATGAAGAGTGCACATTTCTTGCACTTTCTTATCCATGTATAGTAGTCACTGAACACTGTGGGCCAATAATACCCTACCTTCATTATCTTGAGAGCTATTACTTGTGGGGAAAAATGTCCTCCGGAATCTCCATCATGAAAATCTCATAACACTCTCTCAATTTGACCTATCCCAATGCACCTCAATAGAACTCCATTGATGTCTTTCTTGAACAAAACACCATCAACAAACACATATGGAATAGCTTGTAATCTAAAGTATCTCCTTTTTGCTTTGCTCATTTCTGGATGGCATAGGCCTACCTGTAGGAAGTGTATCATATTCTGAGTCCAACAAGGAGAGGGCACATCATCATTTTCCTATTCTTGACCATCCTGTAGTACCAAGATAGTCTCTTTTTCATCACCTACTTCAACTTGTCGACTAAAAGCTAGCTGTTCACATAGTCCTTTTCCACGTACTAGTTTTGTGACCTTGATCTCAATGTCATATTCCATGACACGGGTTATCCATCCTGCACGTTTATCATTCAGATCCTTGTTTAGAAGGAAGTCCTTGACCCTCGCATGAGAGACCAACAATTGGATCTTGTTGTTTGGGACTAGGTGCTTTAATTTCTTTAAGCTCCGATCATTGCGCAAGGACATGCTTTTCAATGAAAGAGTACCTAGTTTTATATTCCTCAAGCCTTCGATCAAGAAAGAAATTGGTTTTTCTAATCCCTCCTTGTTTTTGTACCAGATTGCAAATTTGTGTCTCCACCACCGAAGGCATATAGCATGAATTCCTTTGAGAAGTCAGGTTGACGAGTCGGAGCTTGAGATATAGCCTCTTTTATTGCCTCAAAACTTGCCTTGCCTTCAGATGTCCACTTAAATGCCATGCTCTTCTTTAACATCAATGTTATTGGCTTTACGAGAGCTGCAAAGTTTGGAACAAACCTGCGGACAAAATTGATCCTTCCTAAGAAGCTTTGAAGAGCCTTCTTGTGACTTGGCAATGGCAATGCTCGAATTGCTTCAATTCTTTCTGGGTCAATCATCAACCCCTCCTTTGAAACAATATGGCCTAGAAGTTTTCCTTCATGAGCCAAGAATATGCATTTTTTGGGATTCAATGATACCCCAAATCTTCTACACCTCTGAAATACCTGCCTCAGATGAAAGAGGTGATCCACTGCATTTTTGGAGAATACAGTGATGTCGTCAAGATATATCAGAACTATTTTATTGATCAATCCATTGAATGCCATATCCATTTCCCTTTGGAAAGTGGCTCCAGAATTTGATAGCCCAAATGGCATCTTCAGTAAGCATAGGTGCCCCATTTGGTGGTGAAATCCATCTTGAATGGTCATCTTCTTTCACCATTATCCGATTATACCCCGAGTAGCTATCTAAGAGAGAGAATCTCTTCGAAATCGGATACCACTTGCAATATTTGTTCCATGAAGGAAGTGGGTAATGGTCTTTGAGAGATGCATTGTTGAGGTCTCGAAGTCCATGCAACCTAATTTCTCCGCTCTTCTTCCCCGACTTAACTAATTTTGCAACCCAGCTTGAGTGCTTGATCGGGAATATGATGCTTGCCTCTATTAGCTTGTTTAGCTCTTTCTTCATTAGAGGCTCAATGTGAGGGTTGACCAGTCTCTACTTATGCCTGATGGGCTTAGCATCTGGATCCAATTCTATGGTATGTTGTGCCAACTTCGGATTGAATTCCCTCAAGTATTCATAATTCTAAGCGAAGACATCGGAAATTCTGGTAAAGTTTGTATGAAATCTGATTTCTCCTGCTCAGTGGCCACTTTACCAATTTGAAGTGTTTTGCCTTCCCCAACCGGAATTGGCTCTGAATCTTTTCTCTTGACCTGTATGTTAGCCTTTTCCTTACGAAACTGGTCGTTAGGGTTGAAGATAGACTCCAATGTTACTAAACCCTTGGGAAGCTTGTTTTTCCGTAGCTACACTACTTGATCCCCGTACTACTGCTCTAGTCTATCCTAATTCCTAGCTAAGAATTCAGCCTCTTCTTGCAAAAAATTGACGATCTGTTGATCATTCTCAAACACCTACCAGCTTGTGTTATTATCTCTGAATCTGTTGGCCTCACAATCACATGGATATGTGGTTGTGTTTTTCCCCTTCTGATGTTGTCAACCACATCAAACATTGCTCCAACTACTGTGAGCCTATCCACGGCTTCATTTTTCTTCATAGGTATGGACAGGATGTTGAAAGTCCGAAATCCTCCATGAGGTCCCATGCCCTATTCTTGTAGTTCTTCAACAGTCATTCTTTGTAGCATGTTGTCCCCTAACTTGGTTGATAATTAGCTCACTATCCCGAACACTTGTAAGTTCTTTATGTCCTTTTTTTGGCCCAATGAAGTCCATGAATCAATGCCTCGTATTCAGTTGTGCGGTTTGAACAAGAAAATTAGAAACGAAAAGTAGAAAAATATTTAATTTCTTATCATGAAATCAACATTGCACCACCTCCAGCACCTTGTCTGCTTCTCAAACCATCGAAAAATAGTTTCCAAACTTCATTGTCATCCTTTTGTTCAGGCTGAATGATGTCGGAATCGGTCAATTTTCTTCGTGTACACAATACACACCCAATTCAGATTCTTCAATTTCCTTCAGTATGGGTCAAATTCATGACTCTTGTTTTCCCATTCATCCAAAGTCAAATCAGGAATTCCCTCGACCTTATTACCTATTTCTAGATCAGTTGAACACTGCTCCTGATCAAAAGCTGAGCAATTTGCATTGATAGGACTTGGCACATGAGGTTCAATATGGAAATTGGTAATTGGTTCTGACCTGATTGTTTCTTTGGCCCCGTACCTCATCCTGAAAATCATGTGTGACCAATCTGTAGATAAATATCCACCGATTTTTGTAGTGAAGTCTCTTGATAGACACAACGCAAAGAGTGGCAGAAGGCCAATCACAGACACATCTTGCAGAACTATAACATTAGGATAGGCATGTAGTGTTAGGCTTAACCCTTTTATGACCCCAACTATTCGAACTACTGTTCCATCTAACTATACTACTCCTTTCAACACTGGCTCATACTTTAGACCTAGTTGATCCGCTATTTGCTTCAACATCACAGAACTACTTGCCCCAAAATCAATCATGCAATTGTATACTAGTTTATCCCCAATGACTAATGAAACATAGAATGGAGGGGGTTTCAAAACTTTACCTTGCTATCCTCCATGATTCCCTTCAGGTTGAGTAGCATTTTTGAGGACCTTCTCTTGCATATGGACTGCTGGTTTGAAGTTTACCAATTCTTCATGGCAGCTTGTAGGAGATCTCTTTGGCCTAGGATCGTTAGTGATTCCCACATGGAAACGTTCACTTGTGTCTTCTTCATTTGATCAATTATGTTAAAAGGGGATGAAGTGTCCTTTTGTTGTCCCTTACTTGGTGGAACCTTTTCTAGAGCTTGAACAGGCGCATGTGTTGCTACAATAGGTACCTTAGGCTGATTTTGCACATTTGGAACTAAATTTGGTCTACTGACCCTTTGTTGTGTAGGAGTGGGCTGAGAAACAAATGGATTAGATGGTTTCCCCTCTTCTATGCTTCTCTTCTTTGACCGTGTGTTGGCAGCCACACTTTGAAAAGGTTGTTGGTTAACTCCACATAAGTCTTCCATTTGCCAATTAGCCAACATGGTTTTAATGGAGGTGCTTCTTGTTGAGTTTCTTACTACTGATCCCTTGCTTGGCTTGGTTCTTGAGACACACCAATGGTTTGTACCATCAAGGATTGATTTAGTGCAACATTGAAACATGTTGACTGATTGTGAGGTAGAAGGCAAGGGTAACACCAGTCGTACTCCTGTGCCATGTTGTTTTGTGTTGGAACCAAGGCTCTTGAGGATGTTGTTGCATTTGGATCATACGGTCAAAATGGCCTAGAAGCTTGAGGTTGTTCCTGGTTTTGGTTTTGATTTGCATCCCGAGCTGGTGGTATATTTTGTTGCTAAGGGGCGTAGCCTAGATCATGCGCTTGAGGTTGATACGGTCTAGCACTTTGACCTTGTTGTCTTTTGATAGTCACCTAGCTCATTTCCAAGGTTTCGAAATGTTTCATAACCTCGTAATTCCTTTTAAGTATTTGAAGAAGTCAATGCCTCATTATTGCTTTGATTTCTAGGAGTTGGAATGGGATTCAACTCTAGTGCTTGATCGGTTGTAGGATTTCCCATATCCTGCAGTGCGAGAGGCATTAGTGGCCTTGGTGCAAGTTTTCTAGCTTGGATCAAACAATTCTCTACTACGATAGCTATGTCGTAGGTCCCCTGCAGCAAGCATTGTCCATCCCATTGATTGGATCAACGTGGCTATGTTTAAGGAATAGAGGAATGAACCTTCGGTAGTTGGTCTAACAGCTATTGGAATCCTGTGCCATGTCCATTGGAATCGCGTTGAAATCTGTCATTTGTTCATTAGGATCTCTTTTGATTGTCATCAGTTGTTCCAATAAATACAAATTGTCTACCCTCTCCCCGAATTGGTTGCAAAGAGCTGAACAAAGTTGGCTCTAATTCATAATAGGCACTTCTGCTAGGCTCCTAAACCACTATAAGGCTTTACCTTTAAAATATGAAGCCAACAACTTAATTACAACATCCATTTCATTTATTTCATGGATTGCACATGCATTGGCAATATCCTAGATGTGGTCAATAGGAGTAGTATGATTTTCTCCTATGAAATAGGGGATATTCTTTAGCACTGCAACCGGAACCTGATTTTGAGCATTTAGGGCAAGTGGACTACTTCCCGTGAAATTGACAAAGGGATTCGGTGGTAGATGTGCCATTAAGATTGGCCTAAGAACTTTGTTGATGTGAGAAAAGGTATACCAGGTGGAGGTGTAGAAAAGTCTAGTTAGGTGGAGATGGTGATCTTCATGGTCCTCTTCCTCTCCTTCCTCTACATGGTGATAGTTACAAGTAGACAAATAGCCCCTCTTCTCGAGTATCGACACGGTTCGAGTTCTTCCGATGCACCTAGGTAACGTTTTCTGCTACACCACTGAATTCTATCCCTTGAGTCACTAGATGTGTTAGATAATGATCCTCAAAAGGCTAGATTCTGCCAAGTTACACACCAAACCTGACAATATTAAAAATAGAATTTAAAACTTTGAAGGACCCGAAAGATATAGTTCTTTAATTCAGTTATCGGGTCTTGTTGTGTAGCTACTAATCCCGAAAGGTACAGGTGAAACTCAGGTCATGCAAGGCAACTTACAAAACTTGAAATACATCGTGTCAAAACTTGGGACATGCTCGACCCCTGGGAAAACCCGAAATACTAAAAACTATGAAATTTTCAAAGTCAAAATATCAAAAATCTAAGAATACCCTTTTGAAGATTATCCCCAATCTATAAACTGGTGAAATATTGAATTTTTTTAAGTGAAGTCCTTGAAAATTTATTTCAGAATTCACTGGAAGGTAAAAAATTGAAATTGTAAAACTTGCAATTTCTAAGTCCAATTTTCTTGAAAATTCCTTCAAATCATGTGGAATGACCTCTTGGTCCCCAAGATCGGCATGCCAAAACTATTGATGGTGAATCAAAACACCCCGAATGTCTCAGAACTCGATGGGTTGAGACTCTCAGCAAGTGCGATTCAGCATAACATGGAGCTTTTCCCAAGTGTGGGACCTTGCAAAATCAGAAAAGCTCTCCGGATGAAGGCCAATTCCTATTCCTCTATCCAGATGCACATGTAAAAATGCAGAGGGTTTACTCAAAAACCTAAACTAACTTTCCAAGGGATAGAGTAAGAAGATGCATAAAATAAAACCTAAACTAACAAAGGTGATGCACCGAGGAATGAAGAACACCTCTCTTGCCAATAAACACAAACCATTAAAATGCAATGCAAGATCATGCACAAATAACAAAATTTGCAGTGAAATATCAGGAGGATGCAAATGAACATAGAGAGGGTTGAGAATCATCCACAAACATGCATTATTTTCTCAAAAGATTGATACAATACACTACAAAATTCAAAGAGACCAAGTTGCATTATAGTTTTAGATGGGAGGTTTGAACTCCAAAAATTCACTCGCCAAAGAGAAGAAGGGAGGGAAAAACAAGAATGTTTAACCTTTAGAAAGAAGCCCCTCCTTATAATTTATAGGAAGAATGAGAGAGGGAAGAGAGAGGAATTCCAAATCTACCCCAACCACCTCAAGGTTGTATTTAATTCATCTCATTATGGTGGTAGGTGAGAACCCTAGAAAACCTAAAAATGGTGAATTGTATTTTGCATTTTTGAAGAACTTGTTCTCACCCAATTAAAGATATATACAAATTCCAACCTTGTAGTTAGACAAAGGACCTTGTAAGATTTCCACAAAGACCAAGCTTGTGTGAATCCGATCTCCCTACAAAAATTTATGGCCATTTGAATATCTGGGTCAGGGTTTGCTTCTTATCGGGTTCGGAGTGTTAGCGCTCAAAATGTTGCACCTCCTGAAGTTGCACCTTAGTGCACCCATCCTCATGTCAACATACTCTTAAGTGTGCCATAGCGCCCGAGAATTACATGTTGACATCTTCTCGCTATGCACCTCCAACCGCGCGCCAGGCACAAATTTTTCCATGTCAACATCTTTTGATGTGCGCCTCTAACCTATGCCAGGGTGTGACTTTTTTCATGTTGACATCTTTTGCTATGCACCTCCAACCTGTGCCAAGGTGTAATTTTTTCCATGTCGAAATCTTATGATGTACACCTTCAACCTGCGCTAGGGCATGACTTTTTCATGTTGACATCTTCTACTATGCGCCTCCAACATGCGCTAGGGTGCGAATTTTTCCATGTCGACATCTTCTAATGTGTGCCTCCAACCTGCGCCAAGGTGTGACTTTTTCCATGTCGACACCTTCTGATGTGTGCCTCCAACCTGCGCCAGGGTGTGACTTTTTCCATGTCGACATCTTCTGATGTGCACCTCCAACTTGCGCCAGGGTGTGACTTTTTTCATGTCGACATCTTCTGATGTGCGCCTCCAACCTACACCAGGGCATGAATTTTTTCATGTCGACATCTTCTGCTATGTGCCTCTAACCTGCACCAGGGCGCGACATTTTCCATGTCGACATCTTCTGATGTGCGCCTCCAACCTGCGCCAGGGTGCGAATTTTTCCATGTCGACATCTTCTAATGTGCACCTCCAACCTATGCCAGGGCGTGAATTTTTTCATGTCGACATCTTCTGCTATGCGCCTCCAACCTGCGCCATGGGTGTAATTGGTGGTGCAAATAAATGTCAGGTTTTGAGTTTCTTTGATTTCCATATTCTTCTGTTTGTCTATATTTACCCGAGGGGGAAGATATATACAACATGAGGAAGATGGAATCGACGAGATATGAAGAAAATCCTTCTCATTCCAAGTAATGATTGATTTTATTCCCTTCTCTTACTTTTGTAGTTGAATATACATTCATTTTATTTTCTCTTTATTGCAACACTCTAGTTTGCAGCCCTTTGTTTTGTAAATCAGAACTTGCACTTTGAATGGAGATGTTTATCATTCTCTCATCATTAATGTTGACATTTTCATTTTATTTTATGAATACCCTCCCTATAGTTGCACATTAAAATATATAATTTGAAAATTATGTGGAGGATATGGTATATCTTCTATTGATCTTCATAACTTCTTCTTCATGATATATTATGAAATTCCTTCTTTGATGCATTTCAATAATAGTGGTTGTCTCATTATCTGTTTATTTTGTTGCTTATTCTCCATCACGCATCCATTTTTGTACTTTATAATTTCTTGTACATATGAAAGAAAAGACATATGTCTAAAGCTAAAGCATAAGATAATGGTGAAAATATGGAGCTCTAACAAGTCCTATTGTCTCTAGTTTTTAGGTGCTTCCTGAGAATAGGAAAGGAGGAGAATGAGAAAGATGGAATCTCGAGGAGATACAAAGAAAATCCATCTCATTCTAGGCAATGATGTATTTTCTTCCCTTCTCTTACATTTGTAGTTTCATATACATGCATTTTATTTTATCTGTATTGTACCTTATGAGTTATTTCCCACATCTTGTGTGGGACCATTGTACATTTAAATTATGAATTAAATGAAAATAACTTATTGTGATGAGTTGTACATATTTCTTTTTGCATTCCTTTTCATTAACGTAATGTTAAATGAACTTTTTGCAACTCAACACACTAAGTAATTTCACATAATCATAAAGTAATAAACCAATTGTACTTTGATTAAATAAAAAAATTAATTAAATGAAAAGTAATCTGGACTGTCCCTTTGTTCACTTTTGGATGTTTGTTTTCAACTTTATTTATCTTTCCCTTTAGTTTTTAGTGTCTTGCATTAGTTCTTGAAGGTTTGATGCATGATCGTGATCTAGATGGGGCAAAAACAAACATATCGGGGAGGATATCCATTTTGAAACAAAAATAAAAATATTTCATACCCCTTTCTCCTTAGTTAGATCACTTAGCCTAACCCCTTCAATCCTAGAAACTAAAGTTTCAAGTTGACCCCGCAAAGGTGTAAGAAATGTCAACAATAATGTCCCTTCTTCTTCTCACTAGTATTTTACTTCATGCTTAGGATGAATAGGGAAGGATATTGAGGATGTATTGATGGTAATCATTATGTGGTCCTTATCTTTTCATAGGAACATAAGATGGTACAAATGGGATCCTTTCATTTAGGAAAATGAGCTTTACATGGAATCTTCTTCTTGTTAACTAATTTAAATTATTAAACAACAATAAATCTAGATAAATATATTGAGATGGTTATGTGGTGGCATAAGACAAGTTTTGAAGGCTAGTTTGTAATCTCGAAACTAAGCTTGCTAAAAATTCTTGAAAACTTTGGCCAAAGTAACGTAATTGTTGTCTAGATTATCTATTCACCAATCCCCAAATCAACAATGATGGATACTAGATGTAAGTTGGAGAGATATCTTCCAAGTATGTATGATGGAGATGCACATGTTTCTCATAGCCTATAAAATGTTTAACCAAGTATAGAAACTATACATACTTGATGAGAGTTACTCAAGGGATATCAAAGCATGATCTAAATAGACTCTTGCAGATGAACATTGTTATTGTATGTTATTAGATAGATTGTGAATATTTAATTATGTTGTATTATTGAACAGCAAGATAATTAATAATGTTAAACATTTTAAACATTAATTTTAGTTAACAGTATGCATTTCTAAAATTTCATTTAGTTTGGATAAATAATAGCATGGGTATTAGAGTTTGGTATTAGAGTTATAGGTCTATCAACTCTTAAAACCAATGGGTTCATCACACTAAAAGACATCTTATATTTTCATTAATAGAATACGATGGAACTAGATCAGCTAATGGTGAAGTTTTAATGATTGAAAATTTATATAAAATTTTAATGATCCTTCAAGACACAAAAAATAGATAGTTGCCATGGAACATATGGTATTGGGTGAAAATGAAGAGTACTAGGAAGAGTAATCTTAATAGTAATATGATAACAATGAGCATGGGTATAAAAGAGCTCAGTTGACTAATTAATTGTCTAGGGACATAAAAGTAGCAAAGCACACCCAGACTTCATGGAGCAAACTTAGGGAATGTTGCTGAAAACTAGGTACGTGAGATAGAGAAGTAGTTACAAATAGGAGATTTTTCAAAGGAAACTAGAGTAGTTTAGGGTGCTTTCAAACTCTTTAACGAATCATCTATGATGTTTGATAAATTTAAGATGGAGTTAGGAGTGGATACTTCCTCCATCACTTTGGGACTAGTTCAAGGTAATTTTTGTTAACAATGGTTGCCTTAACTCTATTTTGATAAGAAAATTTATGAATTTTAGAAATCAAATCGGGGTAAATTTAGTGTTGCGATTATTGGGAACGTTTTAATAATCTGTTAAAATAAGCTCCCTAATACCAAAATGAAGAAATTTTTGGATCCCTAATTTTATCATAGAATTAAACCCAACCATAAGAGGTGAGATAAATGTTCATGGACCATCTACAATGGAAGAAGTGTTTGAAAAGGTCATAAGAAAAGAACAAAAATTGCAAGATATTTCATCCGTTAGGGATAAGAAACACAAGAAGACCATTATTTCACTTGCACCACTTGCTCCTAGGAATACATGGTGGTAGAAAGAAGGAATTAAAATGAATATTTTTAGGAAAAATACAACTAAATTTATTGTACTAACAATAAAGAATGAGAAGAACACTACTCCTTTTGTGGAGAACAATTTTGAAATAAAATAGTCCATTAGGAGATTTTTTAAATGTACTAGTTTTAAATATACAAAAAAAGTCTCTACAAGAATAAAGGTAATAACCAATTCGCAAAGAATTCATGCTACTGTAATTACTAAGCAAAGAAACGAGAAATCCCTATATAAGTGTCGGGTAGGCTTTATGGTTTTCTTATCTTGTTTTGTTTGAAACCGATGTCACCAAATGTTTTATTTCATGTAATAGAGTTCTTGAATAGTTTAATAAAGATGGATTGTTGGAAAACTCTTGGATTGTTGAATACAAGAATGATGTTTTTCATAAGGAATATCAATGTATGTTTAATGCAACATTGGAATTACCTAATTTTACCATTGAACTTAACCTTTATCGGAATCCCTTAAGGTATTATGATATCATAAGTGGATTAAAACGGCTATCCAAATATAAATAAATAGTATACTATTTTGAGAAATGTATAGAATATTTTTATGACACGTAGAAAAAAAAGCATCATTCAAGGCATTAAGAAAGATTTTGAACTTAGAAAAATCTCTGCAATCCAACTTAAGAAAGCAATAAAAAATGTTACATGATTTATGAAATTAAAATCTCATATTTTAGTGAGGAAGGTAAGAATTCATAAAAATATTTTCAACTTTTACGTGAGTTTAAGGATGCATTTTTAGAATAATTATTCAGACTTCCTCCTAAAAGAGATTTAAATATTTCATAATAGATATTAAACATGCAACATAACCTATATTTAAAGCACCTTATAAGATGAAAATAAGTTTTAAAAAAAAATTAAAACACATCTACATCATATCCTTTCTAAAGTTCTAATCCAATCTAGTATGTCTCCTTTGGGAGCACTAGGCACTTTTTGGTAAAAATAAAGATGGAATGTTAAGGCTATAAATTGAATATCGTATGCTTAACAAATAAATGATAAATAATAAATATTATTTGTAAAGGTTTGATGACCTATTCGATCAAATGAGAGATGCATTTGTTTTCTATAAGATTTATTTATGATCCGGTTATCATCGAGTTAATGGTAAAAGAAGAGGGTATTCATAAAACAACATTTAGAACACGCTTTGGGAATTATGAGTTTAATTTATTTTAGTTTGGACTCAATAATTTACTTGTAGCATTTATGAACCTTATGAATAATAATTTTTAGGAATACCTAGATAAGTTTGTTCAATGTTTTGTTATTCTTGAAAGAACATTGATGAAGAAAATGAACACTTAAGAATAGTGTTAGAAGTGATGAGAGAGAGGAAAATCTATGGAAATATTTTAAAGTGTTATTTTATACAAATGAAGTACAATATGTTGGCCACATCATAAAAAAATATGGGATTTGTGATGAATAATCAAAATTCAAGGCTATTACTAAGTACCCAACACTTAAAAATGTACTTGATGTAAGAAGTTTTATTGACTGGTTGAGTATATCAAAAAAATGCAAATTATTATTCAAGAGTGGTTGGACCAATTACTTCATTGCAAAAAAAGGATAAAAATTTGTATGGATTGATACATGTGAGAATGCATTTAAATTTTTCAAAGAAAAAATTACAACACATGTATTGAAAATTTTGGATCCCAATGGAAACTTTATCATAGTGATTGATGCCTCATGTGAAGGATTTGGAGGTATAATAATTCTTCAAAATAATCATGTTATTTTCCTATAATAGTAGAAAAATTAAAGTACATGAGCAGAATGTTGCTCCCCATGACTTATAGCTTGTTTCCATAGTTCATGCCTTACAAGTCCCAAGGTATTATCTCTGCTAGAAATCCATTTGAACATAAAACATATCATTTGGGGTTGAAATGCATCTTTACATCCCAATTTGAACTCAATACATCATAGGTGGCTTGAATTTCTATCCCAATATGACTTTGATATTAGTTATATTAAAGGAAAACAAAGTCGACTTCTTTAATGCCCCGATATGTAGAAATCATATTTCCCCAAGCGTGACCCTTGGAAATTAGTTAAAGGAGTAAATTAAGAAAAAAATCAATCTAATTCATACTATCAACATGTAAAAATTGTGTTAGAAACATATTTGAATGATATAAGATACAAGGGTTTTGAGTTTAATAATGATGGTGTCTTAGGATTTAACAAACCGAGTGTATGTGCCCTTGGGTAGTGATATTAGATTTCAATTCTTGCAATAATTTCTTCATGTACCATATTATGGTATTCAGGGTTACAAAGTTGTTAATTGATATAGAAGATAAAGTTAATCTTATTTATGAATTATTGAAATAAGCATCCAAGAGGTCAAAAAGATACGATGACTTGAAAATGATTGACACAAAATATTAACAAGGACATAAGGTATTTTTGAGTGTGAATCTCCATATATATCTATATAATTTGACAAAGCTACCAAGTTAACACTTACAAATGTAGGGCCTTTTAAGTCCTATAAGTTATAAGTCTTATGACCTATTGATTAGTTTTACCTTTTGCATAGTCTAAGATGGATAATTTTTTTCATATATATTTTATTTAAAAGTCTATTTCTCATTTATCACATATTATCATTTGGAACTCGTTACAAGTTCATGATCGGGAATCGTCGTAGTTAAAAAAAGGGAGTGTTGGAAACTCACAAATTGTATCTCTGAAATCAATAAATTTGTCTTCCTAAGGTGTAATGGGACAAATATTCTCGAGCAATGTAAGTTGGGAGAACATGGCTGAAATAATGACTATATTTCCTTTCTGTTTGAGTGAAAAGAACAATTGTTTTTGATAAATTTTATGGAATTCATTGAATGATCCTTATTATGATTGAATGAAAATTTATTCCATACTAAAATAATTTTTGAAATAACTTGCTGAGATAAGGCTAATTACAACCAAGATTGAGAACAAATATTGAATAAATTCTAGAATTTTCCAACTTATGAGAAAATTGAGTTAATTTCTTCGGTAATATTTCTGGATTTTTTTATGATTGATAAGTTAGAAATGTTTATATTTAAATCATTGAGAAGATGTTTGTTTTAGGGTAAAATAATGTAACCTACTTAA